>OZ024707.1:5129200-5505118 GCA_964016945.1 Microplitis deprimator | reverse complement strand
GATAATTATTCACAAGGTCAAATTTTTTATACAATTCACTTTTCACTCATTCATATTATTCATCAAATACATATAATATATATATATATATATATATATACATATATATATATATATATACATATATATACATATATATAAAATTTCGATCCGATGATATATAAATATATACATAATAAATCACACACAATATTAAATATCATTTTTTTTTTTTATGCAATTCTTATATTTTTTTCCAAGAAATTAAATTTTTAATTATTTTTCCACGTGACGGCTTCTTTTTGCTACAAATTTAATTGAATTAATAGTCTTATTCAATTAATGTAATTACATTTCCAGAACTTATGGTTTAAGATTACTTTTAATTGAAGTTAATTTAATAATCATACATATGTAGTTAATTCAGAGCAGAATTTAATTTTAAATTTCTGAAGAAATTTAAAAAATTACTAACTTCACTCGAAATCTGAACTCTGTGACGCATATTTGTATATATGCGATTGTGTGTGTGTGTGTGTCTTAGTGAAAAATAAAAAAAAAATATAAAGATAATCTTGTTACGCAAGAAAGATGCGTAGCCATACAAAGGGAAGGAAGTGCGTGTACACCATAATGTACATAACTAACTAAGTAACTAAGTTCCATATACTATTATTGCACGGTACCACGAGCATATTTCCCACCAGCCGTATCCATACCGTTGCACGTAACAAAATTTACCTCTAACTACACACTCCAACTTGAGTTTTAACTCGACTTCATACGCCTACATTTAGTACACGATACTTTTTTCTAATCAAAAATTATAGTCATTTTGTATGCCCTACTTTTCATCTAAATTGCTCATAAACTATCGGAGTTATGAGAAAAGTCACTCAAGCCTTTTTTGTAGATAAGTTTCTTCTCTACAAAAGTTAATTTGACCATTTTCTCTGTAACTCTATTAATTTAATCAGAATTTTGCTTAAAGCTCAAAAAAGTTTTTCCGAAAAAAATTTTCAATGGTTTAATAGATTTTGTAGGCAATATCAAAATTCTAGTAAAACTATCGAAGATACGTAAAAATTTTATAGGAACAAATTTGTAGATAATTGAATTTCCTACAAGTTTGTACTTCACCATTTTCGTCCTTCATCTCATAGTTTAGCCTCAAATTCAAGTCAAAAATAAAAAAAGTTTCAATGCAAATTTTTTTACCCCTTTTCGAAATTTAGTGTTTGAAATTAAAATTCCAGCTCAACTATAGAAGATACGCAAAAAATTCATAGGAACAAATTTGTAGAGAATTGAATTTTCTACAAGTTGGTACTCATCCATTTTCGTCCTTCACCTCATAGTTTAGCCTCAAATTCAAATCAAAAATAAAAAAAGTTTCAATGCAAATTTTTTCACCCCTTTTCGAAATTCAGTATTCGAAATTAAAATTTCAGCTTAACTATAAAAGATACGCAAAACCTTCATATGAGCAAATTTGTAGAGAATTAAATTTCCTACAAAAATGTGTTTTATAAATTTTTCCATATTCTCAATCCTTAACAAGTTATCTTCATTCAAAAGCTAATACTCCAAAAATCATAAAAAATAACTAAACAAAAATTCTCATCTCACTCCTTATCCATATCCTGTTAAAAAAAAAAAATAACGAACAACTGCTTAACAGACGTGAAATAGAAATCTAAAAGTCTAGGTCCAAAACTATAAAGTTGAATCAAAGATCCAGCTAAAATAGTTCCAGCGTAGCGATCAAGAGCAAAAGAGGGAGAGAGAGATCGAAAAAGAATAAGAAGTTGCAGCCCCAATGTGCAGCAGGCAAAGCCCGGTGCACAATCAGTCTCCAGGTAAAGCCAGCTGTCCACCAGGTGCCGGTATAAAAATTTATATATCCCCCTTACTACCTTTTTAGTTCACTCAACCCCAATATCCACCTTTTCTCTTTATATATGCAGCCTCTATACTAGTTTAGCTTCGTTACAACCTACACCCATCTACAACAGAGCTCCTCAATACCATCTTTTACATTCACTGTGTACTTAACACGCGTGCGCGTATCCCTCAAGTCTAATTGCCAGGTAGTGGGGAGCTCGCTTCTGATTGGTCAGTGGCGCGCGCTCACTGCCAAGATCTTTAGCTGCACGAACTGGAAACTCTCAGTCGCACTGTAGACTCCCGAGCGTCAACATCGGCGCTCAAGTCGTTTTCCCAAGTAAAATCGCGCACGTGCGCACTTTTTAAAATTATAACCAACAGTTAAGTGTTTATTTAAACTTGTCAAGATAAATAAAGTGTTTTATCAATTAAATAATAAATATTATTATAAAACAATCAAGCAGATTTGTGTTTGATTGCGTGATTTTGTTGAATATTTATAAATAATATATTTAAACGATTTCATGGGGGTGGTAGGCGGAGAGTGCGCGGTCAAAGGTACCGGCGTTAAAAGCCATCCCTGTCACTGTTGCGGCAGTTCTCGTATATCAACTAACGTTGGACCAAGCGTTGTTATACAAGTACAAAATAAACATAGACGCAGCACACGTAAAAGTACTTGTTGTAATAATAACAATAATAATAACAATATTAATAACAGTAACAATCATCAAGAACAATTTAATCAAGAACCAGATATACCGACAGTTATTCCTAATAGTCCTACGAAAACTTCAACGGATAATATTTTAGCTCCATTAAAAAGCAAAATGAAAGTGCTTAAAAAACTTAAAAAGAAAATGGGTTTAGGTAAGAAACATTTTTTTTTAATTACATTTTTTTGCCTATTAATTGTTCTGCCTATTAAAATTTTTTTATTTGATGACCATCATACCCTTACATTATTTTGGTAGTTTTTTATGCCTATTAATTATTTTGCCTATGAAATTTTTGCCTATTAATTTTCATGAGGGTCAAAAATGTGCCCATCAATAAATTTGTTGAATATTTTTTTGAATGATAAATTTTTGCCTATTAAAATTTAATGCCTATTAAAAAAAATTTGGGCAATTAAAAAAAATTTTTTTAGAATATTGAATAGGACGCGTTAACGATATTGATCGTATTTACTATCTCTTTCTCATTCTCTATAACTATCTTCGTCATTTGTTCTCTTGTGTCCTCGTACACTCAACTACATACACTTTTCATCCCCTATATATATATATGTATGTACAGTACACTACACTAGGCAACATGACTCGCATAAATTTTGATGATACTGAGTGTAAATCGCTTGAGAGTCGGCTCTTGATTATATTCCCTGAAGCATTTGTTGTAAATGTAAAAAACATATATAGATTGCGGGAGATGGAGATGGAAAGGAAAAAAAAAGTTACTGACTTCCCTAAGGATATTTAATATCGAGGGAGCTGTGCGGAAAAAGTAGCAGTTGTTTGAGATTCTGTTTTATATTGCCTTCTTTTTTACGTTCTCGCTCTTTTAGTTTCTTTGTCATCGGTTTTCTTTTGATGGGACTTTGTATTGGGCAACAATAACAGTTGCGTCTAAGGTCCATTATAGGAAAATCGACAGATGTACAAAACTTTATAGTTTTCGAGTTATAAATTTTTTTCCTCAAGGGGAAATTTTTTAAATAAATTTAAGTTTTTTTTTCATAGGCATTTTTTCATTTTCAATAGGCAATAATTAACTGATTTTAATCAATAGGCAATTTTTTAATTATTAGAAACAAAAAAAATAATATGCAATTTTTCTTACACTTTAATAGGCAATGATTTGCCTAAAATTTGAATCAATAGGCATTCCTTCAAATTCCTATATGCCAATAAAAATTTTAATAGGCAATTTCTCACATGATGGGCAATAATTATTCTCTAATTTTTATCAATAGGGTCTAATTTAAATTCCCATAGGCGACCCCCCACCCCGCAAAATTGATGGGCAAATTTTTATGAGTAGGTAATTTTAATAGGCAGATTTTTTAATAATAAAATCCCATTAATTTTGGGTAAATAGATCGTATTTGTTGGCAATTATTGCATAACTAGGCTACAATTTAATAAGCATTTTTTTTAAAAAGCTGCCTATCTAATGTTCTTTGACACATTGTAGGCAAAAACAAATTGAATAGGCAATCAAATTAATAGGCATAGTATATCTATATAATGGGGACAAATTAAAAAAAAAAAATTGAATCGTTCCAATAAATTTTTCTCACGTTACAAGTATTTTTAATAGGGATCTTTAACCATTACTGGAAAATTTTTTTCTCTCATAAGAATCGATTTATTGAGTTTCTCATTAATTTAAAGAATTAACAATCGTTAATGGATAAATGAAGTAAAACGTGAATAAGAAACTTCGAATCCACTATCTTACACATGACGTCACAAGCGCCCGCGAATAACCCGTCTTTGTTCCCACAGGCGCCGTTTCATAAACCGGTTTTATCCCGCGGTATTCTATAACGCTTACTATCCCTATCAGCTGTGAGACACCGTTGAATCATATATATACACAATATATCAGTATAAACAAAAACAAACACTCACCAAACATTTACTAATTTTTTTTTTCATCTTTACATATTTACCAAAATTATCAATTTGTAAGAATTATTTTAAAAATTTCATTTTTATCTCAATAGTCTTCTATAAAAAAATTCAAATTCAAAGAAATCCGGGGCAAATTGGAACAAAATTTTTTTGTCTAAAAATTCTTAATTACAGTTTTTCAAGATAAAAATGGGTCAAGTCGGTCAGCTCGGACATTTTTGAACTGATCAATTTGCCCCGTTTTTTTTTTTCAAACCGTAACTCCAAGAATTTTTAAACAAAAAAAATTTTTTCTTCGTCCCTAGTATGTCTCATTTTGCCCCAATGTCTCATTTTTTTCTGTACATAATAAATATTAAATAAATAAAATTTTTTCTACATTTTCTATGTTAATTATTACTCTCGAATAAGCTTAAGAGCTATTGTATTAAAAAAGACAATATATAACCCTTTTATTATTATTATTATATAAGTTTTTTTTTTCATACTCGGTATGATAAAAAAAAGTTGAGCTTTTTGAAGCGCATACTCTTGTGTTACCTACATAACAGAATTCCGTTGAGAGTCTAGTATAAAAGCGGTGCAACACCTATATATACCCACATATATATATACATATAAAAATATATAGCGTCGAGGGCATTTTAAAATAGCGTCAAGAGACAAGAAAAAATGTGAAGCCTATCGAGGAAATAGAGCACTAAAAACTTCCTCTTTTACATAAAAAAAAATATATATACATATATAAATGCATGTACATATATATATATATATTTTTTTTTTCTTAAATTGTCATTACACAAAAAATAAATTTATATTAATAGATAATTAAATATGAACTTTGACACTTATTTATAAGTCTGACCTCAAGTCTTACCGGAAGCGGTCATATTACAAGTGAAATTTAGTCAACAAGATAAATAACAATGATAATTTAACATGCCCACGTACAATTTATGGATAGCGATATTATATAGGCATTCGTGTCTTGTTGAGTTCCATTAGCGAAGTAAAAAAAAAAGAAATAAATAAATAAATGAATGAATGAATGAATGACAAGATGATTCAATTACTTAAAGACGAGTTGAGGTCAATGTATGTACAAATGAGTAGGACGTAAGCACTTATTTTGCACCCACGAATAATTTATATTGTGTGGTGTATTTTTCAAATAGCTATTGTCGAGCAAAGTTGATGATAAGTTTAATTGGATGATAAGAAATAGCTGATGTTTATATAAAGTTTTGTTGTTTATGAAATAATGAATTATGGGTAATGATTTAATTCGTGGAAGTTGACAAGACAGATTTTTATTGTTAACTTTTATAATTTAAAATATTGATGATTGAGGAAGTTTTAAAACGGATGGAATTAAATTTGGGAAGTAAGCTTTTGTGAGATGTATTGCTTTGAAGTTGGTTTTGAGAAGGACCAGGTGGTGTGCGACCGTTGCCTTCTTCAAGAAGGGTCGTTTTTACCATAGTTATGATCCAAGTGTGTGTAAGCATGTGTGTGTGTGTGTGGATGGAGATGTAGAGATGTGGATGCAAATGTGTGAATGAGTATGAACATCATCCCCTTTTTTCAGTTCCGTTGTTACATTAGGGAGTTGTAGAGAAGGGAGACTGGCACCCTAACCGCATGTAAGGACAGCTGTTCGTTTTCCCATTTAAAGTTTTTTTTCTCTTTATGTTCGTAGCTATGTAAGCGATCCTTGATATATTATTTGAAAATTTTCACACTGGAAATTTTCAATTCATGAGAAAATTTGCGATACTTAAAATTTTTATAGTTACGGTGAGAAGTTTATTTAATAATCGTTTTTAAAAAAGGTGTAAAAATTTTAGTATTCAAAATGTAGAAAATATAAATTTATAATTTGCTTTGTTTGAATTTTAAAGTCGCCAAAATACGAATTTTTTAGAAAAAAGTTGAAGTATGATTATTTTTTGAAAATTCGAATTTTGTCTTCTTTTATGAAAATTCGAAAAATAACCACTGATATTTTGGGAAAGATAAAAAAAAAACAAGAATTTTTAAATTAAAAAGAAAAAAAGTAAAATGATAGCATTCATGCAAATATAATCCGAAAATAGGTATCCATGTAACAAAGAAAAAATCTATGAGAACCGTTCGAAAATCTATTCACATTATGCCCGAAATCGAAATTTCAATACGTGACCCCAGAAGAGACTATTTCATAAAAGATACGGGCCCAAGATATTGACCAGGATAATGCTCCTGGTATTCTGGTATTGGTATACAATAACAGAGTACCCATACACTCAACTACGACTACGACTATAACTACCACTACAGCAACAACAACAGCAATACACACGCTACAGGATAAGACATAGCATTAGGGGACTTGGTAGGATATAACATTGAGCAGGGCGGTGGTAAGCATACGCTTCTGTTGTATGTTGCCAAGCCCCGTAGCCATGGGATAGCGTGCATGGTAAGCTGCAGCTGCCACCGGCATCAGCGTGAGGTTTCTTTTCTCATTTCGTTCACCAACGCCAGTCGTTATACTGGCGTCCAACGAGAACAACCTTTTTAAATCAATTTCCTACTGATTCATCACTTTTTCCATCAATAAAAAACTCATTAAGCCCAGATCTGAACTTAGATCCACATCGGGTCCAAGTCCTAAACCTAGACCTAGTCCTAGACATAGATCGAGGCCCAGTTCTAATCCCAGTCCCAAGTTATCAATTCGTAGTAAAGTGAAGTGTTAGTTTATCAAAATGTCACTGTCATACTCAAGAACACGGAGACCTTTGACAGTTGGTCGAGCTAGACGCGTCGCGCTAATGCGTCTAAATGGTGAGTTCATTTGAATTTAACCGCCAATTATTTGATTTCTTTGTTACATTTAATATCTTACTGAATAAAATCAAGCGTTAACACTTGAAAGTCGCGTCAGTCTATTTACAAACTGACTTACTAAAGTAATCCATACTCAACAGTGTTTTTTTTTTTAAATAGACCCCCTGCTTATACGAGACGACAGATGTCCCGTAACTAGTCCGCTTATAAACTTTTATCACATTAGAAAACCCCTTAAGTCTTTCTTATTAATAGGATTGGCCAATACACCCACGTAGTTCTCTACACATGTCGGTTATTTTTTTTTTTTAAATCCACTTTAAACAGATAAAACAACTTGGGGATAACGCGGCCCTATCTATTCGTGTGTTAGTCTCCAAGTTATAACTTAATAAATTTCTTTGTTTGTTTTGTTGGTAAAGGCCGCTGTCTACTCTACCGACACTCCGGTAGAGAGCTAGGTCATTGGGTGTTGCATAAGCATCGAGTCTTTCTGGGGGGAGTTTAGTTGGTTAGCCAAGTGAGAAAGAGAAGGAACTAACTCGTTGGAAGGGAACTAAAATATCCTATTCTATATAATAGTAGAGATGGCTTAAGGAGCGGCTTAACTTCTAGGTTATAATGTTGTAGAGAAGGAACTATGAGCAAAGATCAACGCTGCGGGCGTGGGAAAGTGCCATAACATGATTCACTCGTTAGACATTTTTATACGACAGATTTTTTATTTAATTACATAAATAATAACAATTAATGTAAACACAGATATTTTACAAAATTCGATCATTTCATATCTTAGCTTAATTGAATCCAACAAACGGAACTGTTTTGATGAATTTTTTATGGTATTTTATTAAAACACTGCTAGTTTTCCCACGAGATGATAAGGCTGTACTATGATTACTCAAAGTAGCATGCGATGCAATGGACTAGAGGCTGTAAAGCAGCGAATAAAGAAAAAGAGAATGTTGGGTTGCTGGCCTAAGATGAGGTCGATTACATCTATGGACCAGTGAACTTCAAATAAACAACCTTTTTTCCCTTCTTCAATCTCATTCATTTCAACAAAGAAAAATTTTACATTAGTCATTCTATTGGTCATGGACCAAATAGTCATGATTGAAAACTGATAACATTCCACTAATCGGATGAGCAATCATCTGTGACGAGTTACAAATTACACTTTTTTAATTATGGTCACTGCAAGTATGTTAATAACTCGATTCCCGTGAATATTTAATTACATATAAATTGTATTGGCTGATTGGTTGTCTTATAGTGTGAGCTAGTTGTCGGTTCTTTGTTGAATTATTAAATAAGTGAAAGATACTTTTGAGTTATTGCAATTCTTCTATCATGACCGTGGGAAACTTTTGAGCGTACCGTTGCAGAACCGAAGCTGAGATGGTTTCTTTATTTTTTTAAAAATATTTAAAAGTTGAGGTATTGAATTTAAAGACACCTTAAAAAAGGGCGTTATGTTTGATGTGAAAATTGTGGGTTTTTGCTTGCTGATAAATGTAATGAAAAAAATACATACTGAGTAATTCACAGATCGTATTAAAGGCGTAAACGTTTTTATCAGCCTATTGTTTGTTATATTCGTGTAACATCCGTTAAAAGTGTTATTATTGTAAGGAGAGCGTATCGTTAAGTCAATTTTTTTTGTTAAAAAAAAAGCTATTCCGTTATGTACTGTCTTTATACTTCCGTCACGGAGAATGCGGTTTCCGGTTATACACCAAAAGAACCGGACGATGATATTACGTTGTCTGTTTTTAATGCCTTAATCTTTCATGCTTGATTCCTGGGTAAATCGATATATTAACACAATAACTGAAATCTGATTCATGGATCAGATTTATCAATCAAAGACTGCACTGCCTAAAATAATCAATTGAGAAAAGTATGAAATCCTAATTAAATCCATGGGAAAGTATTTCTCATGGCCGATTTCTTCATGAGAGAGATAAACTAGAGTTTGTTATTCGGCAGATACTTATTCCGGGGTAACAATTTACTTTTATAGAAGAAGCTTTTGATCCGTTGGGTTCATTTTTAAACATTTAGCGTCGATAGAATTCAAAAATTTGAATAACTATTAATAGTATTGTTATCTTACTAAAGAAATGTTTCCATAAACTCATAAATGTTTATCGAACCACTTATATATGGTAGTATTAAATAGTAGATTACAACAATATTACAGTTTCCCGCCAGCCGATACCATATCAAAATCTATGTGGTCCTACAAGGATCCATGGGAATTCTGAAGTATGCTAATGAAAAATGTTATTAATTGTTTTAGCACCGAGATCCTCAAGTGCCGGTACAAACAATTTGCCTCCCTTGACATTTCATCAGGTGCACGGTGATAATATAAGTTTATGTAATGGTGCTACTATTGCCAGACGCCATGAGAGTTTTTGCAAAGGAATAACATTCAGTGCACGTCCAGTTCGCGTTGGTGAAAAGGTAAGCTGGTTTTTTTTTTTATCCACCTACCATCTTTATTCCTCAGAATTTATAGTTTTTATTTAAATATTCGTGGGTTTGACCCATACCTGAAAAGGACATTTGCCTAAATTATATTGATTCAACAGTCGTGACTTAATAAGGTAGCTAGTTATTTCCGAGCGACCATAAATTATTAGTTTTGGTTAAAAGGAATCTAAATTATATAGTTTTATACTGGTTTATTGTTTTATGATAATTCAGTCAACATATTTGGAAATTGAGGTTTTTATTTAAGTACTTCCGGTATACTTTCTTTATAAATTGTGCCAGCTAGAGTCTTCCGGTTTAAGTTGAAAACAAAACTCGTAGAAACTTTACACGATTTGAAATATTCAAATTTCGTAAACCGGCATCGGAATAATATTGACCCTGAGTCCTCTACTAATGGGGAGTTAATTCTATTGAAATTTGAATTCCTTGAAGAAAATTAATGTAGACTTTGTTTTGTTACCAAAAGGTATGCGTTAAATTCCTGGAGATGTCAAACAACTGGAGTGGCGTAATACGATTCGGTTTCACAAGCAACGATCCGATTCACTTGAGAAATGGATTACCGCGTTATGCCTGCCCGGATTTAACGAATAAACCTGGCTATTGGGCGAAGGCACTGGCTGAACGGTTCGCTGGACGTGACACCGTTCTATTCTATTACGTAACAGCTGCTGGTGATGTTCACTTTGGCGTGAATGGCGAGGAAAAAGGCGTATTTTTTAGCGGGGTCGAGACACGTGGACCACTTTGGGCTGTAATTGACGTCTATGGTAACAGCACTGATATTGAATTCTTGGATCCAAATCGCCAACATTTCAATAACATAAGACGTGGAGTTGAACACAGCAATGAAGACAACGCACAGCCGAGTCGTCACACGGCCATGGATGATGCCAGCAATGCGGGTCGCGATATTGTTGAGAAAATAATTGTACCGTCCATGCAAAATATGTATCTACATCATGCCACCGAACCGGATGTAGACCTACCCGGACTCAGATTTCAACCATCAGGTGTTCTGTTTGCACCACTTCCGTTCCACCCGTAAGTATCTTTTTACAAATCTTTTGCTTAAATTTTCTTACCGGAATCCAAATAAAATTCATACCAAAGCTCAAGAATTATACTCAAGTCCTTTATTAAGAATTTCTACATTTTTTACACAAAGTGACAATTCCGAAAAACTGAACCTTTTTTTCACTTTCAAGTCTAATGAACTTGCAAGCATTTGAAAGCTGCGCTTCCATCTTTGGAGCCGGTCAAAATCTTGATTCGACTTTTTGGTAGCGATCTATGATAACTTGAATCAAAAGTCTTTTTTGCTTCGCCAGTCGATGATACGCAAACTTTGAACGTCTTTTCACCAAATTTAATCCCAAATTATCCGCCAATGACTTTGAAGTTTGATTTCGAAAATTTACCGTAAAAATGATGATTCATTTCATGGGTTTTAGAAAGTAGAGGCACTGAACTTTAAAAAAAAATTTTTTTATTTCCGTATCATTTTTGTGGAAGTTATCACAAATTGAATTTTTTACAACGTAATCACCCACATCCTTCCCACTCGTAATTAAAAGTCTAAAACAACAAAATAATATAAAAAATGTTATCTTACAGAGTACGTGGTCGGAACATCCGTTTCAGTAATCAGCAATGCGTAGCAACACGCAATGATACAGAGTTCTGTCACGGTTATGCATTTACAAATCGTCCATTGATACTGGGCGAGCGTCTAGTCGTACAAATACTCTCCACGGAACCGATGTACGTTGGAGCATTAGCCTTAGGATTGACCTCATGTGACCCAGCAAGATTGACCGCCGAAGATCTTCCTGACGACAGCGACCTCCTGTTAGATCGTCCGGAATACTGGGTCGTTTCAAAGGACGTTGCCTCGTCACCACAACCAGGCGATGAAATCGCCTTCACAGTTACTCACTACGGCGAAGTCCAAATGTCGAAAAATGGCGGGCCACCAAATATCGTGATGCACGTTGACCAGAGTCTACAACTCTGGGCATTTGTTGATGTCTATGGCAGCACCCAGCGTGTAAGAATGTTAGCAAGTCGTCCATCTTCACCACCACGTCAACGTCAATCAAACCCTGTAGCTCCTAGTCCAGCTGTAACTGCCCCAACTTCAGTAACTCCAGCGCCAAATCATCCAGCAAATCAACATCCAGCTACCACACATCCAACTAATCAGCATCCAACAAACCAACATCCTGCTAATCAGCACCCAACGCATCAAGGACATGGTACAGAATTGACCAGATTTACAGACATGGTTCAATTTAAACCAACTGTTGGTGGTGGTACAGTTCTGGTTGTTAATTTACCACCTCAGCAAAATTATCCACCAGCTTCACCACCAATTTACGGTACCACTACCCGCTCACCAGGATTTTATCCCAGTGGTTCTGGTCAAGGACCCAGTCCAGCTGGATCAGCTTCTGCCGCAGCAGCTCCAGTGGCTGCTTCAACACCTCGTCAATCACCACCAGTTCTTACTGGTACTATGAGCAGCACTGGGTCATCAACTTACGTCGATCCAGTAACTTATCAAACTGTAGACGCGACTCTTACGCTCCAAGGAACTGGCCATCAAGGCAACAGCCATCTTCAACAATGGAGCGAAAAGTTGCAGCCGACACCCGGTCAACCCAGCGAGTGTTCCATTTGCTACGAGCGTAACATCGACAGTGTTCTCTATATGTGCGGGCATATGTGTATGTGCTATCCCTGCGCGATACAGCAGTGGAGAGGTAAAGGCGGTGGACAATGTCCACTTTGTAGAGCCCCCATTAGAGACGTTATCAGGATCTACCGATCTTGAACTATTAGCTCTTATTTTAACGAAAATAAATAGACTAATTGTATTTTGTTTTTTATGTGATTGGAATGATTGGATGCTTGCTTGTATTATGGGTCGCGCTGGCGTGATACGTTTGTAATTTTCCCGGGTAAATTTAAAAAAATTTTTTTTTGAGTCAATTGTGTGCTTCCTCCAGCTCATATACTGCCATTGCGATTTTTTAAATTTTACCGCCACTTTTGTTTTGGATGCGCAGTAGATCTTTAAGATGCGCACTACATAATTTATATGCGCAGTGTCTATTTATAGATGCGCAGTACATATTTTATGTGCGCAGACCATATTTATAGATGCGCAGTAGATACTTTATATGCGCAGACTATAATTATGGATGCGCAGTAGATATTATGTACCCGTACTCTTAAAATAATGATGCGCAGTAATTATTGTGGATACAAAAAAAAATTTTTAGACCATAAATATTTACAAAATCAAATGCGTATTTAAAAAAACAAATCAAAAAAAAAAAAATTTGAAAATTTCGCATATCAACGCGATTTTCTCTAGTATTTTTCATTTAAATCGCGAGAGAGAATGTGAGAGACTGAGTCTGAGGCTCTGAACTGGCGGGAAATGAACAAAATAATAAAATTTAATTTTTAAAGAGACTAAGAATTAACAATTATGTAATTAAGTAAAGCGATATAGATAGTGACAACGATTTATGCCAAAATATTTAACTTTTTTTTTTTTTCTATAATTTTTTTTGTATTCGTACTCTTATTACTTTTTATTTTTAAGGTTTTATTTTACACGCGACTACGTTTGATGGCATTAATTAATTTCTTTTCTTTCTGATAATAAAGACATACCAAAGACATTTTCCATAATTTACAATAGTAATTAAGAAAATAATTTTGTTTCTATAATTTTTTTTAAATTAAAAATTATAGAAAAAAATTATTAATTAATGTTTTTTTTTTCATTAAAAAATTTGGTGCCTTGAATTTAAAAAAAAATGATACAATTGCTTCATAACATTTATGACAAAACGCACGAATTTTATGACTAAAAAAAATGATACGAAACATAATAATAATAATAATAATAATAATAGATAAATAATTAGTTAATAATCATAATAAATAATAATGTCGCGTTTATTTATAAAATTTTTTTTTAAATCATAAGCACGCAATAAACAATAAATGAGCATGTAGTGAAATCTCTAGTCCAGCAAATAAAAAATTTATAAAAAAAAAAAAATTCAAAGCCTTGATAAAATTTTTCAAAAATTTATTTTTAAAATTTGGCTTTTATATTTCGGATTAATTAAAAATTTTATATATATCAGATACAAAATTAAAAAAAAATATATTTATATTATATGATAATTAATAATTAATAATTAATGATTAATAATTTAAAAAACTTATTTTTTATCAAATAATTTTGCTTGTAACCCGTCCTATGCATTATAATTTAAAAAAAAATTAAACTATTAATTATTAATTATTAATTTTTAATTACAAAATTAATTGTGCGCTTAGTTTATAATTTTTTGTAATATATTAGTAATTAAATAATTAATAAATAAACAATTCTGACACAGCCAAGCCAATAAATAATAATAACAATAACAATAATAATATTATTATTAATAATAATTAAATGAGTGAATTTTTGTTTATAAATAATAATAATCATAATCATAATAATAGTAATTATGACTACAATAAATAATTAATTAATATTGACGCTATTAATATTGATATTAAAATTTATACATATGTAATATAAACTTGATATAAAATGTGTGCTTACACAAACGAATTCTCGTAATAAAAAATATTAAAAAACAATTATCATTTTTTTTGTTTACCTCTTTATTGTATGAGTATTCATATTTACAAATATATATTTATTTATAAGGTTCATATATATATATATATATATATGAATGTTAAAGCTAAGTTACATTTCATCTTCGTCATTGTTTTCGTTGAAATTCATTCCAACTTCACGGTAATCTTTTTCTAATGCTGCTAAATCGTCTCTCGCTTCGTTAAATTCACTTTCTTCCATTTTTTCGGCGATAAACCTTTTACGTTAATTAGAAATTCAAATTTAAAATTAACTCTTTTTTTCCTTTGAGGAGATATATTTTTTATTAAGAATTTTCCGATTGAATTTTTTTTAGTTTTTAAATTTATATATATTTAAAATGAGACATTATTTGTCTATGCCGGACAAGTTGATTGGCCTAAACAGTGAGGGGCAAATTTTTAAATACGAAAAAAAATTTTTACATTTATGGCCCATTTTACCTCAAACTCAACTCTTACCCCTTCTCAATAAAACAATTTTAATATTAGACTTGAAAGAAAATTTATTTCACGTAAAATTTGAATCTTGATTGATCAACTTGCCCCTTTTTATTTTACAAACCTCAACTAAAGCAATAAAAATTAAGAATTCTATTTTTTATGGAATAGTGTCCATTTTGCCCCAGACACCAAAAATATGGTGTCTCATTTTACCCCAGTCTCATAATATTCTGAATTTCTAAATAAAAATTCTCCGAAATTGAGCTCTCAATTCAAATTTCAAACTTCCCGCCTAATTTTAAAATTTCCCGCCTTTAAGACAAATCACCGCGGGAAATTTAAAATTATCAAAACCGCCATTATTGCGGCCTAGCCCGAAATATCTCTATAAAAAAATAGCAAAAATCATGCATACCAATGAACAAAAGCTTTCCGACTGTACAGCAAATCGAACTTCATATTCAACCTCATCCAGGGTTCAACAATTGCCGTCGTATTGGCCAGCATTGCAACGGCTCTTTGGACTTTAGCCAAATCACCCCCCGGAACAACCGTCGGCGGCTGGTAATTGATCCCAACCTTAAACCCAGTGGGACACCAATCGACGAATTGCACTGCCCGTTTGGTCTTCATGGTAGCAATGCTAGCATTGACATCCTTTGGGACAACATCCCCCCGGTAAAGCAAACAACAGGCCATGTATTTCCCTTTACGTGGGTCGCATTTTACCATTTGGTTCCCGGGTTCAAAACAAGTTGCCGTTAGCTCCATTACGGTAAAATGTTCATGGTAAGCTTTCTCACATGAAATAATGGGGGCATAAGTGGCCAGAGGGAAATGGATCCGTGGATAAGGAACAAGATTTGTCTGGAATTCGGTCAAGTCAACATTCAGGGCGCCATCAAATCGTAGAGAAGCTGTAATTGACGATACTATTTGTCCAATTATTCGGTTAAGATTTGTGTAAGTTGGACGATCTATTGTAAGATTTCGACGGCAAAGGTCGTAGATTGCTTCATTGTCGACTAGAAATGCGCAGTCCGAGTGCTCTAGTGTTGTGTGGGTGGTCAAGATTGCGTTGTAGGGCTCGACTACGGCCGTCGATACATGGGGTGATGGGTAAATGGCAAATTCCAGTTTAGATCTTTTTGAATAGTCTTGAGAAAGCCGTTCCATCAGAAGGGATGTGAATCCGGAACCCGTTCCACCACCGAAGGCGTGGAATATTAAGAAACCTTGCAGGCCTTCGCACTTATCGACCACTCGTCGAAGTTTGTCCATCACTTGGTCAATTATCTCGTGCCCTAAACTGTAGTGACCACGGGCGTAGTTATTGGCGGCATCTTCTTTACCAGTTATCATTTGGTCGGGATGAAAAAGCCGTCGGTAAGTACCGGTTCGTACTTCATCGATTACCGTCGGTTCGAGATCGATTAGAACAGCACGTGGTATAAAGTGACCGGTTTCGGTTTCATTGAAAAATGTCTGGACACCCTCGCTTAATTCTGGAGATGGACATATACCATCAGGTTGGATACCGTGCTCGAGACAGTAGAGTTCCCAGCAGGCGTTACCCATTTGTACGCCACCCTGGCCAATGTGGATTGAAATTACTTCTCGCTAAAAATTGAGATTTTTAGAGTTGGAATTTTTTTTAGGAATTTTGAGTGGCAGGGAGTTGTAGGGAATGCCGAGGCGAGTTAAACGAGTACCCACATGACTCATTTTGGTTTTGACGATTTTTATTACGATTTTGGAGAAAAAAAATTTTTGACATGAGTATGGTCATGTTGGTACTCATTCAAACAGAAATTTCACCAGCTACTCAATTTTCTAATTTGTTTACTAAAAATTAAGTTTCAAAAATTTTACTTTTCATAAAATTCAAATTTTCACGGTTATAAAATTTTTTAATCAACGTTACTAGTCCCGCTAAACTAATCAACGTTAAAATAATATTTTAAAAATACTTACCATGGTGAAGAATATCTCGTGTAGATAAAATAAAAAATAAAAAATATTAAAATGTATAAAATAAAAAAATTTATAATAAAATGACAGACATAAAACGTTAATAAAATAAATAAACAATTGCCTATTGGAACGTGTTCTTTGATGTCTTTTATTTTTATTATTATTTTATATATATTTTACCAAGGCTCTAAAGTCTGAGCAGAAGATCAGTAGGTTCGGTGACCTCTCGCCTTTAAAAACTACTTCAAAAAGCCCTCTTTCCCGATAAAGCCGAGTTTTATTAATTCCGTAAGCCTCTTGTGTCAATAAACCCAAAAAAAACTTATATATTATACTTTTTATCACTTTCACCCTTAATTATATTTTTTCATTAAAAATTTTCTTGATCTGAAAAAAAAAAAAAAGAAAAATATATATATATATATATATTTGTACTCGGACGTATACAAAATAGTTCTAAGTAAAAGGTTGCGTGTCGTTGATATAAAAGTACATAGTTATGCTATATATACTTATATATACTTACATGAATACAAAACAAGGTACAACATTCGTTCGATATATTGATTGCCGTAATAAAAATATATGTCAGTGATAATATATGTTTGTGTTTCTGTTCTATTGCACTAAAAATGTTATATTATTGCGTGATTGTATATCCGCGTGGCATTTCACTGTTTATGAATATCAAAAAATTTCATATTTAATATCAGATAACGTAAATTACTACAGACATATTATTACATTTTTTTTATGATAAAAAAATTTTATATCGACTTTTATGCCCCAAGTGCTTTAAACTGACATGAAAGTACTTATTTTTAAAGTAAAAGTTTATGGAAAAAAATCCGAAGCGAATCTGAGCACTAGTTACAGAGATAAGTTGCTTTGTTTCGAAACAAAGTTATGGAAAAATCGAAACAATTGTACAAATTTTTTTAATTATCATAGTCGGAGTGTAAGACAAGATTTTTTTATGATTTCGCGATTGATTGGTGTACAAACAATGAAATATGATACTTTGTTTGTAAACAATTTCGCATTGTTTGCAATCCAATTTTTTCGGAGTATTGTATTGTCAACCTTAACTTTAGTATTGAATAATTAGAGTGTGAATTAAAAAATTAAAAGTTAAACAAAGAAACAATAATTGTATATTGTTTGTAAATAAAATTAATTTTTCAATGTTAAGAATTTTTGTCTTAAATTATCTGGTGCTCAATATCGATACATAATTAAAATGGAAACAAAGTTGAAACAATGAAATTTTAATCATTGTTTGCAAACAAAGTTAAATGATCTAAAATTAAAATTGTTCAAGTTAAAATTACAGACCGTATCTATTATTGCTGGTATTAATAAATTTATGTGATGAAAATTGAAACAAAGTTTAAACAATGTAATTTTAGTCACTTTGTTTGGAAACAATCTTTTAAAAAATTTTAATTATTTAAGCCAATTAAAAAATTTTAATCACAACTCGAACAAAATTCTATCTATAGAAGTATTTTAAACAAAGATTCTTTTAAACAAAACAGTAAATCGTTTACAGAGTTCCATTTTCAACTTTGTTTATGTAAATTTATAATCTCAAACCATTAAACCTCAAGCAATTATCCAAAAATAAATGATGGGAAAAAACCAATCTCTATCTCATTGTTCGTAAACAAACTTAACTTTGTTTGTATAAAATTAAAATCCCATTAGCAAAATCCGCTTCCATCAACATCACAATTCCAAGAAAATAATCCAAACAAACATCACCACCTTAGCATAAACCCAAATAACATCGAGTCTAATATTCTCAAACCGCAATACAAGCCAAACAAATCCAACCAATTGTACATCCCCTCCCTTCCTACCCAAACAATACAATATTGAATGAGAACATTTCCAATCAACTGACGAAAAAACAAAATAATTGTTTTCAAACTAGGCCGACACGACAGCTTGTCATATTCCCAGAGTCCAACAACCTACACCGTTTTCCGATACAATACAATGCAAAACAAAAAAAAAAGTAACCAAACAATAATAATAATCATAATAACCTATCGATAACTAGAGTGTTCAATACAAACCTACTTTTACACATACAAATATAATTTTAGCATCCATATTAAATACAAAGACACGTTAAAAAGAAAAAAGGGTGTTGTGGGTGGTTGAACCGAACTTTTCCGAAGATAACCGAACATACCCGATGTACAAGTTTGTATAAAATAATATGAAAATACTGATGCCGGTTTCTTGTAGTTGTGTTTAAAACCTCTACCCTTATATATGCGTTCATGTTCTGTGTGTGTGAGTGTGTGTGTGCGCGCACACATGTGTATGTATATATAACCAAGGGTGGGACTATTTTTGCGACTGCGCATCAATACCTTATACATTGAAATTCTCAAGCTTTTCATCTCTCTTTCACTCTCTTATATATTCTCTGTTACTCTTTGGCGCTTTGGTTGCTCTTGCGCTCTCGCGGTTATTGTTCTCTCTCACTTACGGGTTTAATACTAAAACGTTGGTTCGGTAGATACTCGCGCTGGATGGTTGTCTGCTTACTACAGCTAGCAGAGAAAGAGTAAAGAGTAAAGACTCGGTTTAATTTTCGCCGACGCATTAGCAGCGTGCAACTCAAATAAGTAACATCTCGATTAAATTTATATTTATTATTATTATTTTATTATTAATTATTATTATAAATTGTCATACTGTATAGATATATATTCATATATTTATATACTTGTGATTTTATAGTTAATTACAAGTAATTGTTTATTTACCGAATTTTTAATGAAAGTGATTTTGTAATTTTTTATATTTATTATGACTTTGGAATTTAAATAATTTTTGTATTGATTGGAATTTTAATTTGATTTTAAGTGAAAATTTTAAGTGGAGTGGAGTGAAGTGAAGTTTGAGTTGACGGATGCTGGATCAGTAAATTGATTGTAAAATTTATATATTTTTTTTTATTTAATGGAAATTTGAAAATTTAACGATTGGAGAAAAATTTTGATTTTTAAAAGTGAAATTTATTTTCAAAAATTGAGAATGTGGGGGTAAGTTGGATGAACAAATTTTTTTATTTTGAGATTGAAGGGGTAAAAATTTTTTTGAGATTAAGGATCAAGAGAGAGAGGGAAGAAGGGGTAGAGAATGAGGGAGAAATGGTAGTGAAGATTTCTTTTTTTAATTTTTGTAATTTGTGAGACGGGTTTAGCGATAAAGTTGAGGAAGAAGATGAAGAATGAGAAGGTGGTAGTGAAATAAAAAGGAGGAAGATATAAAATGAAGAAAAGGATAAAAAAATATATAATGAAATAAAATAAAAAAGAGGGCGAGGGTGAAGAGGCATGGAGGGAGAGGAGATGGTTTTAAGAGGAAAAGAGAGGGAATGGGCTACGAACAACACCTGCTCTTTGGGTATGCGCGTGCGGCCCTTTATATATATGTATATATATATATATATATATATATATATATATATATATATATATATATATACATACACATATATATGTACATATATATATTCCTTTTACGACCTCACGAATCTCGTCTGAGGTTTATTTTACCGTTTTATTTTACAATTTAAAAAATTTTGGATTATAAGATTTTTCAGATCCATAAATATATATATATATATATATATGTATGTATGTATACAATATATATACATTTGAGTATTCTATATATTTAATAATTAAATTTATTATGAAAAAAATTAGATTTTAAAAAAAATTTTTTTCAATTTCGAAATTTTCCAACTTTTTGAAAAAATTTTTGAAACATAAGGTTGTGGGTATTCTTTCTGAAGGAAATGTCATACCTAACACTGTTAACAGGTGAAAAATTTCAAAAATCTTATTACTGCTGTTACAATATAAATATATGAAATTTAAAAAATTTTAATTATTTAATTACAATGTTGTTAAGGATTTTATGGTTTAATTGACGGTCATTTCTTGATTGACAATCGAAGCCAGAAAAAATTTTATATATTTATATATATATATATATATATATATATATATATATATCAGGTATACTTTCTTGTTAAAATCTTTATTGAGTTAGTTATTTTTATTACATAACTCAATTTTTGTATAATATAATACATATATATATATAATAATGAATTAATTGAGTTTAAAGGAATTTAAATTGTGACGGGACAAGAAGTGTGAAAATTTTTTACTTAAAATATTTGCGTGTTAAAATTCTTAAGCTTTATAAATATATATATAATATAATATAAATCAGTGAGTAGGGCTTTCTTATACTTGAGTTACTCTGCACCTGCCAAGTGGTCGAACAAGTATATTTATATACACACATATATATATATATATATATATATATTATATATATATATATATATAATTTTAAGTATTTTAAAATTTTACTTAATTTTTAATAATATTATATATATATATATATATATATATATATATATATATATATATATATATATTAGTAATATATATATATTAAAACTTAAAAGTTAAAGTTATGAAAACAAGGGATATCGTGTTAAAATGACATAAAACATGATAATAAAGGGATTAAAGAATATAAATATAAAGTAATAAAAAAGTCAGGTAAAATGTAATATATAATTAAAATAAACGGTAGTATCTAGTTTTAATTTACATAAAAAGTTAAAACTATTTTTTTTTATTTTACTTGAAAATTTAGCGAATAAAAAATAACAAATATTTAACTTTAATTTGCGCGCCTTTTTTATATATTTTAAATTAACAAATTTTAAAAATAAATTTTAGTAGAAATCTTATAAATAGTAATCGATATTTCACTTAAAGAAGCCTCTTATATATCGACTTTTTTAATTATTTCCTTAAGTAGTATAGAAATTGAAATTATCGCGGGCGTGAGTACAAAAGGTCGACAGTTCGAATCCATCTCTCGGTATTTTTTTTTTTCGAGTTCATAATTTCTTTTTAATTTCATATTATATTTAATAAATATATTCCAAAATACCTAGTATAAAAAAAAAACAATAATAATAATAATGATAATATATAAAAATTTTAAATAAAAAAAATTTACTCTCGTCGTTAAGATTATAAATATATAAATATATATATATTTTTTTTACCTAATTTTTATTAAGGTTACTCCAATTCCCCCTATTATATACTTTATATATATAGAGTATATAACAATATAATAAAAACAAAAAGTTTATAGGGACGATTTCTAAAATTAGAGGTTTTAAGTTATATACTATCTATACTTATACTTATACCCCTTATATATATAATCTTTAAATATCAACGTCTATATCCATTCAATTCTCAACTTCCGCATTCATTAAAAATAAAAAAGTGTTTTAATTAAATTTTTATAAAACACAAATAAAAAATTACATCAATTTTTTCTTTTTAAATTGAAGAGAAATTTTTAATGTAATTTTTTTTTTTTTTTTTTTTTTTTGTAAATTTGTTGTGCAATATTGATGAAAAATATAACCTGATATCGGTTGAGACAAAATGGTCGTTTACCATCTTGGTCTTTAGTCGATTGGAACCTGATCACCCTGAAGCTATTGAATAACGTGCAATCAGCCATGTGATTCACTTTTACTTTGTTATCTCTTTACTCCTCATTTCTCATTGTACTTAAGTACTTCAATAAAAATTATAATAATATAAAATTTATCTTCTCTTGTTATTTTACATCCTGTTATATTATTCATTCAATACTTCCTCTACTTTCTGGTTTTATCAGTCGTTATAACGTTGGCATCACGATTTGTTACAAAGGCAATTCGGAATTAAAATTTTTTTTTATTTAAATATTTAGCAATGGGAATTTTAAATTATGAACAGAAAATTGGTGTATATTTCATTGGAAAAAAATTATAAAGTCTAATTGACTTGAATTTTTTTAATATATAATTTTGATTTTGCCTGAGGTTGTGGGTACTCTTTCCAGAGGAAACAATAAAATATATCTTCATATGTATTGAAAAATACTGAAATTCAATTACTGTCCAAAATTCAAAATTTTGGAAAATTTTTTCCATTTTACCCCAGGGTTATGGGTACTCTTTCCAGAGGAAATAATAAAATATGTCTTAATATGTAGTTAAAAATACTAAAATTCAATTACAGTCGAAAATTCCAAATTTTGAAATTTTTTTTATTTTACCCCAGGGTTGTGGGTACTCTTTCTAAAGGAAATTACAAAATATTCATTCACCCGAATTCGAAAATAATAAAAATTAATTCTAGAATCCAAAATTTGAAAAAAATATATTTTTCAACATTCTTTAAATTTTTATTATTCAGAATAAAATAATGACTCTATCCAATTACTTATTCTACTTCTCTAATATAATGCAGTATAAGACTATATCTTATCATAAAAGTTTCAAATTCAAAATTTTTTCAAAATTACATTTTTTGAATTTTTTATTTTTGACCCGGCTTGTGGGTACTCTTTCCAGAGGAAATCATTCCCCAAGTCCTAAAAAAACTTATATTCATCAATTACACCAAATTGTCATATTTGTGTATCCGCAAAAAAATATATAAAGCATAAAAACAAAAAAAAAAAAACTAATAATTAAAACAACAGCAATTGACGCGACTGCTGTGATTTACAATGCAATGCATCAAGTGAAGAGCCACTCGGTCAGCGTCACTGATGTCTAAACACATTGACTCGTGCCCCCACCTCTGCCACTAGCCATGAGCGATGAAGCTCTGACAAGGGGTGGGGAGTATTTAGCTTCTATTCACGCATTGAGTGAAGTTCAGTGAACATCGAAAATGACTAGACGGAGCCTCATGCTTTCTGCTACTGCTATTATAAACCCAGACTACGGACTACTCCCTAATACTGACCTGACCAGCGATTTCCTTTCTATCCTAGTATGTTGTGTCTACCGTCCAGTGTGCAATATCCACTTAACAATATGTACTTAACCATGCATATATATATATATATATATATATATATATATATATATATACGGGTGAGGTTATATTATATAGTAAGGTATTATTGAGACGAGCATACCACGAACCACGACCCTTTTACGATAGCCCAGTACAGGATGCTCGTGGCATCGGAGTATCGCCCTCGAACTTGCTATATACGTATCGATCCACTCGTTTAGTTGTATAGTATAGGCTATACGTACCAGTAGGTACGTACTGAGATAGTAGATTCAGATTGTAGGTACATTGTTCTTCTCTCTATACTCTCGTACGAGCGACGTGGACAATTCTCATGTGGACCGTATACTAAACCGTAAAGGACAATAAACTCAACCGTTTTACTCACTTGCTTCTTTATTTTTTTATCTTTTATTCGATATATTTATTCATTGAATTTCGGGGTAAAATAGGTCGTGAATAATTTTTTTTTTATTTATCAAGTGAATTATTGGCAATTTTGCTTTAGATAAAGTTAACTGACGAAAAAAGACAATGAATTTTTTTTTAATTGACTTATGGTAGAAATGAAATTGATTTGAGGATATAGGAATTATTTTTAATCACCAATTATTCATAGTGGATTGAATATTGATATTAATAGTCGATTTTGAAGTAAAATTATTTTGGATATTTTTAATAAATTATCATATGCGAGATTTGAATTTGATATTTGAAAATTGAATAAAAAGTTTCAAGTTAAATCGAACATTTAAATTTGATAATTCGGAAATTTACGAACTCGAAATGTCACCAAAAATACGAATAGTGATATTGGATTTGGTTTGAATCCGGCACATTGATAATCAATTTTCGAAACTAAAAAATGTATAGGGGTGGGGGGAGGGGGCAAATTTCGGGGTCTCAAATACATTGAATCTTTTTTTTTTTGAATGATATTTAAAGTGAATAGAAAAAGTTTTCCGCTGCCGTTAAAAAAAAAACTTCATTTTTTGCGCGCAAAATGGGGCACCTCCTAAAAAAAGTGAGAAAAAAATTTCTGGATATTAATAGAAAATAGATTAAATTAAATTTCCTTGTGAGTAATTAACATAAAAAAATTAGAATTCACATAATTATTGGATGCTAAGGAAGAAAAAAAAATTTTCAATAGTTTTCATCATAAAAACGAGTCATTACCATTTTTCGACTGACACTCAAAAGTTTAATAAAAAAAAAAATTAAAATAATGCTCAGTTTTATTTACAAAAATGATTTTGGAATGTTTAAAAAACAAAATTTTTTTTTAATTTTGGGGTTACCCTATTTTGCCTTTACCTCTTCTAAAATGTCTCTATTTAAAACTAAAAAATTTTTTCCACTACAATATCAAATTTCAAAGTCGGAATTGAAAATTTTCAATATTTTTCCATTAAAAAAAAATTTTATCAAAATTTCTATTCCGGTTATTTTGAAATTTTTTATTTGTAAGTTTCTAAAAAAAATTGCTTACACCCATCAAAATTTGTCTTAAAATAGAGCTTCAATATTTTATACACGGAGAAAAAAATTAAGTAATTTTTACTAAATTTAATAAAAAAAATTACAATCTGAAAAGTAATCTCGAAACGTAGAAAAAAAAAAAATCAAAACTTGTACAAAACTCAAAATAAAAATTACAACATATAATTTAGAATAATAATTTCTGTTGATTATAAAAATTACTGCATTCAAAATAAAATTTACTAGCGACAAATAAAAATTATAATGTACCAATAATATTTACTATTATACTTAGTAAATATTAGTTAACGCGCTTTGTGAAAGATGTATTCTGGCGAGTAATTTTTACAATCCAGATAGTAATTTTTACAATCTCAAATAGTAATTTTATCTCCCGGAGTAGCAATTTGTCTTACCGACATTCTAAAATGTACAGTACCTACGTAGAATTACATTGGAGATGTAATTTTTATCAACTACGAAACAAAAATTGCGACTAATGTGCTAACTTTTAATAATTCTGATAACAATTTCTACTTTTTGTAAGGTTTAACTATTTTTATATGAATAAGTAAATATTTATTTTTTCCAAACGAAAATTAAACGAAGCTTTATTGTAATTATTATGATAAGTGAAAATTACAATCTAGAAAGTAATAATTTAAATAAAATATTAATTTTCAACAAATCATTGTAATTTTTTTATGGATTGTAATTTTTTATTTGAGATAGCAAACTTTTCATTGTGATTGTAATTATTGTTTAATTTTGACTTGCATTTTTCTCCATGTAAAAAAATTCTCTATCATTATGGTCATTTCAGCCCAACTTACAACCCCAATAATTATATATCATAGAAAATGGTATAGTCTAACTCTTTATGAATATACCAACAGTACTGATGACTTAATTATGCTACAGTGAAAAACGATGTCTTGGGTACTAACAATGATGATTGATTATCTTATTAATTAATTAAGAAAACTTAATAATTGATAACATTGATCGTGATTTATTATTCAATCCCCAAATTGGTGAATCACTCTCTCTCTCTCTTTCTCTCCCGTTCTCTCTCAAAATAGGATGAATCACCATGTCTAAGGGCATATATATCTATAAATATATAACGGCTATCTATATATGTCTATATGTATAAGTATGTGTGTATAAACACGTAAAGGGGAACTTTGAACCCGAGAATCTGCGTTTACGTTCGCATGGCAGGTTCACCCCTATGGTATCTTTGGAGATACGATGGCATGACTACCCATGACATGACACACACCCACGCCCCTATACATACATATATATGTATATATATTGTCATACATATTTTCCTTGTTCCGTCTCACTTTTCCCCTTTAGCGAAATGGGGGAATCGTAACACGTAAGACGTTTTCCTCTTCTTTATGCGTTTGGGCATCGATTTTCTTGAGATTACGCTGGGGGAATACGAAGTTGAGCGTTCGTACAGTTAGATAAATTTTATTTTTATTTTACTATATTTTTTATTTTTCGTAGTTCGTAAATGCATACTGAGTGTTTGCTTTAGAGTGTCATTGCCCTGTGATAGCAAATTTTATTTTTATCGATTTTTTTAACTTGATGGACATCTTGATATTAAATACGGGGATTAAAATTTTAAATCATGGAGTTTAATAATTTATGAGCTTTCAGGTATTTTTAAAATGGATTCTTGATGTTGAGGAAGTTGCCTGAAGAGAGTGATGAATTTTTTAGTGGTTAAAGGGTTGAAGAAATTTTTTTGAATTGCAGGATAAAATAAATAAATTTTGAGGATTTTTTAGTTGTTTTAAATCAAAAAATAATCGTGTATTGAACGAATACTAAAAACATTTTTATTAAAAAAATGTTTAAAAAAAATTTCAAACTAAAAAAAAAGGAATTACTCCAAAATATTTTTTTTTTATTTCTATCTTTCGAAATTTTAAATTTCCTCTTACATGAGTACCCACATCAATATATTTCCACTGCATAGAAAAAAATAAAAAATTCAAAATCTCAAAATTTTCTTAAAAATTTTTTTTCACTTTCATTCTCTATAAATTTGAATTCCCTTTTAAATGAGTACCCACATTAATATATTTTCAATGCATCGAAAAAAATAAAAAATTTAAACAAAAATATTCAAAATCTCAAAATTTTCTTAAAAATTTTTTTTTTCACTTTCATTCTCTATAAAATTGAATTCCCTTTCAAATGAGTACCCACATTAATATATTTTCAATGCATCGAAAAAAATAAAAAATTCAAACAAAAATATAAAAAATTTTCTTAAAAATTTTTTTTTCACTTTTATTCTCTATAAAATTGAATTCCCTTTCAAATGAGTACCCACATTAATATATTTTACACAAGATTTTGAAAAAATTTTTTAAATTTCACATCATAAATATACTGAAAGTTAATATCCAAAACACATAAAAAAAAACTCAATATAATAACCTGTGCTGCTAATTAAATAAAAGTTAATCGAATAATTACTCATTAGCACGCGATTAAAGTGATGGCAAGTGTTAGGGTCCCGCATATTAAATGTTGTTACTCTGTATAATTGTAATAGAGTAAATTGCATTGTCTACCAGGATATAATACACTTGAACATGATATGAGTGGAGCGGAGTAAAAAAGGGAGAGTTTTAAAATATAAAAGTTAAAGAGAGATTGAGGTATGAAGAATAATACATGTAAGAGGGAGAAAGGTAGTTCATACATTTAAAGTATGTAGTTCCCTTATATTACTCAACACCCAACACTCAACACTTAACACCTATTCTCTTTCCATGGCCTTTTTCTCTTGTCTCTACTGACTAGACTCTGACACTTGTTTTTTTTTTTATTTTTAATATTTTATTTTCCCTTTTTACTTTTTAAACGTCAACTTAACTCTACACGACTCTTACTTATGCTCTATAGACGCCCTAAGAGAGAGTGTCATTGCGTGCACTCAACAGTAAAAAACTAGAAGCCACTTTGCTTAAGCCGTCTTTTATTTTTCCACCTATTGTTTTTCCCAATCGGGGCGTTATACAAAAGCTTAAGCTTAACATTCTTGTGCCCTCAATATCTACAATATTTATTTTAGTTACTAACGGGACGAATTTGCCGGCACTTACAAAAGAATTTATTAAAATAAATTTATCGATTAAAAAGTAGGAAAATAAGAAATATAAAAGTTATTAGATATTTTTATCTACTGATCAAAGTATAGTCTTGTTGGTACCCATTCGAGAGGAAATTTAATTTTTTCATGGAAAATTATAAAAAAAAATTTTTTTACATAAATTTTGAAAATTTTAATTTTTATTATTTTTCAAAATTTTAATTGTACTGTCAGTACTCATTTTACAGTAAATTTAATTCTTATACGAAAGAAAAAAAAAATTTTTTTCGAATTGAATTTTGAAAAATTTTGATTTTCGAATTTTAAATAAACGTTTTATTTAAATATATCGATGTGGGTACTCATTGCAGAGTAAATAAAATTCTGAACATGATATAGAGAAAAAAAAAATTTTTTTTGAATTTTAATTTTTCAAATTTTTCCAAAAAATTTGTTTTTCGAAAACTGGGACTGTCGGTACTCTTTCCAAAGGAAATTACAAACCAAGCACTCTAGTACTATTCAAAAGTAGAAAAATTCATGTGGGTCTTCAAAATATGAAAATATTTTTAATTACAGACAAAAAGAAATTAATAATCAACTCCAGTTTTAATAATTACTTATAAGATCAGTGCAAAAAAATTTTCAACCCTCATTTATGTAAAAAAAAAAAAATTACTACCCTTGCATAAAATAAAAACAAAATAATAATTTTATAATTACAGGCTATCAAGTAACGTAAGCATGTTACCCAATCCAGCGAGAACAAAGACCTCCCAAGCTCATTAGTATATTTGAAAAAAAAAAAAAAAAAGAAAAGAATAGATACATATGGAAAAAATTACCGAATTACTGTCATTATCACAATCGGTAAAATGTCGATGACCGGAAGTCTGATGGGTTACGAGAACAACAATGAGATAAACCAACTAAAATGTAATAACAAAAAATACCAACAGAAGTCAACTTTAATAACGGCATCGTCAACAACCGCACCGTTACCAATGACGTTAACAAGTACCACAACAATGATTGCTTCAACCCCAATAACAACAACAAATGTTAATACTACAACAACAATTAATACCTCTGTCAATAAACAACGGGAGTATGCTTCTAATTTACGGCGTAGTGAACATATTGCTAATAATAACAATAATAGTTCACGAAATAAACGAGAAACTTGTAATCGGGGTCATGCTAATGGATTATGGTCTGTTTGGTATGGAATACTTGTTGTTACATTGCAAGCATATATTGCAACAAGATGTGCTAAACGATTTGTTGGTAAGAATTTGAGTTAGTTTTATATTATTTTTGAAAAAAAGAGAAACTACAAAAATTTGATCCCTGAAATAACACCAGGTGGCATTTTGAGCCCAAACTATTTTCAATTGATGTTTTTCAAATTTTCCCGCAGAAAATTGGACTAGTCACTGCCTATTGAGATCTTCCCGTGAAAAATGAATTCTATATGCGCCATATATGCTCCATATGTGATGAATATATGGATCATATATACTTTATATATCGGCACCTATAACATATGTAGCATAAATATAACCATGTATGAAATTTAACCTATATATGAATCATATGTGTTTCTAATATGAATCATATATATAATATATATTCTATTTATGGGCATATAGGTCATATATGTAGTATATAAAGCTAATTGTCATATATGGACCATATATGACATATATGGATCATATGTGACATATATGGATCATATATGACATATATGGATCATATGTGAAATATATGGATCATATATAGCATGTATGGAACATATACGCCATATATCTCGGCCATATATGACATAGTGGTCATATATATGGATCATATATGGCATATATTTGGACCACATATGACATATATATGGCATGTATATGGACCATATGTGACATAGATATGGATCATATATGACATATATATGGACTACATATGGCATACATATGGATCATATATGCTCCATATTAATCATATATACTCTATACATGGGCATATCTGACACATATATGAACAATTTGAATATATAGCCATATATGATCCCTTTTGCACGGGTTCAAGTTATTTCTATATTTTTTTTTTTAATTCAAATTTAAAGAATGGCGCGTTCTTGAGTGAAAAACTTTTTTTTTTGTAAATTGAAAAAATTTGATATGACCAAATTTGAAACTTCTTTATAAAAGTACAAAATATGTTGCAGAATTTATTCAAAAAATTTTAAAAACTCTTTAAGTATCGGTATTTTTTTAAACTGCGGTCAGAATGCCACCGTATAAAGCCTACGTCATTCCACAGGCGTGTGTAATTTAAGAGTTTCGACCATGTGATAACTTTTCCCTATTCTCTGAAGCAATTTATCAATTGACATTGATCTTAAATAAATAAATTAATTAATTACAGCATATTTATCATTGCCATGGCCGACGGATGTGCAACCGCCAAAATTTGAATTACATGTCTGTATCGTTCTAACGGGAACCGGCGTACTGTTGCTACCAATATTGTTGGCGGCGGCATTTTTAAAGCTGGGTAATTTAGCCAATGATGGTATTAAACTCGGTAGACATACCAGCACGTGTACACGTGATCCACCGGCAACTTTATTGGGTAATAATGCTGTTGACAATGGTACATATATATTTATTACCGGCTATTAGTTATTATTATATATTTATTCAAAATTAATTATAATAAGTATCATTTTTGTAAGGTTTAGCTGGAAGTTTATGGAAACATGGTGGACCAACTGCAGCATTTGTACATCTTTGTACGGCAATGTGCTTTTTATTACCATCATTATTAATGGAAGCACGTCTTATTTATGCTGGATTTTTACCAAAAGGTATTTTTAATTAATATATATTTTTTTTTCTAAACTTTTTTCTTGGACTTCATTCAAAAAAAAAAATAATTTTTGAATCTTAAATTAAAATTTTTTATTTATGGAACTTACTGCCCAGTAAATTAAATACTAGACACCCCCGCGTGAAAAATAGTTCATTAAAAAAATATTCAAAAAAATTTCTGTGTGGAACTTCTAAACTTGAGACAGATTAGAACTTTTTTTGAATTTTTGTAATTTTGATAGTAAAAAAAAGTTTATCCAGAACTTTAAAACTAAAATATATTTATCGTTTGAGTTTGAAAAGCTCATAAAAATAATTGCATACAAGAGTATTGTCGAGCTCAAAAACAGAGCGGAAAATTTTGAGGCTGACCTACAGGGCCGATCGTTTTCCGTATTTTTCTTCAAGTACCGAGCCCTTAGTCTAGATTTTCTATTGAATTTCTCTAGGATTCAGCGGTCTTTATTTTTTGAAAATTGAAAATTTCCTAATTTGGAAAAATTTTTTAGTAAAAAAATATTCTCACGAGTACTCAGTAAATAGTTCATCAAATTTTGAATACGATAGAGCATAAAAATTTTTTTTTTTTAAATGAACAATTTTCAAAATTTTCAATTTTTATTTTTATTAAAAAATACTCATGTGGGTACTCATTGTACTGCTATTTAAATTTCCAACTCAGAATTTTGAAAAAATTTATTTAAATTTACACCTAATTCACCATTTGTCAAAATTCGCTCCAAGTGTTCAAAAAAAATTTTTTTTAAAGAACTTTATGTCTGAAATTTAAAATTTTCTATCATGGCGACTCAAAAATTTTATTTAAACGTATCTATTTAATCCAACCCTTCCCTATATACATATATATTTAATGACATAACAATAATTATAAATAATATTTTTTCAGATGCAATTTGGCGGACTGATCTCGATTGGATAGTAGTCCATCGCGATCGTTTAATTTACCTAAACTTTATGAATCCATCTGGCAATATAAATATAAATAATTACACAGCCAACAGTACTTACGATAATAATATTAATATCAATAATAATAATCCATTTTTAATAACAAATATCGAAGAAAGTAATTTAAATAATGATAATATTTTAAATACTACTAGTGGATTTAATGCAACCAATCCACTTAATTTTACAATATCAAGTACTACTAAAATAAATAATAATAATCGTGGATCGACTGAATTTTTAATAAGAAATGATCACAGTGCAGCAACTAGTCCGATACCAATTGCAAGAAATAAAAAAATAATATACATAAAAACTCGTGATTTAAATTTAAATGACAGTAAAATTGACAAAGACGGAGATGAAAAAAAAAAAATAAATAATATGACTGCATATAATTTACCATATGTGATAAATAGTATTTCGGATTTAGACCGCATTGAAACTGATACTAATGGTAATTATTTTAATCATTTAATTTTTTTATTTCAATTAAATAATAAAAAAAAATACTCCGAAAAAATAAATTTAGGAAAAAATCAAATTTTTAGTGAAACTATTGATTTTAGAGAAAAATTTTTCAAACAAAAATTGTAGGAAATTTAATTTGCTACAAAAAAGGTCCTTTAGTTCATCACCGTACTTCTGATAGTTTCGAAGTTATAGACAAAATAAACAAGAGATAAATTAATCTAATAATTTCACATATTTAAATTTGTAATCAAGCAGCAGTAACTTCGAAATAATTGGGCGTACGTAAAAATTTAATGAGACCTTTTTTGTAGAGAATTGAATAAGCTAAAAAATTGTCTATGTACACTTTTGTCGTATCTTCGTTAGTTTGTTTAGAATTTTAATTTTTTTACTTCAACTTTGAAAATTTTTATCTCAAGTTAACTCATCGTGTCTTGGTCTTAATTACCCCTAGTTAATAATTATGTACATGAAAGTAATGACTCAAAATTTTTTTTAGATGATACCCACGATGAAAGAAAAAATTTTATAAGCCTCGAGTACTTGAATTACGCAATGGCACTCGCTGTTTACTCAGTTCGATATCCCGCAGTATTTTGGTCTTGCAACAAAGCCATTGGTACAATATTTAGTATACAATTATTTATTAATTCTGTACAAAGTTTGATAAGTTATGCTGGTATGTCCGTACTATATAAAGTAAGTACACATAATTAACAATTTTTCATACAAAAAAAAAAATTCGACGAAATTTGAAAATAATTAAAAATTCATAACTTTGAATTAAATTTAAAAAATTTTAAATTAAAGTTACGAATTATTAAAAGTTTCAAAATTCTTGTGAATTTTTGTTTTGCGCATAATTAATTAATTGATTAAATAATTAATTCGTTTGGTTTAATTTTTAATAGGTACAAGTATTAGGGCCACATAAAGTATTAAATTTAGTACGAAATCGTGTCCAGCCGACGCCAATTTACTCAAGTCGTTTACAAAAAGTTGTGACAAATTTATTTGGTGATACGACACATTTACTACTTAACCCACATGTCACATTAGCATTATTTGCATTATCATCTTTGTTGATTCTATGCTCAAGTATGGTGACTTATCTTTACGCTTATGGAAGGTAAGAATTTTTCAAATTACTATTATACTTATTAATTATTAATTATTGTGATTAATTATTGAAAATTTTGAATTTGTTTTATTTAGATTTTCGTAACCGAAATTAGGAAAAAAATTGAGTAATTAATTCAATAATTTTTTTTTTAATTAATGGATATTCCAATTCGTGGATCGCGGATTTTTATTAATGAATTAATGATTGAAAAAATAATTTGAATGTAGGGTTGTGGGTACTCTTTCCAGAGGAAATTTCGCGGTAAACATGAAAATATAAGTGAAACTTATATATATGGACTGAGGGGTAATTCGGCCATAGCGATTTTGAGGAAAATGTTTTTTTTTATTATAAAGATTTTAAAATTTAATTGATTGGAATATTCGTGAATGAAATTAATAAAAAACTTGAATAATTAATTTTGTTTGAATTGATGGCTATTTTTTAATTTGCGAAAATTGCGGATTTTTACTAAGGGATTGAAGATTGAAAAATTGATTTGAATATAGGGTTGTGGGTACTCTTTTTAGAGGAAATTGCATGATAGACATGAAATTGGGGGTGAAAACTCTATAAAATAATTGAGGGGGGTAATGTAGACACAGCGAGTATTAACGAAGAATTTTTTTTTTCTGAATTATTGGAGTTTCTAATCTCATAATTATTCAGAAAATTTTAAGTGTCTTAAATTTTCAAAAATTTCCTAAAGAGGGCCGAAAAAATGATAAATAATTTCTAGAAAAATTCGATTACGATAAAAATTATTCATACAAATTTGAAAATGTGTCCCGGGATAGTAAAAAAAAAAAGTTTTTAAATTTATCCATCCAAAGTTCTATATTTTACCGTTTGGTGGCGCGAGTAAATTGTTGTTTGCCGCGCGAGCCTTAGGTTCATGCTACCAGCGTTTGAGTGAATTGAACATAAATTTCCCCAGTAAAATAAGGGCACGTGGTCCTTATGGGTCAATAGTCAATAAGGGAAAAAAATGTTCCCTAATTAAAAACTGATTGAAAAATTCTAATTAAATTCAATCGAGAATTTTCGATTGACTTTCAATCGGAAAAATGATCGATAGAACATTATTATTTTCTGATTGAATCAGATTTGAATTATTAATCGGAGCGTACTAAAATATATCCAAGTGTTAAGTAGTCCGTAAAAATTATTCGGAAAAATGTGCAAATATAAAAATAAATTAAATGGTTTTAAAATTATTAAAACAATTTTAGATTAATTAATTTTTAAGACTCGTAAATAATTACAGACATTTATTATGATCACATGAAAAAAAAAATGTAATTTTTTAATAAGCAATGAATAATTCCGAGACATTATGATTGATTTTTTGTAGGTTATCAAAATCATTTTATAACCATTCCAAATCATCAGAACTAATTAATGGTAATTCATTGTTACCATCTAATATAAATTGATTAACCAATTTATCATCAATACTATCATTCAATTTCGTTTTATGAAACAGAGCTCTAACCTCATATTTATAAAACTTATTAGTTAATATCCAATTAACCATATTAATTCCGCTATTATCTACACATACATTTTTATTATTATCTTCATGTTTATGATACCCACAATTGGAATATAATATATCATATGTATCGATATAATTGTAATCTTCCAAACAAATAACGTCAAATTTTTTAATATTTACAATAATTTTACTCAATAGATTGTAATAATAATAATTTTTAACATAAATTATTTTAATATCATAATAAAATAATATTTTACTAATTTTATAATTTATACAAAACAAATCATAGTTACCATCTTCATACTTAATTCCAAAATTATCATAATAAATATCATTGTATTTATTTTTAACGAGTTGATTCATAAAACTATTAATTGAATCATTTGCTGGTTTAGTAACATACAGTTTATGATAAATAATATTACCATCATTACTTAATCCAGAAATACTCAATTCTTTAATTCTAAATTTATCTTTATGATCATAATAACCATTGAAATTAACAACTAATTGCATATTATTTAATAATTTCAATTTATCTAATTTTCGTTGACGTAACCAATCAGTCATTAATCTAGCATTATCACCTGCGCAATAATTATTTGATTTATTAATATGATGAGGACAATTTGTTTCAGTTAATTCATAGTTATCATCAAAACCTAAATCACTTAATAGTTTTATTTTATCACAATGATAATTACTGTCGTTGATAAAACTCATTAATTTAGTTAATTGCTGACTATTTCGTACGTAAATAGGATCATTTTGAGCAATTATTATTTTTAATTTTTGACGTAATCGATATAATGGATATAAATTATGAGTGTATTCAATGCCAAATTTTTCCATAAAATTATTGTAACTACTATTGTACGAATGTGACGGAACAGAAAATAATGGATCTTTAGCAATTATTATTGGTTCAGTTATTACTCTCAAATGTTCTAATCGGCCCAAACAAAATTCTTTTATTGTAAATTTATTCTTAAAATAGTAACCGCTAAAATCAATAACTATTTTCATTATTATAAATTTATTTATTTCTTCTAATATATATATAGTAAAATAGAAAAAAGAAATTCTCCACTCTTTTACTTGAGCTTCGATATTCTGCCGTCAGGTGGCTCGAGTAAATATACGTTGGCCGCGCGAGCCGTAGGCTCATGCTGCCAGCATCTAAGTGTAAGATATGAATCCTCACTGAATATGCGAGTCCAAAAAGTATTTGAAATAAAAATGGGCCGCGCATTAGGAAATTTTCAAAGTATAATATAAAATCATGACAAAGAAAAAGTAATTTAGATTTACGTCGACCTATCGGATTCTGTCTGTTTCGAAAATAAGATCTATGTTATACTCTTAGTAGATCTACGGAGATCAAAACAAATCTAATAATTGCCAGGATTTCTTTTTTCAAGAGATCTACAAAAATTTAAGGAAATCATCAGAGATCTCCGGCAATTTCTGTAGCCTTAATAAAAAAAACTTGATATCTGTAGCTTGCCGACCTGCGTAGATCTGCGGAAATCCCAACAGATCTTCGTCGATTGTATTCTAAAATCTTCGAAGATTTACGTGGATTTATAGAGATCATATCATAAATCTGAAATCATTGACAAAACTCCGAAATCATCAAAAATATTCTCATTTTTGAGACCTAAGCAGTACTACAGTAGTATATTTAGAGCAAAATCTAACTTATTTTTTTCTTCTGGTAGAGCTTTAATTTTTTAGAAAAAATTTAACAATTTTAAAATTACGGAAAAATTTTCAGATCAATTTGTTTTCCAGGCGTAAATAATTAAATAGAAGAAAAATTTATTATTTCACAAATAAAAATGTCACTATTAATAAACAGTATTAGTAATTCGAAGTCATTAAGATTAATTTTTATAAATCATCAAAATCATTTTATAACCATTCCAAATCATCAGAATTAATTAGTGGTAATTCATAATTATCATCTATTATAAGATTATAAACCAATTTATCATCAATATTAATATCATCGTCTAACGTAATATTCGAAAACCGATTCCTAACCTCAAATTTATAAAACTCATTAGTTAATATCCAATTAACCATATTAATTCCGTTATTATCCACACATATATTTTTATTAATATCCTCATGTGTATGATACTGACAGACGAAATTACTACCATTATTTTCGACATAATTGTAATCTTCCAAACAAATAACGTCAAATCGATTAAAATTATCAACAATTTTTCGCAATAAATTGAAATAATAATTATTTTTAACATAAATTATTTGAACATCATTATGAGTTAAAATTTGATTTAATTTTTTGTTTACACAAAATAATTCATAGTTACCATATTCATACTTAATTCCAAAATTATTATAATGAATATCATTGAATTTATTTTTAACGAGTAGATTCATAAAACTATTAGTTGAATCATATGCTGGTTTAGTAACATATAATTTATGATAAACAATATTACCATCATTACTTAATCCATGAATACTTAGTTCTTTAATTCTTGATACATTATCATGATCATAATAACTACTAAAATGAATAACTAATTGCATATGTCTACGGAATTTTTTTGTCTTTAATTTACGGTCTACTAACCAATCAGCTATTAATTTAGCATTATCACCCGCGCAATAATTATTTGATTTATTAATATGATGAGGACAATTTGTTCTAGTCAATTCGTAATCATCGGGAAAACCTAAATCACTCATTAATTTTACTTTATTACAATTGTAGTTGCCGTCATTGATAAAACTTATCAATTTACTTAATTGTTGACTATTTCGTACGTAAATCTTACTGTTTTTATCAATTACTCTCTTTATTTTTCTACGTAAGTCAGCTAATTCAATTAAATCCTTAGGATTTTTAATGCCACATTTATTCATAAAATTTTTGTAACTACTATTGTATGGTCGCCATGGAATAGAAGATTTTAGATCTTTAGTGATTTTTATATGAGTATCTTTTTCTAATGCGCTATGAAATCGACACATACAAAATTCTTTTATGATGAATTTATTTGTATAATAGTAACCGGAAAAATCAATAACTACTTTCATTATTATAAATTTATTTACTTCTTCTAATATAACGATAGTAAAAAAAAAAAGAAAATTTGTCATTGATCCAAAGTTCAATATTCTAATGCCAGGTGGCGCGATTACCTAGAACTTTGTGGAGGTAGTTGATAAATTGTTATGCATTTGTCGCGCAAGCCTTCGGTCGATGCTGCCAGCATCGAAAAAACCATGAAATTGACCGGCACTTCAACTTTCACACGGAAAAAAGAGCAGTTGAAAAATTACAGTTTCTACAGTGAAAACAGGCCTTCGAGCCAAAATCTATAAACACTAAAGCTTAAACTGTAATTTAGAAATTCGTTATAGTAATAAAATTAATTCAATTTTAAACAGCAAATTATACAGTTTAAAATGTAATTCTAGTTAAATAAATTTTTAAAGCATTATTTTACTTTTTATTTTGAATTCTTGCTTTGTTTAAAAATTAATAGGATAGGTGAAACTGTAAAAATTAAGATTTATTGGTTATGTATTTCTTGCTTTCTAAAGTAATACCTCTTACTTATTCGTAACATAAAAATTACACTGTGAGTTATCATAATTGTCGAGAATGATTAATGATCTGAGAAAAATCACAGTTTACACTGTAATTTTCAAATTCTATATTTTAAGAAGAACACTACTATACAGAATAGTAATATTAACGATCGAAAATGTAATTCTAACTAATTTTAGAATAAAATTTAAAATTATAAAATGTGTTTACTATAGCGAGCTGGACAATATCGAGTTTGAAACTGTAATATTTGTTATGCATGGGATGAAAATGTGATTTTTACAGTTTCAGAGTTACAGTGATTTACTACTATATGAAACTGTAATAAATACAGATATGAGTTCAATTTTTTAACTGCTCTTTTCTCCGTGCAGTAGATGTATCAAAAAATCAAAAGAAACTTTTTTTGTAGATCATTAAATTCTCTGACTCATACACTGATTCGTTAAGAAGTTATGAAATGGAAAAGGTTGAAATAGATATTTTTGATACATCGGATCAAAAAGAGGGTTCGCGGAATAATTGGCTTGGCGACACAGTAAAATCATGCTAAAATGTCCCTGATTAAGAAAAATTATTTGAAATTATTAAAAACAATTTGAATCAACTAATATGTAGATATATACTTAACATGGATTAAATCATTTTTCTTAATCAGAGGTGAAAGCTGATTTTTCATGTTTCATTATAAAGCATTATCAACTATCGAAAAAAAGACCTATTTTACTAATGCCACACGACGCTCAAATGTTGAACTTTGAACACAGGAGTGTCATAAAAAATAAATTTTCATGTTATTTGAATATTCAGCCGCAAATGGTGACCCGATAATTCTAAATACGGCTGAACTATAGAGAATTTTAAAAAATCATAACCTTTCTATGTATTTTAAATAAGAAAACTTCGAAATCAAATGTAAAGGAATTTGAATTAAAGACTGAAACTTGCAAGAAATTTTATTTTTTTTCAATGTTTATATCATTTTCAAATGGGAGTGAAAAAAAATAGTCGTTCCAAACGGACCACCCTAATATACCTAAATCCTAACCAAAATATATACAAGTACTAAAAAAATTTTTCTAGAATAATATCAAATATTTTCCTATTGCAAAAATTTATTTGAAAAAATAAAAAATCCATAGAAAATTTATTTTTTTACCACTAAATTTTTCAAATTTCTAGATAATTGAGTTTTTTCATCTAAAAGTTTATAAACTTTTTGAAATTTCAAAATAAAATTACAAGTAGCAATTTTACTACAGTAAAATCATTTTATGCTACTGGACATCGAATCTTTAAAAAATAAGTAAAAGCTCAATATTTTATCTAAAATTTTTTTTTTTTTTTTCAGATTCGCAACATTTTTAGAACACGAACATCAACGACGTGTAATAATATCAAAAGAGGGCCGGCGTAATAGCTCAGGCTGGGCTTACTTTACTCACTGTGCAGCATTGTGTGTTTTTTTAGCTCTTGTAATATGCAACGCTCCACTTTTGTATGATTACACTGTTGTATACCGCGGAAGTCTCGACGGAGTAATATTAGCATGTATCCTCGGTACAATAGCCCACTTGTTTTTGTGGTTAATATTCTGGTTCTTTTTGACAATAAAACGTAATTGGATTTTCAAAGTACGCGTAACAATAGCACGTGCTACTGTTCGCTCAGCCCGTTCTGTTAAATTGGTAACAGACGTTGATTTATTGGCGTGTAGACGAAAAAGTACTCATAAGAGTAATTCTAGTAATGATGATGATGATAATGATGACGAAACGTTAATTGATCATGAATTAGGCAGTGATGCGCCTTTATTAATTGTTGGAGATGGTAAAACTTATAGTATTGCTGAATCTTCACCTAAAAAAGCTATCATGTGTGTTATTCAAAAGGCTATTATTGAAAGAAAAGCCAAACAAAATGAAGGTATACAACTTTTTTTTTGATCGATTGTTCAATAAATCGATTAATTGATTTTTAATCAATCAACAGATCAATTTTTATCATTATTTTTTACTTAACAAATCAATTTTTAAAAGAAAAAAATAATCGATCCTTAATCGGATTAATTAAAAAATTTTTTGATAGCGCGAATGATTAAAAAAAATGTTTATTAAGTCAATCAAATGTTCAAAAAATTGATTAATTGATTGTTCAAGGAATCAATTAATCGATAACGCGCTAGAGTGATTAATCATTTGTTTAAATGTTAATTAATTGATTGGTTAATGGAGCGATTAATCGATTGTTTTATACATTAATGAACCAATAAATTGAAACAACAATTTTTTTTTATCATTAATAAGGATTGGGCACCACAGTTAATCGTGCGTCAGGCGAAACAAGCTTGGATGGAGAAGAAGAACAAATATACTGGCTAAGGCCAAAATTACGGCCGTCACCAGAACAATCACCCAATGGTGGAACAGGTGGAGCATCAACATTAGACAAAAGTTGGCTCAACAAAAAGCTCCGGCCAAAAGTGACATTTAATGATCTGCCTAGTACGTCTGGCTCGCGGTAATCTATCTATTTTCTTGGTGTCGTTGTTTTTATCGTTTGCTTTGTTTGTTCTATCATATCACATTATTCATTAATCACTGCATGTTCTATTAATTACAAACTTTGGGCGCCATTGCGTTATTCCTGCTCTAGCCCATAGCTATAGAAATAGCTTCAACAAAATTGAACTAAACCAGCCCTGGCGCCCACTAACTCATCAAAGCACTACTAAATCAGTTGCACGTTTTCGGTCTCTATCTAACATTTATGATTAACTATCTATTCTTTACCCACTGTCAAATTAGTTTAGCGCATAAGTCTATCGTATAACCAATTAATTAACATGATTAATGAACTTATAGCAATAAGGGAAAAAGACGAGGTAATACCGAGGGTGGACCAGACGACGATGGTGATTATGCCACGTTACGTGAGTTACCATTAATGACTGGCATCGACCCCGCTGATGATTCGACATCCGAAGAAAACAAGGTAAATGTTAATCTATTAACCATACCCTTAACTCATTAATCAAACCCCCTATTCATTAACCAAATCTACAGAACTCGAGACATTAATAACTATTAACCATTAACGATTAACAATTTTAGTTACTGGAATGCGTTAATGATGATCAAGTGACCTATTACGCAAGTGGTAACCGCGATCTTCACCCATCAGAGGGCGACCCATCTCCACTATTAACCCCAGAGCCTTTACCTGACCCAAATTTACCAATCGTTCCTGTTCCTCTCCCAATTCCAATGGCTGTAACTAATGAATTAACCATCGCCTCTACGTTATTAACAACATCTACTGCTGCACCTGTTCTTAATTACGATGAAACTGTCGTTAATGACTCTATTAATCATCCTTTACCTCAGGTACATAACCCACTGGTACCAATAGCCGATACTATTTACGTCCAGTAATTAATTATTATAATTATCTATTTGCAGGCGAATGGTCTACCAAGATGTCTACGACACGCAGATTCAGGGGTGTCCCAAGACCAATTAACCCCTCGGTCAGATTCATCAAATTCTCCGGCAATCGAGCCTTTGACAAATGGCGTCCATCCAGTGCCAAATTACGAGATTATAGAACGCAGCAATACTTCGTCCAACAGTGAGTCATCAAGCGGTGTCCATTCAAACATAAGCAATGTCAGTAACTCAACCAACGTAAGTCATCCCTCGATAAATACGCAACAATCACGTCGCGCTACCAGCGTCGATGATCTTACGGTAGCGGACGGTTATGGGGATGAAAAATGGCGGAGCTGTTCACTGCAACGTGGCATCCAACCGCCTAATCAGAACTATAACTCCCCGGGACCTGGTTCTGGGCAGACCCAGTTCACTAAATTCAATACGATTGATCGTAAATCCTCGAAAGGGGGTCCATGCCCAGCAATAATATTAGAAAATACCTCGGAATCAACGGTTGTGATACGTCGGCGCATGTCACGTCCTAAATTACCCGAGTCATGGAATCCAAATGACCCGGAGCCATTTTCTCGTAGTACTAACATGCGCATGACGTCATTTACTGAAAATAGTGATATCAAGGGTTGCATTAATGGGAATGCGTCGGCAACTTTGCCCCATTATCCAACCCAACCAATTGTACCAGCTTATCCGCATTGTTCGACAATGCCATTACCACATGGTGTACACTCTGCTAATAACGTCAGCGGCGCTACTGGGACTGGAGGTAGTTGTGGTTCAGTACCTCAACAAAACTCAGTACCTATTATCCCTATTGGCGCTGTAAATCATACGACATTACCGACCACTTTGGCGCCAAATCCAATTAATGGCCGATGTAATTTTCCTACCAACAACCAACTGGTTAATCAGCCAGTTAATGGAGGTTATGTTAAAAGATACCCAATAAATAATGTACTGCCTGTACAGACGCAGCAGTGGTCTTTACCCTCCGGTCATCACACTTTTCCGCAGCCGCTTCAGAATAAATTTTTCGGAAGTAATGTCGCTAGTGTAAGAGTTGCTGACCGTGACTCAGCTAATTTTTCAATGGCTAGCAGTGGGGATTCAGATATTTGTCATCATTAATGTTAACGATTAATATGGCGCCCATAGATTGGTCGCTAGTTAATCTCATCGGAGTATAGGGTTGTTGGTACTCGTTTAACAGGGAATTTTATGAGCTTTCATAAAACGAAAAGGGTTTTTTGATAAATGAAATTTTTGATGTACTAGAATGGGGTTTTTTGGATTTTTTAATAAAATATTAAGGTTTTTAAGATTTTTAATGGGTCTAATGAATTTTTATGAATGTTTTTAGAATGGGGTTAAGGAGATTTTTTTCATGCCTAGTTGAATGAGTACCAACATCGATAGGTTTGGATAATTATTTATTTTTAAAATAATATCCGTATCTAGGGTTAAATCTTTTTTGAGTGAGATTTTTAGGGTTTGAATATAAGGTTGTTGGTACTCGTTTTCGAGGAAATTTTATAAGCTACACGATAGTATAATTTTTAAATATAAATATATATATATATATAAATATAAATAATATATAAACGTAATAATTACTAAAAGCTTTCACATCCGTACCAATATCTAATTTTTTTTTTTTTTTTTTTTTAAATATAATCTAAAGCAATAAATTTTAGGTTCAATGTGTGTATATTTTTTAACTAAAGTTTTAAATAAAAATGACTTCCATATTAATAAATATTAATAGTAACAAAAGCTCTCTGCTGACATATATCTAAACATATCGATATAAAATATCCGCAAGAGCAATAATTTTTAACGTATGTTTTATTTATCGAGATAATTATTTTTTGAATAATCATCCAGCAAAAAAATCAATTTTAATATTGAACAGTAAATATATAAAGATATTTATTTTTTAAATCATCAATTTTTTTTACATATCCATTTTCAAAAACAAAAAAATAATAATAAATTTCTAGAACTTTTTTTTATTTGAAACTTTAAAAAATTGAGTGAGATAAAGAAGAATAGAATTTTTTTTTACCATGTGCTTTTACACGCATATATTCATATATATGTGTGTGTATGAATATAAAAATATATAAAATTGCTATTGATCAATATATATTTATATAAATTCAACTAATTACGCACAGTGTATAGCAACGGACAGCACAATTGATGATAATAAAGAAAAGACAAGAAAAAATGACAAAAAAAAAAATTAGTAAAAAAAAAAAATATTAGAAAAGCTGAAAACTTATATATATTTTTTCATAATCTTTTTGCGACAGAATTATTATAATATATACATATATATACAATATATACATATAAACGTATTTATGTAGTTGGAAAGTTATAATTTTTTTAATTTCATTAATTATTAAGAGGGCAAAATGGGTCATTTTGAGTTTAATATTTTTTAATTACGATACAAAAATACAAGATATCACAAAAAAAATTCGACTTTAAAAATTTCAGCGCAAAAAATTTAATTTAAAAAAAATTTTTTTTTTTTTTATTTTTAATTAAAATTTGAAAATTTTTTTAATCTTTAGTAGTCCATTTCTTCCCTTTGTAATTTAAAAAAAAAATTTCAATGTTTTTTTTTGTCACAACAAAAATTTATTAATTTAAAAAACGGCGGGTTTTTTTTTAAATAATTTAAAAGATTGTCCATATAGGACTTAAATTTTATTAAGACCCAAGTCTTCGTACTTATTTTTGATTACTACAAAAATCTGTTAGACCGATTCACTAATTGATGATTTATCATAAGTTCGTACATGCGTACGTATGCAAATTTATTCACATCCGGATATTGATTATTTAAAAAAAAAAAAATAACTTATCCAACTATAATTAAATTACTTTTTATCAATATTAATTATCAATAGAACATATCGTTACCTCGTGAACAATAAAAATTTTTTTTTAATTCTCGAAAATTCAGAATTTGTTTAAAAGTCATAAGAAAGAAATTGATTAGACTTTGAGTTGATAAAAAAATCATTTTTTCTTAAAAAAAAAAAAAAAAAAATCAATACTATTAAAAATACGACTTAACAAAATAATATATCTTTATAAATATATATTATTGATAATATATATACTGATATTAATAACAATAATGAAAATGCTACCATCCCTTTTTACTAAAAATATTTTTTTACTGTAATTTTTGTATTTGTTAGTAACCTAGATCCAACGCATTACAAAATATATATTTAAATATACATATATAAATAACTACATAAACAAATAATTATGATAATTATTATTGATCAATAATAAAACAAAGCTTCAACTATATTTGCATACAAAATAACGAAAAAAAATATAAAAAAAAAAAATAAATGACTTACAGTATAATAAAACCGATAAGAAATAATTAATTACTATCAAAAGAAATTACATTCTTTGTTTATTACTATAAAATAATAGATATTGACGCTTTCATATATATGATGCGCTTAATTTAGATAAAATAAAAAAAAATTTTTGGATAATAGTAAAATGATAACTAAGAGGAAAAAATATTATAATTGCTTTGTAATTTCTTGTGAAAAATTCAAAAATTATTTAAATATGAATTATCTGGTTCATATATAAATTATCTGATCTGTATTGGAATTATTTGATATGAATTTGAAATATTCAATACTTTTTCTGAATTATCTGAGCAGTATCTGAATTATCTGATTCCTATATACATTATCTGATCTCTATTTAAATTATCAGATACGCGTATAATTAATTTTATCCGTACATGAATTATCTGACCAGTATTAGAATTATCTGATCTGTATCTGAATTATCTGATAAATTTCAAAATTATCTGAGCAGTATCTGCATTATCATATCCGCATCTAAGTAATTAATTGTTTACATGAATTATCTGATACCTATATGAATTATCTGATCAAGATAGGGATTATCTGATCAGTATATGGATTATCTGATCAGTATCTGAATTAACTGTTTTGTATCGAAATTATCTGATCTCTATGTGAATTATCAGACCCGCGCCTAAATAATTTGATTTTTATCTGAATTATCTGATCCCCCCATGAATTATCTGATCAATATATGAACTATCAAATAAATTTCAGAATTATAAGAACAGTATCTAAATTATATGAGCAGAATTAAAATTATCTGCTCTAAATCTGAATTATCAGATAAATTTCAAAATTATCTGATCAGTACCTGTATTATCTGTTTTCTATCCGAATTATCTGATCTCTATTTGAATTATCAGACCTACGCCTGAATAGTTTGATTTTTATCTGAATTATCTGATCCTTTTATGAATTATCTGACCGCTATCTGAATTGTTTTATTAGTATTAAAATTATCTGTTTCAAATTCAGATAAGTAGAAAAAAATTTCAAGAATTTTATCTTTATCTGATTTATCAGATTCATATCTGAATCATATAATTAATTTGAAAATTATAATATTTTTTATCCTCCATCAAATACAAAAAAAATTAATTTTCAAACTCGTTTTAATTTTTCAAACCCAAATAAAAAATTAATATTTGATCAATTTGAAATAATTAATAGTAATTAATTAATTAATTACTTAATGAATTAATTTGATTAATTAAAACAATAATATGTATTAAAAACAAGTAATTAAAAAAATAATAATATTAATGCTTGGAGAATAGAGACTTAAGGATAAAATACCCACCTACTTTTAATTGTATATAATTAATTAATTTAATTACTTTTATTAATTATAATTATAATTATAATTATATATATTGTGGAAAAAAAATTTTAATGTACGAATATTGTATAAAGACTGATTAGATTATTATGAAAAGAAAAAAAATTTTTTTCAATCTTTTTTTATATTCATTTGTAATTTGTAATTATTAATTAATTTAATTTTTATAATTAATGTTTTAAAAATAGTTGATAATGTAAATTAATTATTAATTAAGATTTTTTTTTAAATGCGATTAATTATTGAGAAATTGAGGTTTGTAATAAAAACGAAGGAATCACATTTTTTAAATTATAAATTAATGAGTAATTAAATTATTGAATGATCCTGAAGTTAGAAGACAATTAACAATTTTTTGATTTTTTTCTCAACAAGTCAATTAAAAAAAAAACACAAAACTAAAAAATGCACATGTAGAGAATTAAAAAATCTATAGGTGCAATTTTTTAAAATATTGTTTTTTTTTATAATTTATCGTTTTTAAAAAAATCCAAAAATTATAAAAGGTCGGCTAACTTCAGAGTCATAATTATTGATTAATTAATATTAATGTGTATTATCTTGATGTACGTACTTTTGTCATAAAAAAATTGTGAGTGTAAACTTTGTATATTCATTTGATGAAAAAAAAAAAGAAATAAAAATAATAATAACGATATTACTTAAAAAAAATTTTTAAATTTACTCACTCTTCCCGCCATTTTCATTCTTCGCAACTAGTGCTCGCAAATCACCGACGCACAAAGTAATAAATTAAACATATGAACACTCACTAAAAAATTAAATTAATGCCACTAATTAATCACCACAACACAACAATTACTTGAGAATATTATTTTTAATAAAACTCAGACATTTAAATATTTGTATTTTTTTATTAAAATTCCGACAATCAACATGGCGTCAATCAACACAAGTTACACCGGCACAATTTAATTTATTTCACGTCACGTTCACTGACACTCACAATTTAATATCACAAAATATTTTTCATTTAATAAATAATTAATTTAAAGTAATGATACATTTAAAATCAAGCGACACGATAATTAAATTAATTATTTTACTGGACTGAAACGACAGCGACAATGAGAGCCTCGGTTAGGCGGGAGACTGACTGACGCCGAGAAGCTTTCTGCGCAAGCGCGTATAAATTTTATCCCTACTGCGCAGTCGTACCAACCGGCCCTACAACTGCGCAAGTGTTTTTGGCTCCAATTTTATATTCCCGCCATTGCATTGACTCAGACGTTTTTAAACTTGTAATTAAATAAATAAATTAAAGGTTTTTTTCGGGTAAATAAATAAAAACACTTGTCTCTAAATATTCTTCAGTAGCAAATGAACATTTTCTGATAATAATTTTGCGGTATTTGAAATATAGAGAGTAATGAATAAAACTGGGAACTTGTCATTCAAAAATTGCGATTCGAACGAGTGGTCAGAAGGTTCGTTTCATATTTTTTCGTTTTGACAAATGAGTGTGAATGTAATGACCCAGAAGTTAACGGGCAATTAACAATTTTCGGATTTTTTTTTTCAACAAATAAATAAAAAATAAAAATATGCACATGTAGGAAATATAAAAAACTATAGGTGCAATTTTTCAAATTTTTTTTTTTTTATAATTTATTGCTTAAAAAAAAATTCTAAAATTATTAGACGGCGGCTAACTTCAGTATCATGTGAATGTAACAAACATGAGAGAATTTATAAATTTTAAATAAATGAATTAATAAATTAAAATAATGAAATTTAAAAAAATGCGTGTACAGATTTTTCATTTGTTTAAAAATGCATTTTTTAATTTTTACTCTAATTACATTTTATTCATTTATTTTAAAATTTAAAAAATTTCCATTTGTGAGCTACACTCACGTGGGCATTCTTTGTCACGGAAATTCCATGCTAGACACAAAATTGGGGGTGAAAATTATGTACAATGATTAAAGGGGGTAATATAGACCCAGAGTATTAACGAAAAATGTTATTGTTTAAGAATTATTGGAGTTTATAATCTGATATTTATTTAGAAAATTTTAGGAATATTGAATTTGAAAAAATTTCCAGGTGTGGGCATAAAAAATTATAAATAATTAAAAAAAAAATTCAATTTCGATTGTCTACACGTGCCTATATTACTTTCTCATATAACTCATTTATTCTCATAAAATCTCTATGAAAGTCTATAGGATTTTATAAGATATCCTAAGTGGCAAATGACTACAATTTTATAAAAATTCCAAGTCATCAGAAGTAATCAATGGTAATTCATTATTATCATTTATTATAAATTTATCAACCATTTCATCATCAATATTAATATCATCGTCTAACGGAATTTCAGAAAACCGATTCCTAACCTCAGACTTATATAAGTCGTTGGTTATAATCCAATTAACCATATTAAATACGCTATTATCCACACATATATTTTTATTATTATCCTCATGTGTATGATACTGACAGACGAAAGTAATATCATTATTTTCGACATAATTGTAATCTTCCAAACAAGTAACATTATATATTTCAATATTATTAAAAATGTCGCTCAATAGAGAGTAGTAATAATAATTTTTAACATAAATTATTTTAATATCATAACCAATCATTATTTTATAAATTTTATATTTCAAACCTCGTAATTCATAATTACCGTCTTCATACTCAATTCCAAATTTATTATAATAATGATCGTATTTCTCTTTATTATTGTTATTTATTAAATCATTTGAACTAAATACTGGTTTAGTAACATATAATTTATGATAATTAATTTTACCGTCATTACTTAATCCATAAATACTTAATTCTTTAATTGTAAATTCACTTTTATAATCATGATAACCAGTGAAATTAATAACCAATTGCATATTATTTAATAATTTTAATTTTTTAATTTTTTTGCGTCGTAACCAATCAGTCATTAATCTAGCATTATCACCCGCGCAATAATTATTTGATTTATTAATATGATGAGGACAATTTGTTTCAGTTAATTCATAATTATCTTCAAAACCTAAATCACTTAATAGTTTTATTTTTTCAAATTGATATGTACTGTCGTTGATAAAACTTATTAATTTACTTAACTGCTGACCATTTCGCACATAAATTCTACTGTTTTCATTATTAACTTTTTTTAATTTACGACGTAATTTGTATAGTGGATATAATTTATGAGTGTTTTTAATACCACATTTATCAATAAAATTTTTGTAACTATTATTGTCTGACTGCAATGGAATTGAATATTTTGGATCTTTAGTAATTATTATCGGTTCAGTTATTACTCTCACATTATCCAATCGGCACAAACAAAATTCTTTTATTATAAATTTATGGTAATAATAGTAACCGCTAAAATCAATAACTATTTTCATTATTATAAATTTATAGTTCTTCTAATATAAGGATAATAAAATAAATAAAAAAATTTGGGCAACGATTGACTCTGCAGCCTTACAAAAATTTGTGGAAATTTAAGGAAACTATCAGAGATTTCCGGCAATTTCTGTAGCCCTAATAAAAAAAAATTGATACCTACAACATGTCGATCTGCGCAGAAGTCATTAAAGATCTTCTGAGAACTATTACAAATTTTAAATCTACAGTGTAGATCTAGAGCAATCTAAATTATTTCTTCCCTCAAGTAAAGTAAAATTTTTTGAATAAATTCAAGTTCTAGAATTTTCGAATAAGTTTTAGATTGATATATTTTCCAGTCGTACATAATTACAAAAAAAAAATTTATTATTATTTAACGGAAAAAAAAGTAATTTTCTAATTAACAGTATCCCTGATTAAACAACTGAATTCGATCGAATTAAATTTTTAATTCTATTTAATTCAGATAAATTCTGTTAATTCGGTACCTAACTTAAAAATGAATTCTGTCTAATTCGGCAGGAAAACCAGACTTTGTCCAAACTAAAACGAATTTAAATAATTCTATTCGGTTTAATCCTGATTAATTCGAAAATAATTATCCAATTTCTAGTTCTGAATCCGAATTAAACTGAATTAAAACGAATTTGAAATTTTTAAATTGGTTTTATTCTGTTTAATTCAAATTTAAATTTTCAATTCAGTTGAATTTTGTTTTGCATAATTCGACAGAATATAACAGAATTAAAATTTTGAATTCGGTTGAATTCAGTTGTTTAATCAGGGATTAGTAATTCAAAGTCATTATGATTAATTCGTCATAAATCATCAAAATCGTTTTATAACCATTCCAAATCATCCGAACTAATTAACGGTAATTCATCATTACCATCTATTATAAAGTTATTAATCAATTTATCATCAATATCATCATTTAATTTCGTTTTACACAATCGACCTCTAACCTCAGATTTATAAAACTCATTAGTTAATATCCAATTAACCATATTAATTCCGCTATTACCTACACATACATTTTTATTACTATCCTCATGTGTATGATACTGACAGATTAAATTAATATAATTATTTTCAACATAATTACACTCTTCCAAAGAAATAACGTCAAGTTGTTTAATATTGTTAACAATTTCACTCAGTGGATTGTAATAATCATAATTTTTAACATAAATTATTTTAATATCATAATCAGTTACTATTTTATCAATTTTATATCTCACACGTTGTGATTCATAATCACCGTCTTCATACTTAATTCCAAATTTATCATAATAAATGTCATTGTATTTATTTTTAATAATTTCATTCATCGAAGGAGTTAATTCATGTGCTGGTTTAGCGACAAATAATTTATGATAAACGATATCACCGTCATTATTTAATCCATGAATACTCAGTTCTTTGATACTTAGGAAATTATCATCACCATAATAACCACTGAAATTAATAACTAATTGCATATTTTTACGGAATTTTATTGTCTTTAATTTACGGTCTATTAACCAATCAGCCATTAATTTAGCATTATCACCCGCGCAATAATTATTTGATTTATTAATATGATACCGACAATTTGTTGTAGTCAATTCGTAATCATCGGGAAATCCTAGATCACTCATTAATTTTATTTCATTACAATTGTAGTTACTTTCATTGATAAAACTTATTAATTTATTTAATTGTTGACTATTTCTTACGTAAATCCTTCTTTTTTCACTAATTAATTTTCTTATCTGCTTACGTAAGTCAGATAATTTCATTAAATTTTTCGGATTTTTAATACCACATTTATTCATAAAATTCTTGTAACTATCATTGTACGATTGCCATCGAATAGAAGATTTTAGATCTTCAATAATTCGTAGTTGAGCAGTTTTTTGTGAGGAATCTTTGACTTGACATAAACAAAATTCTTTTATCGTAAATTTATCTCTGAAATAGTAACCGCTAAAATCGAATACTATTTTCATTATAGATTTATTTATTTCTTCTAATATAACAATAGTAAAAAAAAAAAAAAATTTGCCATTGATCTCAAGTTCAATATTTTAACATTAGGTGGCGCGACTGCAGTAGCACTTTGTAGAGAAAGTTGATTGAATTATGCATTTGCCGCGCAAGCCTTCGGTCGATGCTGCCAGCATCGAAAAAACCGTGAAATTGACCATCAATTCAACTTTGTCTTTGGATAATTTTTGAATTAATAGATGTATAAAAAAATCAGATGAAACTTTTATTTTCATTTGTAATTTGTAATATGATACTAAAGTTAGCTAACGTCTAATAATTTTTGGATTTTTTTAAAAACGACCAATTTAAAAATTAAAATATTTCAGAAAATTGCACCTATAGTTTTTGAAATTTTCTACATGTGAATTTTTTTAGTTTTTTTTTTTTACTTAATTAAATAGTTAAAAAAAAAGTTCTAAAATTTTTTATTGTCTGCTAAGTTTAGGATCGTATTTGTAATTATTAATTAAGATTTTTTTTTAAATGCGATGAATTATTGAGTTTATATAATTTTTTTATACGCCCTTTTGGTACAAAACCCTATGTAACTGCTGTAGTACACCCTTTTGACATTTCGCACGCAATATAATTTAATAAGTATGTGCCACGACGATTTATTATTCAAATTATTGACCAAATATTGATAAGACGCAATAAGTGTTGTAAGATCTTAATATATAAATTTCAAATGGAATTTAAATACGCGCCTATTTATCTATTTCAAGTTCACTAATGAATTAACAGGTGGAGGCACCTGAGGTCCTGAGGACATAACCTAGCAGAGTAATTAAATTAACTAAATTGTAAAATTTCATGTAGTTGGGTTAGTTTTTTTTTTTTTTTTGTTTTTTATCGATTATTTAAAACTAATTTTTTCGATCAAGTAAAGAAGAACTGTCGATATCGTACCGCCAAAAAATATTTTTCTAAATTTAACAATGGCCCAGCATTTAAATATTGAAGAAGCAGCCCTTGAATTAATAAAAAATTTTGAAAAGTTAATAGTAGTTAACAGCACTAACAGTGAAGTTTTGGAAAATAATCGAATTGATACAATAAAAAATATAAATAGTATATTTGAAAGAATTATCCCTTATGATTTATATAATGATGAACGAAATCATCTGATAGAATCTGAATTTCAAAAGGCTCTTGTTAATTTATCGTTAATGAGCGAATGGAAAACCCATTGCGAATTTTATCGCAATCGGGACCTTATTCATAGTCGGTATGACACCGAAGTTAATAATTTTCCGTTTCGATACGAGCAATTTTCAACAGCAACAGAACATTATTTTAGCGATTACTCGGCTCATGATCATTATAACGATCCTTTAAATTTTATTTTACGTCATTCTACTAATATTAATGAATCAAGTGAACCCTGTGCTCACAATATATATGACATTCAAATGAACTTTTGGAAAATAATGGTTAATATGATAAAACATTGAATTATTTCAAGTTCAACCCGGGAAAAATGAATCGTATACGGCCATATATGAAAATTTGCCATAAAGCTGAAACTAGCGGCCGTAATAAGTAGCAGCCACGCAAAAAATTGCTGGCCGCTACTTATTACGGCCGCTAGTTTCAGTTTCTTAAATTTGCCACATCGCGTGCGGAATGTCAGAAGGGCATACTACAGCAGTTAGAAAGTTTCAAAATATACGACAGGAAACTCCTGATAGCCATTTTAATAAAGATCTTGGAAAAGCAGTATATATATTTTATTTGTTAAAATAAGCGGCCCTAAAACAAGTGTTCTCTAAGGGTCGTAAAGTTATATATTAGACTGGGCCCAAAAATCGATTATTTTTTTTTTTATTTTTCGATACCGTGAAAATATTATTCCTGATGACCAAAAAAAATTATTGTGCAAGTTTGAGCCCTTAATATTGATATTAAGAGGTGTATCGTTACGACTATTAGTTTTTTGACAGAAATTTTATTTTTTACCCAAAACTCGTAAATGATCTATCCGAAAAATTTGAGCAATGTATATTCTTAAAGAAAATTAAATTCCCTACAAATAATTTCTCTTAGTAAATTGACGTTAAACGAGCTGTTTCCTTGTAACCGTGCTTTAAACATTGATTTGTTTTTTAAATTCTTTGTTTCTATTTTGGATTTTTGTAACTACTAGAAATATTGAAAATTTTTTTAGTCAAGATATATATTCTTAAAGGAAATTTAATGCTCCACAAAAAAGGTCCCTTAACATTTTTTGCTTAATTCACTCCTTCGAAAGTTATTCAAGGTTGAAGTTGATTCAAAGGAGTGAACTTAGCAAAAAATGTTAAGAGACCTTTTTTGTAGAACATTAAATTTCCTTTAAGAATATATATCTTGACTAAAAAAAATTTCAATATTTCTAGTAGTTACAACAATCCAAAATAGAAACAAAGAATTTAAAAAACAAATCAATGTTTAAGGCGCGGTTACAAGAAAACGGCTCGTTTGACGTCAATTGACTAAGCGAGATTTTTCGTAGGAAATTCAATTTACTTTAAGAATATACATTGCTCTAATTTTCAGGTAGATCATTTACGAGTTTTCCAAAAATAACGAAAAATCCTACTTTTTCGGCTTTTTTCGTAAATAATTTTTTAACGAGTATATCTATCCTTATTCTGTAAAAATAATTTGATAGCCGATAGAAAAAGCTATATTTTCCTTTTTTTAATTTCTGTTTTACGATAATTGTTCCACTTTTAATAAGGGTTCAAAGTCACATAATTGACTCATGTGGTTATAGTGATAATGCCATTGTTTATATCTTTGAAAATTTTTGATGGGTGATTATTAAATTATATATATATAGAAATCTACTTCTATTTCGGATGTCAAATGGCCTTTTTTTCTCTTGTCTTCTTCAAATCTTATTTGAACTTTCCGTAAACGACTTTCTGAAGGGCTTTTGCCGAGTAACTTTTGCATAAGACAATGCTGCTTTTATATGATCAAAATATTATTTTTGTTTTAATTTCTTCACTAAAATTATCAATAAATAAATCAACGCTAAAATAATTATCATTGAATTATTAAATTTTCTAGAAAAATCATGACATTTATCGTGGTAAAGAACCAGTATATAATAAATTATATCACTTTTATGAAGATATTTTGATTGGAGTTTACCAAGCATATACCATATCTTTTGTATATTATGAATTATTCAAACCAATACAATACCGTGAGTTATTTTTATTTATTAACTTATAATTTAAATATAAATTTAATATTCTATTATTTGTATTTAGAAGATTCTCTACGGAACCAACTGATTATTTTTGACGAATTTAAAAATACTCTTATGAAAGTAATTGAAACCGGCCATTACTATTTAGATGCAATGAATAAAACTGAGAACAGAATCTACAAAAATTGCGATTCGGAGAAGTGGTTAAAAGGTTTGCTTCATATTTTTTTATTTTAACACAGCTCAATATACTTGATTATTTTATGCAATGGGATAATTTTTAGGCAAGAAGTATATTCGCATTAAAAATCACGTGGACAGTCAAAGCGATAGTGATACTAGTATTCACACAATAAGTTTAAAAGAATATTATACCGAGAGTTCCGATAATCGGTAATGAAATAAACATTTTTATTTAAATAATTTACAATATTAATTGAATTCATTTTATTAGAGTCGTTACGGGAATTAGATTTGCTGTTGAAGAAAATATATTAACTATACAAATTGAAGAAGGACAATTGATCAATGGTATAATAGATCCGGATAATCTTAGATGTACTACTGATGATGATTATCCATCTGATGAACAAGATCCCAAAACTGTTCGGCTCGATCATAAAATTCGAGGGTTTAATTTAGATGACATTGAATTGCCCGAAGGACAATTTGTCACAGGTATTAAATTTTTGAGCCCGTTTATTAGTTGTACCTTTAATAACTTTGCAAACTCCTTTTAAATTAACAGGAGTGAAATTTGTATTAACGAAAAATGATCGTATATCATTAGCAGTTAGAGGATCGATGATGTATGACAATAAAAGTGGCACCTTTTCACCATCTGTTGAAGACCAATGGCATTATCCATCCGAAATGAATTCTACTCAACGGTATAATTTAATAAAACTTCAAAATTATCTTATCAATGTTATAATTTGTTATAAACTCAAATCACTGTATCTATTGTAGATCGAACATTGATGTAAATTATCAAAAAAATCCAACAGATTTAAAGTTACTGACCACCGAAATAAGTAAATCAGGACAGCACTACATCAATCTATCGATGTCAACATTTTCTAGCTCGAATGACAACAATGCGATGGTACTTCTGTTAGATTCTCGGCCCGTTAAAACTAAGCCATCATCGGGAATCGGGGGGTTAGGATTATTTTACACTGCCGACTCAGACTACTGTGGATTTTTGGCGTTCAAATATTTTTCTTCACAATACAGACCATATTCTCGATTGCCCATACGCTCGATCATCTCCAATATGAAAACTCCAGAAATTAACTCATGATTTATTTCTTCTATAATAATTAAATTTAAATTTAAATATCTGGTTGTTAGATTTTTAGACATAAATTTATTTAACAGAATTATTAAGTTATAATATTTTGAATTGTCCGATATTGTAATTGCATTAAAAAAATTTATATAAAAAATTTAATCTCAAATAACTTAACTCTGTACTGCTAAAATAATTACAGCAGAAATACACAGAAAAAAAGGATTTCTTGGCGTAAGAAAAATTTTGTATTATGAAATGGAAACAAAAATTTTCTTGACACAAGAAATTTTTTCTCGCCCCAAATAATTTTTTCTTGGCTCAATAAAATTTTTTCTCTCCCCAAGAAAATTTTCGTTTTCAATTCATAATACAAAAAATTTCTTAAGACAAGTAAAATTTTTCTTGGGGCGAGTAAAAATTTTTTGCGCCAAGAAATCCTTTTTTTCTGTGTATTGTAATGTAAAAATTTAATTTAAAAAAAATTTTAAACTTGTAATAAAAAAAGGTTATTTATTTGTTGCAATAAAATATCGAATTACTTTAATTTTTATTTTAGTTAATGAATGGCCCTCTGCAATCTACATGGAGAAAACGAGTCTCAAAAATATTTTAACATTTAATATATTTAAGTAAGAAATACTAATGCAAATCAATGAGTACATTACTTCTACTATTTACTACTAAATGTATAGTAAAAATCACAAAATAGTAATTATTATTATATGTTTATCTGAAAAATTGCTGTATTATTACTTTTATTACTAATTTATTTGTATTCTTTGTTAATCGAACAGCAAATTTTATAAAGAAAATATTAAATTATTACTAAACGTTTAGTACTACATTTGATAATACGATTCAATGATTTTTACTCTTTAAAAATATAAAAATTAACTAAAAATATGCATTAAATACCCTACAGTATACAAAAATTACAATCTGTTTAGTAATTTCTGTAAAGCAGATGAATAGCGTAATATTAAGTATTGTACAGCAACTAACAAATTACTAAACGGCTTGTAATTTTTCCGAAGCAGATCGATAAAATTTAAAGACGATGGGGATAGCATATACAAATATGTATGACAAGTTCAAAAACCTTTGTTTAAAGGAGACATCGGACTGTCAGGCATAGGAAAGGACTCGCGCGCGGGAGATCAGTGTTCGAATCTCGGTCAAGACAAGTGATTTTTTAAAAATAAAAATTGACATCATCACCAATACAGATGACATATATAATAATAATAATCAAAATGATGACAATAATAATATAAAGTTGAATAACGATCGAAAATTTTATTTTATTTATTTCCATTCTAATAAAGTAAAATTAACTAAACGGTATAATAAAATTTACTAAATATATATTCAAATTTACTAATCCAGTTTATATTTAACTCCATATTTAAATAATAAAAATTACTACACAGAAAAAAAAGGATTTCTTCGCGCAAAAAATTTTTTCTTGTTCTAAGAAAATTTTTACTTGACCTAAGAAATTTTTTGTATTATAAAGTGAAAACAAAAATTTTCTTAGTGTAAGAAAAAATTTTCTTCGAACAAGAAAAAAATTTTTTAGGCGAGAAAAAAATTTTTGAACCAAGAAAAATTTTTGTCTTCAATTCATAATACAAAATATTTCTTGCGCCAAGAAATCCTTTTTTTCAGTGTAAATACAACTAAAAATTAAATTCTCAAGAAAGTAAAAGTTACACAATTTCAATAGCGTTTTAAGATTACAATATGAATTTAGTAATTTTAACTCATATTTTTTTAAGTAAAATTTGCTATATTTTTTTCTCCGTGTAGTATTTAAACTCAAGATACCCAAGTCTATTCTACAAAAATTTTTATCCCAGATAATTTATTTGTACCGAAATTTTTTTTATCATCCTTCAAAAACTTCATCCTTATATATATTTATATAATAATAATATAAAGAATAAAAGCAGATATCGGCTTCAGATAAATTTTAAATCGCGAAAATTAATAAATAATAAATTATCAAAATAATCACGACCAGCCGCTGGGAGTCCATTGGCACAACAATGAGTCCCAACCTAGACCTTTAGTTGACAATTAAATATTCAAAAGTATTTATTTGATACTGAAAAATTTTAAGTTCGTAACACAAAAATTTTTTTTATTTCATTATTTAAAAAAAAGTTTTTATATTTATATATATATTCTATTTCTATATATTTATTAAATTTATGATTACATTGTTTTTATACTACACATATCCTCCATCATACCTCGTACTTTTTTCATCTCTGTAATATAAAATTTATTATATAATACTCTTAAAAATATTACTACATATATTTATATGTATATATATCCATTATATTTTTTCCATTATCATATATTACAAGTATGAAGTCTACTTACCCTCGATTAAAATGGTCAATTTTTCTTTCGGTATGTTGACGGTTACTTTTTCATCACTACCGTCAATTTTTTTTATTTTTAATCCCATTGTTACAATTATTGAATTTTCAACATCATCTTTTTTAGTTTCAACTTCTATTGATGACAAAGCATTCACTAAAATAACAATAATTATTAATACAAATGTCAATAACTATTTAATTATTTTTAAAAAACATTTTAAATTTACGGCGCAAAGATTGCGATAGAAGATGATCGTGAATTTGACTGTAATTATCAGTATGCAGACGTCCAATCACAATACTGTGCTCTTTAGGCAACCCTAATTGTTGTAATTCACTGCTCAAATCATCTGCATTTACTTCGTAACGTGATGATGACGTCATTATCATTTCCAATGCCGATACAATCGATATTGCATCGTCCCAATCTTAAATTATAGATTTTTTTTATTTAGCTTCTCGTGCAGAAACTATTGATCTTAGGATAAAATTTATGTAGACATTTTTTGTAGGAAATTTTGTCCTCTACAAAAAAGGTTCTAATAACTTCGACAATAAGTTCAATAGTTTCAAAGTTAGAAGCGATTTAAAGTATTAGAAAATATAAATATTTTTACTTTGATTATTTCAAATTTTTTTTTTTACTTCTAATGACTGTAACTTCCAAACTATCAATTTTATGTTAAAAATTAATGAGACCTTTTTTGTAGAGAATTTTGTCCTCTACAAAAAAGGTTTGTATAAATTTTCTTCTACGATTAATATTTTACGAGCTAGAGGCAATTAATTGAATTTTGAAAATAAAAAAATTTCAAATAGAATTTATTTTTATTTTTATCAAACTTTAAATATTTATAACTAGTAAACTATCACTTTTTATGCAAATATTGTTGAGACAAATCTTGTAGAGAATTTTACGCTCTACAAAAAAGATATCAATCACTTTTTCGTTAAAATTGATAGTTAACGACTTAGAAGTGTTTGATGAATTAAAAAAAAAATTAGAGCAATTTTCCATTTTTTTTCTTTTTTCAATAAAAATTATAATTATTATTATTATTATTATTATTTATAAACGTACCTAATTTAGCATCTTGAGTAAGCTTCTTTATTTTATCTTCCTAAAATAATATTAAAAAAAAAGAATTTTTTTCTTTATTACGTGAATTGACGTTTTTTTATTATTTTAAAAATAAATTTATATCTATTAATATTTTAAAAAGTATATGAATTTAAGTAAGCGTTAAAGTAGGTATCATATTAATGAACAAGTATAACATGAATTATATATAGATATATATATATATATATATATATATATATATATATATATATATATTATAAAAATAATTTACGAGAAAATATTAGAGGAAATGAAAAAGAAAAAATTTAATATATAAAATCTTGAGTATGCGGTTTTGACATTTTTTTTTTTTGTTCTTTACTTTGTTTTTAGTAAATAAAATAATATATTGAAAGCAATGTCAAAGGACAAAGCAAAAAGGATTTACTTACATCAATTTCACCATTATTGAGAATTGACTTAATAACCAGCTGACCCAATAATTTCATTTTTATTGAAGTCTAAAGAAATTTGAAGAAATAAAAAACTATAAATTTTTTTTATTTATTTAATTATAGATAAGAAATAGTTCCACTCACCATACGTGACATAGTTATTATTTGTGCCAGTAACCAATCTGGACAGTCTCCATCACCAAGAAATCGGAATTTCTGTAATAATGAGCTTTTATTTTAACTGACTTAAAGTAAAGAAAAAATAAATATTTTTGGGCCACAGAGAGTAAATTTTCCTTTTAAATGAGTACCCACATCGATATATTTGGAAAAGTTAATTTTTTTTCGAAATTGAAATTATTTCTTTTTGAAAAAAAATTTTGAATTTTACATATAGGCATGTGGGTACTCATTTTACAGGAAATTGTCTGCTTTGTACACTGAGAGTATTTATTTTTCTTCTCGTTAAAGTGAGAAGGCATAATCACAACTTTTAACCTAACGGTAGGTAATAATTTATTTTTTTTAAATTAATAACTCACCATTTCGTTGAGTTAGATAATTAAACCTATAACAGAAAAAATAAATAATTGATTAAATTTATTGAGAACCTACGCGATCTGTAAATAAATAAAAGTAACATGGAGTAATAAGTAATTGAATAAAATAATATTTGTACAGTCGACGAGCAGGAGATTGACATAAATATGTGTAGAGAAATAATATAAGATATGTATGAATGAAAATGAAAATAAAAAAAAATTGTAACGTGTCCAGTTCTAAATTAAATTCCCAATGCAATACGTATAGTTGTCGATGTGAAACGAGGTAAGTAATTTAGAAGAAAAAAAAAAGGTATTAAATACACATGGGAATGAAATGACGAAGATGGGGGACCATAAATACTGGCCGAGTATCGAGAACTGTTGCATTTTACTTGAAAACTTGGTAACGTAATTGTGCGTTCTTGTGCACTTTATATGCATTAAATTTTTTTTTTTTACATAAACGTGTTTTTTAATAAGTGGGTTTGAGTTATTACCATAAGCAATAATGCTTGGATTAATTTTAATGATAGTTCATTTCATTGCGATAATTGAGGTAAGTTCAAAATATGGTTTTTTAGTTGTGATTCGAGTGAAAAATTTTTTTTTAGTAAATAAAATATGGGAGCTTATACAAAATTTGATTCTGCGTTGAATGAGTACCCACATCAATATTTTTTTATTTCAAAAATAATTTTGAAAAATTAATATTCAAAATTTTATGGATTTGTAAGATGAGCTTGCGGGTACTCAATGAACGTAAAATTTCATTTCTTATGTAGTGGGGGTATTAACTTTTTTTTTTATTTTGCTTGGGTATAATTTAAAAAAATTAATACCAAATTTTATAAAAAAATTTTTTTTTTCATTCTAAAATATATGGAAGTAACTCCAAATAAAATCCTGAGTTCAACGAATACCTACATCAATATATACAATCCCCAAAAATTTTTCAAAAACTTTTTTTGGAAATTAATAATCAAAATTTTTCGATTTTGGAATATAGGCATGTTGGTATTCATTCAACGCGGAATTCCATAATGTACCCAAATCTCTAGTTAATTTTCATTAAAATTTACATTCGATCGAGTTACACTAAAAAATCCCTAGACCCGTATTTACGAAAAACAATTTTTTCAGTGTGAGAGTCAACTGGACTCTTCTAATACCATGAAGTTCTTATCACCATCAAATCTGAATGTCGCCCGACTCGGCCCGAGCTCTGATACAAATTTCCAGTCGCTCCAAACGAGGTAAAATTTTTAAAATTTAAAAATTGAATCATCTAAAAATGACTAAAAATTTCATTTTTCAGATTCGAGACTGCTAACAAAAAAATCCAACTAAAATCACCAGAAATTTCTTCAAACAAAAATAATAAATGTCCCGATAAAAATAATTATTTAATTATTTCAATTGACAAAACAAATAAATTATCACGCCGTCGTCGTACTTTAAGTGGTTGGCTTCTCGAGCAGCCATTTTATGTTGACGAGCCCGGTTGGGTTTCACTGACCGAGTCTAACTCAAATTATCTTTCAAATGACAACAAATTAATTAAAAGTACTGAGCAAGATCCGTTTTATTTAACCCGCGGGAAAAAAAATTCAAATTTTATAAAATTAAAATCATTAATTGGTAACGGGAAAAAAAATAATTCACCACGAAGATACAAACATTCGGACATTTTAGATATATTGCATGAGCCATTTTTTATATCACGTGGTAAAAAAAATAATAATAATAATAATAATGGTAATGATGATTATTATGATAGCGACAGTAGTGTAAATGAAAATAATAGAGGGATTTATGATAAAAGAAATGAAGGTACTGTTAATAATGGTTATAAATTATTAGAATATGATGATGATGACACTAATAGGTCATTACGTGATCGTCGTGGTGATTTTTTTGATCAATTACTTAAAGAAAACGATCCATTTTATGTAACACGCGGTTAAATATTTTTATTATTTCAATTATTTATTTATAATTAATTCTAAGAGAAAAAAAAATGAATGTGAGGTAAAATGGGCCGTGAATTTTATTTTTGAAAGGGAAGAAAATTAATGCGAGGTAAAATGGATCAGGATTTTTTTTTTTTAATTATTTTTCAAAATTTATTTGAATTTTTTTTTTTTTTGTAATTCTGGAAAAAAAGAAAAATTGGAATATGAGATAAAATGGGCCGCCGGTTTTATTTGTGAGAAAAAAAATTTATGTCAGGTAAAATGGACCAGGATTTTTTTTTTAATTTTAAAAAATTTATTTGAATTCGTTTTTTTTTTTTTTTAATTCTGATCAAAAAGTAAAATATGAACCTGAGGTAAAATGGGACGCGAGTTTTATTTTTGAAAGGAACGAAAATTAATGGGAGGTAAAATGGGCCAGGATTTTTTTTTTTGTCAAAAATTATTTTTCAACATTTGGGTTCTTTTTTTTTCTTTCGTAATTCTGATGAAAAAAAAAAGAACTCAAGTATGAGGTAAAATAGGGCGCAGGTTTTATTTTTAAGAAAAAAATTTATGCCAGGTAAAATGGGCCAAAAATTTTTTTTTCTCACAAATTATTTTTCAAAATTTATTTGAATTTTTGTTGTATTTCCAATAAAAAATAAAAATATGAATATGGGGAAAAATGAGCTGCTGTTATTATTGATGAAAAAAAAACAACGCCGAGTAAAATGGGCCACAGAATTTAAAAATTTGTATGTAAGTTTGAAAGAGGATAAAAAAATTCAAGATTTTTATTAATTGAGAGTAATAAATAATTTTAATTAGTGACATCGAAAATTGAGTATTTTGAAATTTTACTATCTTTTATTTCGAGTCGCAAATTATGCCGTAAATAACTTTCATACTTAATAAGTAAAAGTCTGCGTAAAAAATACAGTTCTTCGAAAAGAAAAAAAACAAATTTATGTCAATTGCCATGAATAAATAATTTATTTAAATTTCAATTAAAAAAATTATTCCATGTATATTATTTATTTTTTCTTTTATATAAATATAACATGTAATACGTAGGAATATGGACGAGCTGAAAATAAAGTAAAATTATCATAAAAATTGAATGAAAAAATAAAAATAGTAATATATGAATATATACATATATATATATATTTGAGATTTCTATATATGAAATGTGTCAGTAAAAAAAGAATGCGTGAAAAAACAATAGTGTGGAAGTAATGCGGATATTTCTGCTCGATCTAACTGCTTTATCCTAAATAAAGAGACAATGATAACATTATTGTCATATAAAAACAAATATCTTTACATAAATATAAATTATTAAATAAATGATATAAATATATGTATGATGTAATAAAGCATTGATAGAAAAAAATTAATTATTTATTTTTATTAAACTTTTTTTTTAAATATAAAATAAAAATAAATAATAATAATAATAATAATAATAATAATAATAATAATAATAATAATAATAATAATAATAATAATAATAATAATAATAATAATAATAATAATCATAATAATAATAATAATAATAATAATTATTATTATTATTATTATTATTATTAACATTATTATTATTATTATTATTATTATTATTATTATTATTATTATTATTATTATTATTATTATTATTATTATTATTATTATTATTATTATTGTTATTATTGTTATAATTATTATTATTATTAAAAGGAGCGTGCGAATCAGGTTCAAATCGAATCGAATCGAATCAAATCTAACTATTCAATTCGAATTTTCGAATTATTCTTCAATTTTATAATTATTCGAAAGCTTTCGAACTATTCGTGATTTTTTAAATTACTCGATTCGAATCGAAAAAATTATGATCAGCTTTCAAATACACAATTTTTCTATTTAATAGACAGCTTAGTTTTTAAAGTAATCAAAAATAATTTTTTTGTAGATTCGTGTCTCTGAACTCTATTTACCTCTGACAAAAATTTGAATAATTGGAAAAACTTTTACAATTTTAAGTCGTTATAAAAATAATTTTGGAACTATTTGTAAATTTTCAAATAATTCGATAATTTACCAATCGAAAAATTACGAATAATTCAAAAAATTTATAAATTCAAATTATTTGCACACCCCTAATTATTATCATTAATATTTTTACTAATTTATAAAAAAAAAAAAATAGAAAAATGGAAGAAAAAAAATCTTAGCGTAGGTGAAAAAAAAAAAAAAATCAAGTAACAAAAAGAAAAAGTCCAGAGCTTTAGAATGCGTTTGACCAATAAGAAACAAGAGGGAATTTTTTTTAACCAATGGGATGGATGATGCGACAGGTGGTGAGTATATAAGTATCCCGAGTATTCATAAGGGATGGGACACTTTACAATTGACACCACAAGTTTTACAAGTGACAAGTGCTTTCAACAACTAAAAAAAAAAAAAATAAAAATTGTGTAGATAATTTAAATGATAAAAACTAATTTACTTTTGTCAATAAATAATTATTTATAATGCAATTTGTTACGGGAATTTGTGTTATTTTTATGATAACGGGAATTGTCGATGGAATTTTATTTGATAGTGTAAAAGATTATTTAAATTATAATAATAATAGTAATAATATTAATAATGATGATGATGATAGTAGTAAACATAAATTAGATAAGACTAATAATAACAATAATAATAATAATAATAATAACAATGATAATAGTAAAATATTAGGGATTGTGATAAAACCGACGACTAAGTTTTTATTGGTATCAAAAAATAAATTAAGTATGTTATATATATTTATTATTTATTATATAATATATGTTTTTTTACAATGAAATTTTTATATTTTTAAATTTTCGCGGTATATATTATTTTTTTATTAAAATTTATTTTTTCACAAAATAAAGGCGCGGGTCGATAAGAAAATAAAAAAAAAATATTTTGACTCATAAATTATTTATATAAATTTTTTTTTGACCAGATTTTCAAATAATTAATTTTTCGTTTTATTAAAACTAAAAAAAATTAAATTTTACAAGGCATTGAATTCTCTAAAAAAAAAAAAAAATTTATCTACTCGGGATTTATTTTTAAAAATATTTAATTTCAAAAATTGATAAATTGAAATTTATTTGAATAGAAAATTAAATTAATAATTACATTTATTTTCAAATTTTAATAACAATAAATACAAAAAAAAATCTTTTTTTAAAAAATTGTCGCCCTTCATTTTCTGACGATTTTTTTTTTTATTTATTTATTAAAAAAAAAAAAAAAATAAAGAAACAAGTTTACAATTGAAATTTGATTTCCTGTGACAATTATAAATTAATTGTCTTGTCATATCAACAATATTGTCATCAATTTTCATCAATATATCAATCACAAATACTGACATTTACTCGCCAAAAATTTCAAATTTTTTTTCTAATATTTACTTGCACAGAAGAATTTATTGTAATTTATTAAAACAATTTCCAAAAATTAAAATCATCGCTTTTTTCATAAAATTCAATATTCTTATTTAATACACATATATATGTATACAAATATAAAATTGTCCGTACAATGACGGATTGCAAAATCTTTTTTTTTTTTGTTTTTAACTGCAATTGTGTTAAAAATTAAAATGTATTTACAAATTACTCGAATTTTTTTTTGAGCCCACGGTTAAAAATTTTCTTTTAAAATAAAAAATCAGTTTTCAATTTTTACTCCATTGTTTAAAAATTTGAGTGAAAAATTTTTCATCAACCACTGAATTTTTCTGAATTTTTACTTGAAAATTTATCTTACTTGGAAAAATAATATAATTGTAATTACAAATAAAAAGTAGAAGACCCTGAGTTTATTACTGCAATTTTCTACACTTAATTAATTCTTTATTTTTTTAATAATTATCACAGCTCCTTTAAAACATTCCATCTCTTATAATATTTTTTTAACTCTCTCCAGACTTAAGAGTTCACGTAATTACTAAAGACATCAAAAATTTTATTTTTTTTTTTTTATGGACCAATTTAAACATCACAAAAATTAGTAATTAATTATATATATATATATATATATATATATATATATATATATATATATATATATATATATATATAATTTACGGTAAAGGGGATCGTGTGAAATTTTTCAAATAAAAAAAAAAAATAAAAATAATTTACTGTGAGGCAAAATGGACATGAAATTTTTTATCTACAAAACAGTAATAAAGCGTGGGTAAAATGGGCCGTACTAAATTAAAAAAAAATTCTTTTATTTTTTTTACAGAATCACAAATTTGGAAAAAATTATTCCGACTTGATGGTGAATATAAAGAAAATTCAATGGAGTCACATAAAAAAATTTCTAAAAAATCTTTAGTCTCAGTGGGTTTTCATGAAGGACCTAATTATCATATGGAATTACAACCATCTGAAGTTCCAATATCTAAATGCGTACATTTTGTCAAAGTTCATCCTAACAAGGTTATTATTTAAAAAAAAAAATTTTTATTTTTTTATTCCTGACCAAATTACCCCCTTTATGATTTAATACGTGTAAGCTACTGTTTAAAAAATTTATCAAGATATTATTAGTAGCAATGATAATAATAATGATAACAATTAAAATAGGAAAGAAGAAATCGAATTTTCAATGCGTGGGGAGGAAAACGAAATTCAATTCCATTTAAAATAGATCCTAAAATACGTCGTCCTTCACGAATGCCATTCAACAGTTGGGGTGGAAAACGTCAAGTTGATTATTATCAAGATGATAATAGTGAAGATTTAAATAAAAAACGTATTAATGTTGCGGATGCTGGAGTTAAAAAACCATTTAACAGTTGGGGCGGAAAAAGAAGTTTTGGTCATTATTTTCATTTGTATTCGTCTGATAAAACAATATAAATTTGTGTAACTTATTTTTCACTACATCTATTTTTACGTTCAAATTTTAAAAAGAGAAAAAAAAATTTTTTTTGAAAATTTTTTTTTTGAAAAATTTTTTTTTTTTGAAATTCAATTACTGTACATTATAAAGCATAAAATTTCCTGTTGAATGAGTACCCACATCAATATGTTTTGATTAAAAAAAAATTTGAGTTATTATTATTATTTGAGGAATATATGTGAGTATATTTTTTTGATTCAAGTATAGTGATGTGGGTACTCGTTCAACGGGAAATTTACCAGAGATATTGAAATTCAAATGTTTAAACTTAAAATATTGATCTATGAAATTCTTAATTTGCAAATTGTTTAATAATATGAATTATTTAATCAAATAAAATAAATATAAGCATCAATAAAATATTTAATCATCTTTTATTAATCTCATCCTTATCAATTTTTTTTTTTTTCATTGTGTTCGAGTTATTTTTTATTGATTTTGATTTTGAATTTGAAAAAAAATTTTAAATTCAACTAACCTGATTTATGATTAATTAATTAGTCTTATTAAATTAATTGGCGAATATTGTTGACAAGGTTAGTAAACACGCTTGTTGTTATTGTTTTTTTTTTTTCTTTTACGAACTGTCAAATTTTATTACCGGCAGTACGAGCCGAACGTACATGTGCCGCCATCTTATAATTAAATTCAAATCAAAATGGCGCGAATTTTTAATATATTCAAAATTTTAAATACTATTCATTTTGAGTAATTTGTATAATTTATAATAATTTAAAACAAGTTACCAGAAGAGTTATGAAAATTTCAAATTTTTTTTAATTTGGCGCCAAAATTTCCATTTATCGTTTTTTGTAACTTCAAATCAATATTCTGATGAAACTATCAGAGATATGAAAAAAATGATAAGAATTAATTTTGTAGCTCTTAAAATTTTCTACAAAAAATAATTCCTATAATCTTCACTTAAATCTCGAAGGTTATCAGTTATTTTTATTTTACATGCAATCTAAATATACAAATATTACTCCTATAATAGTTTTCCCTTTTAAATTTAAAATTCCAGCCAAACTATCAAAGATACAGAAAAATTTACTGATATTAATTTTGTAGCTTCCAAAATTTTCTACAAAAAAGGTATCAGTAATGTTTTCTCTTAACTCCATAATTTACGAGTTATCAATTTAATGCAAAATTCCCTTATAAAAATTAAAAATGTCTGCATAAAAATAAAAAATTCGCTAAAATATTTATTTATACCCTTTATATAAATGTATAAAATATGTAATATCAAATTTAAACTACTTCTACTTTCTATTAATCATAAAATAACTTTTAAAACTCACCATAATCTCGTGCCGCCATCTTGTTGACTAACATCCAACTAAAATGGCGTCCCGTTTGAAATTACCGCCATCTTTCGTCGAAACAAAAAATTAATTAACAACAAAAATGTTTTTAAAAATTTCCTAAATCGATAAAATAATTTCCTATTAACCTTTTTGTTCTTTTTCTTGTCATTCTTGTTCGTTCCTTCTAACCTCTGGCGAAAAAAATCTTACAATTTATTATTAAAAAATATTGATAATTAAAATTTTTTATTAAACTCCACTCGGATAAAATTTAAAAAATAAATAAATTTCAATAATTTTGAGTTAAATTTTCTAATAATAAAATTTTTCTTACAAAGAAAAATCTCCATTGTTTCTAGAACAATGAAGGGCAAATAGTGTCGCAATTTGTTCGTAGAAAAAAATCAAAGGGAGTTTTTAAAAAATATAAATAAAAAAAATTTTGATTTTAAACTTAAGTAAAAATGGATAATTTAGTTAAAAATATTGAAAATATGGAAATAACAAATAATCAAGAATTAATATTAAATAAAATAATAATAAATTTAGAAAATTTAATAAATAATTCATTAGTACCGGAAAAAATAATTGGATTTGAGCGACCGTGTGACCGAAATGATTTTAGAAATTTTGAAAATTTAATAAATAATTATTTTAATGAAATATTGATCGAATTAAATAATTTGAAAAATTATAATATCGATAAAAAATTATTAATTATCGATAACGTTGATTTAAGAATTATTTTGTTAAAATTAGTAATAATTATTGGGGAAGAAAGTGAATTAAATGTCTGGAATAATTCAATTACATTGGAACTATCAAATAAATTATTGATTGAAGTTTGCTGGTTTTTCGGTGTTGATAAAATTTCAGATATTTTTATTAATAATGATTTTGACGATAGATTACGTGATATTATGTTATTATTGAGACCTAAGTTATTAAAAAACACATGGAAAAGTAATCCTGCAAGTGTTGTTTGTTACAAATGGGTTTTGCATCAAGTTGAGGTATTTTTAATTAATTACTTTAAATAAAAAATAAAATAGTTTTTGGATATTGTTTATTGGTCCTGAAACTATAACGAAATATTTTTAAATTATTTAAGCTTTTTGCGAGCCATTGATCCAAAAAGGGCTGAGCAGATTCGGTGGTGGGGTTGCGGAAATAAGGGCTGAAAAAAATTTTCGATCATGTAATTTTGTAGAGAATTCGATCTCCTTTCAAACGAGTACCCACATGACGTACTTATTTTTAGTTGATATTTATATTTATATATATTGGAATCCATCCGAAATGTATGAGTGGGAAATTTTATAAAATAAGTACAGCTTGTGAGTACTCGTTTGAAAGGGCATTCAATTCTCTATTCGAAGATCCATAGAAAAATTTTTTTTTTTATTTTTATTTTCGAACTTTTGAAACGGATTTTGTATTTTGAAAAAAATTACTGACCGTGTAATTTTGTATAGAATTCAACGCCTTTTCAAACGAGTACCCACATGACTTACTTATTTTTAGTTGGCATGTATATTTGTATATATTGGAATTTGTCTGAAATGTATGAACTGTAAATTTAAAAAATAAGTACAGCTTGTGGGTACTCGTTTGAAAGGGCATTCAATGCCCTATTCAAAGAGGCATAGAAAAATTTTTTCCAGCATGTATTTCTGAAACTCTTAAGGCCGATTTAATAAATTGATAATTTTTTTTTTGTAGCATTACAGTAGGTTATTAATTAATTTAATTTATAGATGCCTGGACTGCTTAAATATTTAACAGAAGTATTACCAACAGCTTTAATTGTATATGATGACTATGTGCCAGAAAATCGTATAATTGGATTGATTTGTATTAGAAAAATACTTGAGCATTCATCTCTGGTATATAAATAATTTTTTATAATAATAATAATACTGTTCCTCATTACAAAACTAGTCACAATTTTTTTTCAATATTTCTTTCTTAAAAAAATTACATCAAATATTTTTTTTAAATCAGTGACTAGTCCTATAATGAAGTATCGTAATCAAATAATTAATAAGTTAGTTCTTTTTTTTAGCAAAATGAATTTCTGAGAAGTGGTTACGCAGATGTACTTTACGACGCACTAGAAAAATTAACTCACGAACGTGAAGTTAAATATATAATTCCACTTTATAATTGCATTACATTAATATTAATAAACATTGAATCAGCAAATAATACAATAAATCCTTACGAGGTAACTATAAAAAGTATATTTTAATAACTTTTTGTCAAGTAAAATATCCTTATTTCTAATAAGGTCCCCATTTAAAACCGTGTCCCGATAGAGAAATTTTTTTATTTGAAATTTTGTTTTCTTAATTTAAATTCTGGCTAAACTATCAAAGATATGAAAAAAATAAAAGACACCGATTTTGTAGCTGATGAAATTTCCTACAAAAAAGGTCCTTATAAATTTTTGTCTAAATCTAATAGTTTGTTAGTAATTGATATTTAATGAACGATCGATGAATAAAACTATCGTTTTTATTAAAATTTTTTTAAAATAAATATTCTGACTAAACTATCAAAGATATCAAAAAAATGAAAGATACCGATTTTGTAGCTGATAAAATTTCCTACAAAAAAGGTCCTAATCAATTTGACTCTTAACCCCATAGTTAAGACGCAAATGAAAATAAATGTGATCTATAAAGTAGAAATCGTTATTATTTTTAGTGGACAAAACGGGATGACATCTTGGCAACTTTATTAAACAATATGGAATTAGAAAATAATTTAGAACTACGTCATGCTTATATCACAAGTTTACCACAATTACTAACGAATATCGGTTGTGCTAAATGGTGCGAACGTTTAATTAGAATATTATCTGAGTACTGTGGCCATCATACCGATTTAAAAACACTGAAAGCAACTTTACAGGTATTTATATAAATTTATTAATGATTTAATTTGAGAAAAAAAAAATTTAGTAGACACCCTAGTAGCTTTCTTAAGGAGATTTTATGTAAATCTCTATCTTGAGACGTAACGGTACCGATACTGATAAATTAATAAAATAAATAATTAACAGTTTGCAGAAATAGTATTATCGATGTTCCATGTACGGATTCCCGCGCATTGTTTAATATTATACACAGCATTTTTGAAACTACACTACGACTTGACAGAGACTCCAATTTTTGATGAAGAAATAATACGAAGCTTAGAACGATGTATCTATTTACTGTACAAAGTAACTCCGAACATCGGATCGGCGATTATAAGAGACGACCGGATGAGAATAATTATTAAAAATAGTATTCATACAAGCTGTTTTAGTGATACTAAGTACTGCAATTAATTATATATTAATCACTTATATACTAATATTGATATTATTATTATTACTATTAGATTTATAAATAATTATAGTATTATAGTCATTATGATTATCTAATCAAATGTGATTTATTATGTAATGCCATATTTATTATTAAAGTTTATTAAACTTCAATGTCTATTTTATTCATTACCTTGATTAATTATTTACAAGTTAGATCGAACTGTAATTATTTTTAATACTAAATATCGTTAAACGACGTTCGTTTGAAGTAGGAAATTTTTTTAAAAAAATAATCAGTATTACCACCTTAAAGTACGGTAAATTTCCGCTAGTTTGAGTACCCACAACCCTATAATCTGAGTACATAAATTTTTATCTCATAACCGGAAGTCTTTGTTTTGAAAAAATTAAAACTATTGATGTGGGTACTCATTGAACGTGTAATTGTACACTGATTACTAAAATATATATCAAAATATTAAGAAGTCAAATAAATTTTATAAAAATGATAAAAACTACCACAATAATTTAAAAAAAAAAACTAGATATTTCATCATTCAAATCTGGCATTAAATATTAATAGAATGCTCGAAAAAAAATAAGGCTGCATAAATAATATATAATTGTATATATATCGTGATGGATTATATGAATATTAAATATCTATATCTATACATAATATATTTATAAAATAAATTAGTTTTATTTCCGACTAAATATCTTTGGTCTACTCATAAATCAAACTTTTTATATTTACTTTTACTTTAGTTTTAATCTTACAAATATAAAAATATAAATATAATGGAAATAAATCCTAAAAAAATATTAAAAATCGCAACAACTCTTGAAAAAATGACACTATTGATTCCACCATCAGACGTTAATAAAAATAAAAATTTGAAAATTATATACAAATTAATATGGTGGATTTTTTTAATAAATAATACATTAATTATAATAGTATTAACAACAGAAGCATACGATAAGATTAATAATATTAATTCATTAGTTGACGTAATAACAAAAATATCAGTATGTATTAACATATTAATTGATTACATTGGCTGGAAATCTAATTACCGGCTATTAAATGTAAGTATATATATATATACATATACATTGAGGAGAGGGGGGGGTGTCTCAAAAATTAAAAAAAAATTTTTTTTTAAATATTCCAAAATCACTTTTGTGAAAAAGTATTTTTTTGATTTTTTTTTTTACCGTTTTCGAAAAATTTTTTTTTGAAAAAACTGATGGTATAGTTTTATTCAGGAGATTATTTTATGAAGTTTGAGTACCCACATTGATATATTTTGAGTACAAAAAAATTCCAAGTTGTCATATATGTATAAAAGGGGCAAAACGGGTTACCTCATTAATTTCATAAAATTTTTTTTTTAAATGTTTTTTAAACATTCAAAATTCACTTTTGTAAATAAAATTGAGCATTACACTGAATTTTTTTTCACCGTTTTCGAAAATTTTTTTTTTGTAAAAAAATAGTATGAAATTAATTTGGTTTTTTTTCTTATCAATTGACAATGAAAGAACTTTGTGTCAAATTACTTCAGATGTATTTCAATAATCAACTTTTAAATATTTACAATTTTTTAAATTTAATTAACTTTTAATAATTTTTTGATCTATCAATTAAAGTATCATATAATTACTTTTTTTAAAAATATCTTCTTTGGAATCAAAACTAACTTAAATCTTTTACTTGAAGTTAATAATAAATAGTGATTAACAAAAAAAAAAATTAACGATTTATAGTAAGTAGTTAAACTTTTTCAAAAATCGAAAGTGTCAGTCGAAAAATGTTAAAAACTTTTTTTCTATGTTAAAAACTATTAAAAATTTTTTTTCTTCCTTTTTATCCAATAATTATGTGAAATATAATTTTTCTTCATGTAAATTACTTACAAAAAGATTTAATTTAATCAACTTTATGTAATATCCAGAAATATTTTTTTCTTCACTTTTTTTAGTGTGTCCATTTTGCCCGCAAAAAATAAAAAATTTTTTTTTTTAACGGCAGCTGAAATTCTTTTCTCTTTACTTTGAATATCATAAAAAAAAAATTCAAAGTGTTTGAGTCTCCGAAAACTTACTATTTTTTCAGTACCCCGTTTTGCCCCCCCCCCCCTCTCCTATATATCCAAGTTATTAATTAACATATTATTGTAATTAAAAATAATAAAATAATATTTTTTTATGATTAGCAATTAGTTGCAGACGTTAAAAATTATTCAAATCGGCTGAATTACTGTGATAAAAAAGTATTTACTGAATGTATTAATCGGCATATATTAATGATATTAATATGCGGTATTTTTCTTGTATTAGCTGCGATAACTTATGTGACAAGTCCGTTACTTATGACACAAAAATTTCCCCTTACTGAGGCGTATCCTTTTAAAACTGAAAAATACACTCTTATCTATTGTGTTATTTATTTAACACAAATTTGCTTAGTTTATCAAGCATTCGGATCATTTGTTACTATTATTAATATCACTATAATATTCAGTTATATATTAGCGGAGTTAAAATTGTTATCGTTTAGATTTAAAAATATATATAGTTATGGTGGATTTAATAAATGCAGAGAGAATCATTTGAAATGTATTGAGTGAGTATGTGTTAATCAATCTATCAATTAATTATTGTTAATATTTTCATTTATATGTGCAGGTATGCGAAAAAATTAAATTATGGTTTAAGATTTTTTTTTCTTAAATCATACGTTTTTGCTGCGGTGGTAACTATTTTTGGCGCAGTGCCGATTTTAATAGTAGGCATTTTTTTTTAATTTACTGTAGAAATTAATTTTTCAGTAGCCTTAGGCTAATGCTACCAATGTATGAATTATTTGAGCTTTTTATTGTAAGTATAGTAAATTTTATTAAAATAGTTTAGTAGGATTGAGTTGAGTCAGTAAAAAATGAGAATTTGCAGCATGAGCCTTAGGCTAATGCTGCCAACACATGTTTAATTAACGTTTTATGCCTTAGATACAGTTCTTTTTATTACAATTGTTATGTAAAGGTGAATTTAATTGATTATGTCTGTGAATTTGTAGCACAAGCCTTAGGCCAATGCTACCAATATATGAATTATTTGTGTTTTTTTCTCGTGAATATATTAGATTTTTTCGAACAAGTTAGGTAAAGTTGAGTTTAGTTAATAAAAGTTGTGACTTTGTAACATGAGTCTTAGGCTAATGATGCCAACATATTATTAATTTACGTGTGATATTTTAAGTTAAGTCTATTTTATTACAATAGTATGTAAACATAAATTTAACTGACTATTTCTCTGAATTTGTGACATCAGCCTTAGGCCAATGCTACCAATATATAATTTATTTGTGTTTTTTTATCGAAAATCTTCTAGATTTTATTTAGTAGTTTGGTAGAATTTGGTTTAATCAGTAAAAAGTGAGAATTTTTTACATTCGCCTTAGGCTAATGCTGCCAACATATGATTTATTAACGTATTATATCTTAAATTAAGTCTATTTTATTACAATGGTATGTAAACATAAATTTAACTGACTATTTCTCTGAATTTGTGACATCAGCCTTAGGCCAATGCTACCAATGTATAACTTATTTGCGTTTTTTTATCAAAAATTCTCTATATTTTATTAAAATAGTTTAGTAGAATTGGGTTTAGTTAGTAAAAAATGATAATTTGCAACATCAGCCTTAGGCTAATGCTGCCAATACATAACTTACAATGATTTTTATTCACAAAAACAAGTTTTCTGTAGAACTTATAATTCAACCGGTAGTTTAATTTATGGAGTATAAGAATTGTTGCATGAGCCGAAGGCGAACGCTGCCAACGCTAATATTAATTAGTAACTATGTGATGATTTATTTAAAAATTTGTTTACAAAATAAAACAACGTAATTAATTTAATTGCTTTCATGTTCAATGGATCTCCTGTAAAATTTAATTTGAATATAAAAAAGTACCGTAACATTTTTGAAATGATGAAAGGAATTTTGGTAGTTGGAGTTTGTTTAGCATCTACTTTCGCATTCACATTACCAGCAGATGATCTTCATGAAATGGTTTAACGAATTATATACACAGTAATAATTTATTGCCTGATAAAACTCAATTGTTTTTAAATAAAAAATATTATTTTGATATTTTAGAGTATGGAAATAGCGCGAGGACTTTATGAGTCAAATTGGGTAGGTAGATCATTATCGATTCAAAAATCTATGATTATTATCATGTGTCGAGCACAGAAACCTCTTGTTATAAATGTCGAAGGTGTATTACCGGCACTTACATGTAAATTTTATACTGGAGTAAGTTGAATATTTTAATTATTTTTTTTATATTTTTTCAAATTTCGAATTTCATTACAATAATAATTTTTATTTTCAGTTTTTGTCACTTACTTTGTCATATTTTATGACACTGCGTGCAGTAATATATAGATATAATTAATTTAGTTAATCAGATGTTATTTGTAATTATATTGATAAATATATAATGAAATATGTATTTTTTAATGCGACTATAACCCTTTATTTTCAACTATAATTCCAATAAAGATGACCTTAAAAAATATTCATATTTATATAAAATGCAATTTTTTCACAGAAATGAATTTAAAAAAAAAATATTAATACCAGAGTGTACATCATCAAATTTCCATTGGAATGAATACCCACAACCCTATAATCTATGCAGTTGAATTTTTTTTTATAAATTTCAAAAATATATTTTCAAAAATTAAATTTATTGATGTTGGTACTCATTCGACAGGAAATTACACAGAGAATAATGATATCAAATTTAAAATTCGAAAATATCTATAAGTCTCATGAAAAATAGATAAAAAATCAACATGTATGGATTAAAATAATATAAATAATATTAAAAAATTCGGTGACTACTGAAATGGGTATTAAAAAAAAAAGTAATATATTATGCAACATTTTTTAAAATTATTATTTATTATTCGTACAAATTTTTTTTAATATTTTGAAAAAAAAAAAAAAAAAAAAATATATATATATATATATGACAATCAATCACTTAATAAAGTGAGACAATTTAAATAAAAAAAATACTTGGAAAAATCCATAAATTTTACAATTATTTTTACCTGAGTTTGAATTATATCTGTTTGTTTTTTTATTTGTCAACTACCAATGCCCGGAGTGTCATAAAAAAAGACACAATAAATGATACAGACTAAAAAAAAAATACATTTATTTTTATAGATATTATATTATCAATACCCTTTTTACTTTGTTGTAATGAAAAAAAAATATAAATAGTTATATCCCTCAAAAAAAATAATCATAAGTGATAATATATGAAACGCCTATATGATTAAATGATCATGTAAGAGAATTGACTCTAAATGATCGTGTATATCAAGACGTAACCATATATGATTGTATATGATACTTTATACCCACCATGGCCATATATAATCATATATAGTCATATATGATCATATATAGTCATATGTGATCATATATGATCATATATAGTCATATGTGATCATATATGATCTTATATGATTCTCAGATGAATCTGATAAAAATATTGACACTTCATACATGATCATATTATAAACATATATTACCACATATGATCATATATACCTACATATAATAACATATGGTCATATATGATCTTATATGATTCCCAGATGAATCCGATAAAAATATTGACACTTCATACATGATTATATTATAAACATATATTACCACATATGATCATATATACCTACATATGATTACATATAAGGATATAAAATGATATATGATCATAAATTTTCACATGACTCTACGACACTCATATGTATTCATACATGATCTTATATGATGCTCAGATAAATAAGATAAAAACATTTATACTTCATATATAAAAAATCGATTCAATAATACGTGATCTGATCATATCTAACCATATAAGATCATATAAATTTTTTTTTTCACAGCTATATTTCTGATTTAAAATAACTACTAATTAAAAACTTACGGCTGCATAAAATTGACATGTAAGTGCAGGTAAAATACCTTCTACATTAATGACAAGTGGCTTTTGTGCTCGACACATCATAATAATTAATGACTTTTGTACTGACAAGGAATTTCCAATCCAATTCGACTCATAAATTCCTGATGATATTTGCGTACTCTAAATAAATAATACACCAAAATAATTTTTATTATATCATTTCCTAAATAAAATTAATTTATTAATGTGTCATTAACTGATTACCAGATCATGTAAATCATCTGCGGGCAGAGTAATTACATACAAATCAATTAAACTAGCAGCGACGAAAAAAAATCCTCTCATCATATCAAAAATATTTCGATGCTATTTGAAAAATTTATGGAAGAAAAAAAAATTTGAATTAATTTTCTATACTTGAATTTATATTAAGAAATATATAAGTAATTTTTTCTACATACAAATATTAGCGGAACAGCAGCAAATGTCAAAGTAATTATCAAACTAGTATATCGTTTTAATGTCAGAAATCGTAATAAATAATTTAGCTGATTGACGTAACTAAAACATTTAAATATATATTAATTTATTTACAATAATAAGTAACCATAAATACACAGAAAAAAAATTTCTTGATACAAAAATTTTTACCCGCGCTAAGAAAATTTTTTCATTATCAATTGAAAACAAAAATTTTTTCGGGGTGAGAAAAAATTTTCTTGAGGTAAAAAATGATTTTTTTTTTCCGTTTACTGAAAAAGGCGGTGTTAAAAATTGACTCAATTTAATACCGCGCGGTGTTAAAATAAAATAACACCATTGTAGATGGTGTAATTTGGTGGTGTTAAAATACCGGTATTAAATCGGTGTAAAAAAAAATTCCACGTATAGAAATTTAAAAAAAAAATGTATTACATATAAAAAAAATTAAATGAATTTTATCTGGAGGAAATTTCAATTTTGTTACGTACTTATTTAAATAATTATTTATGTTTACGCAATTTATTAAAAAATTACACAATTTCACACCCACCATTTAAATCACCAATAATTTAATTAATTAATAAAAATACTGTTTAATTGTAGTGATCGAGTACACGGAAAAAAAATTATGGGGATGATTCCCATAATTTTGTGAAATTCTTTCCTATACCAGTATAGGAATTACGACCATAAATTATGGGAGCAGTTCCTATAATTATAGGAATCTTTCCCAAAATTCTAGGAACAGCTCCCATAATTATGGGAATGCTACCCATACCATTATAGGAATGGTCCCTATAATTATAGGAATGGTTCCTATAATTTATAAGAAGACTTCCTATAATATTAAGGAAATCATTCCTATAATATATAGGAACTATTCCTATAAATTATAGTATCCATTCCCATAAATTATAGGAACCATTCCTATAACATTATAGGAATGGTTCCCATAATGCAATTGGAATAGTTCCTATATCATTATGGAAATCATTCCCATAATATTATGGGAATAGTTTATATACCTTTATAGAAATCATTCCTATAATATTATGGGAATCGTTCCCATATTATCATGAAAATATTAATTTTTTAAAAAGTGTGGAAATCACTTCTACAATACACAGAAATATTATTAAACATAAAAACAAAAATTCAAACATTGAAAAAAAATTCGTATTTTGCAAAAAACATCATAATTTTTAACAGAAATTTTTTGTCAGCGCAGAACATTCAAGAAAATTCAAATTTTGGAAATAAAAATTTAACTTTTGATAAAATCTCAAATTTTGAAAGAATTTCCACACTATTTTGCAAAAAAAAAAAAATTTATGATATTATAGGGATGGTTCCCATAACATTATGGGAATAGTTCTCATAATATTATAGGAATACTTCCCATACTATTATGGGAATAGTTCCTATAATGATATGGGAATAGTTCCCATAAGATTATGGGAATGGTTCCCATATTGGTATAGAAACTATTCCCATATCATTATGGGAATACCATAATGGAATGGGAATTGTACCCATACTATTATAGGGATGGTTCCCATAATATATACGAACCATCCCTATAATAGTATGGCTACAGTTCCTATACCATTATGGGAACTATTCCTATAATGCATAGGAACACTTCCCATAATTTTGTCTCCGTGTAAGTAAAAATATTCACGAAGTTAAATATTTTTAACACCGAAAAATATGTTAACACCGTGAAATTTTTTTAATACCGGCGGCGGTGTTGAAATTTTACACCGAAAATTTTAACACCTACACTGTCTGGACTTACCTCTTTTTTTTATAGTGCATAATATAAATTTACCTTATACATTGTCTGTGTTTATCTAAACACGTGCGTAATTGATGATTATTATCATTAATTTTTTTAAATTCAAAAAACAGTAATTTTAATTCTGTTAACACATGACAAAATAATATAACTGTACTGAGAACAATAGTAATAATTGTCAGTGTCTGTAGTAACGCTAATATTTGTAAAAAATATATGATACAATATATTATCGTAAAAGGAGTTATTGTAAAAAAAGGATAGTAATCTGTTTCCGGTAGTAATTGGGGCAAAAAAAGCGGAGTAAATGTAAAGCTTATTATTGTTATCGAAGCTCCTGAATAGAGAATTAATATAAAAATAAAATATCGATTAATGTATCGTTGGTATATTAATTTTTTATTAGATGTTGAGTTTTTTATGAAAGCCGCCGCATCTTGGAGTAATTCCTGGTTGGAAAAAAAAGTTTTTTTTATTGAAACAATGTTTTTTTTTTTTTTTATATTTATCATAGTTTAGGTCGTCTACGAAATATGTGACGGAATGAAGAAAACGTGACTGGATTAAGAAAATGGGGATTGAAAAATCGTCACGCGTTACGGTATGTTACAGGGGTGGGGGTAAAAGTTTGCGGGTCATGATAGAACTGATAGAAAATTAAAAGCCCTTCAAAATGAGTACCAACATGGCATATTTAATTTAAATAATTCAAAAGATATATTTATATTAATTCATATATATGAAATATATATCTTTTAGAATATTTAAAGTAGATAGAGCTTGTTGGTACTCATTTTAAAGAGCATTTAATTCTCTATAAATCCTCATGATCAATTTTTTTTTTACTGCTCATTTTTTTTTTTTAACGCAAAGTTAAAATTTTGTAAAATGAATTTTTAAATTTACGATGAATTAAAAAATGCTAAAAAAATATGTGCGTCACATATATCGTAAATTTCAGATATAAATAATAAAATACTTACGTGTAATTTATTTTCATTAATTTTCCAAAATATATAATCAAATAATGTATCAATATGTAGTGATGACAAGCTTATTTTTTCAATTAATAAATGTTTGTCGCCTCTATTAAAATAAGCGCTCATTAATAACAAAATAACCATTTTTAATTTATTGAGTACCAAGAAAAACCATATTATTTTTTGAAATTTTTTAATATTTTCATTTCCAGTCCAAGGTGATATGCAAGTTAATTTTCTTAGTAATAAAGCCGTTTTTATTATTAATTCAGGTTTCACATTCATTATTATCGATTTTTATATACTTATAATTTAGTTTTAAAAATAATAAATGCAGATATATTTAATGTCTTTTATCAAAAATTCTATGACTGACTAAAATAAAACAAAAAAAAATTATAATGAATGAATCATTATAAGTTTATTATATTTATTTAAATTTTGTAATTAGTAATAATTATATATTGAAAGCTCATACTATAAAAGCTAAACGTGTTATTAAAATAATTAGTTGTCAGTCATCATAATTATTCATCCATTAGTGATATTTTGAGAACCCTCTAGTAATTATTGATCAAATAAAAGTTATTTCTTTATATATAATTTAAAATAGATTGAATTAATTAATTTTTAATTAGTGATTGTTATTTCTCGTGTCATTACGCGTCGAATGAGTACCAACATGACATTTTTAATTTTTTTCAAAATTTTGAATTTTGAAAATCTTAAAAAAATTTTTTTTTTAAATATGGGTTTGTGGGTACTCATTCTAACGGAAATTTACTGATCTATCTACTGATCTATCCAAATAAAAAAAAATTTTTTTTCATAAAATAAGAAATTCAAAAATATGCTATTTTATGAAAAAAAAAAAAAATTTTAAAACCATCTTTTTAGAAATAGAGAGGGGGGGTCCAAATTACCCTAATAAAAAACTAAAGTTACTCAGACTGACTATTGATTTTACAATATGGATAGTTTATATATGTAACATAATAACATAGGGGTTATTAGTATATCATTAGAAAGTTATTTGAAAGAAAAAAAAAAAAAATTCACCCCTAAGGCAGCTGCAAGAAAAGATAATTTATAAAGTAGCGTATATTGATATTGATTAAGTAGCGTACATATTTTTACAAAAATAAATATTGTCAACTCATATAGCTGACAATTTCCTGTAGAATGAGTACCCACATGCCTATATTTGAAATTCAAAAATTTTTATTCAAAATAAAAAATAATAATTTTGAAGAAAAAAAAATTTATTTAAATATAGGCATGTGGGTACTCATTGCACGGGAAATTGAGTGCTGGATGACGTGAAAATATTTATTACGCATCAATAAAACGTGAGTAATTTTAATTAGAAATAATTGCAAACAAAAATATATTATTGTTATTTTTACTGTCAATAACGATAAGATTAATAATTATAATTGATATTTATAAAATTAATTTTTTTTTCATTGATACGATAATTAATTATATTATATTGCGGCCATTCTCATAATATGTATAATATATAAATATATATATGTCGATAACAATATCTTAATTTTTAATTAAACGTTTTTACGTATTTATTATTTTCTTGTATATAAAATCATTGTGTGAATCCGATAAAATTTATCAGTAGGAAAAGTGGAGTCTTAACAAAGAGTAAAAATGACTATTGTACTTACAACAATTATTATTGTATTATGTATTTATTATATATGGAATTATTTAACGGATAAGCCAAAAAATTCACCACCAGGTAATGGGTTTTATTTCAAAAATTTATGATTATTATTAATATTATTATTATTATTTTTTTTTTTTTAAAGGAATTATACGGCTGCCAATATGGGGTTCCTATTGGTTGTTACTATGGGGTAATTATAGTTATCCCCATAAAGCTGTTGATTATTATATAAAAAAGTATAAATCAAAAATCATAAGTTGTTATTTTGGTGACGTATTTACGGTTATTGTTAATGATTATAAGAGTGTTAAAGAAGTGTTGACGAGAAAAGAATTCGATGGGAGATTGAGTGCTAATCCTATATTCCGTGCTCGTTCTTTTGGAAAAAAATTAGGTAATTTTTTTAAACTTACGTACATGAAATTTTTTAATTTTGGGAATAAACGTGATTTTATTGACCAATTGACCCCGGACTCTTCTTTTCTATGTGATTCTGCGTAGAATGAGTACCCACATCAATAGGTTTTGATTTCAAAATTTTCAAAATTTGTATTTTGTAAAAATTTGTAATTTTCAAAATTTTGCTGAGAATATAATTTTTTATTGCTTATTAAATTGATACCTATTGATACACAGTTATATTAAGAGTAACCAAATTTTGAAAAGGTTTTTTTTTTTTAATTTTTATTTTGTTCAAATTTTGGAATTCAAAAAATTTTTATCAGTACTTGTAGAATTTTCAATTTCCTTTGGAATGAATACCCACATCGATATATTTTGACACAAAAAAAAAATTTGAAAAAATAAAATTTTGAAAATTGATTTTTTTTGGCGAATTTTGAAGTCTATCATGTGGGTACTCAATCAACGCAGAATCAGAAACTCAATAGATTACAACTATTTATTTTTTTCAAATAAAAATTTGAGAGTCAGTTTTATCAAAAAAAGTTTTTTTTTGTGTTTTAAAGGATTATTCTTTAACGATGACTATGATTGGCAACAACAACGTAGATTTGCATTGCATAATTTAAGAAATTTTGGATTTGGACGTCGACATGAACAATTAGAAAGCGAATTAGCTGAAGAATTGAATATATTACTAGATACAATTAAAAATGGTCCAATTAATGAATACGAAAAGGTCAGAATAAAATGATTAATTACTCAAGTAATGTTTGTAATTAAAATTTTGATTTTTTTTCCTTTCTTATAGAAAGTAGTTGATAAAGATCGAATATATTTTCCCGATATCTTATCGCCGGTTTGCGCTAATTTTATTTGGGCAGTTATGGCGAACAAACGATTCCCGCGAACAGAAAGTGGTGAGGAACATGAATCACTACGGGAATTATGTAAAGGCGCAAGAACTTTTCAAAAGGGTGGAGACACTTCCGGTGGCGCTATTGCATTGACGCCTTGGTTAAGATACTTTGGTAATTTATTTGGATACACTGAATTTATCGGCGGTAATCAAACTTTGATTGATTTTGTCCAGGTACAAAATTTTCATATTTTTTTACTCGTTCATCAACATATAGCCTTGGCGGTACTCATTTCAATGAAAATTTATTGCTCTCCATGGAAATTATGATAATGTTATTTCTTAATTTTTATTTACTTAAAAATCACGGTTTTTTTTATTTTATTGGAATTGAGAAGCCGTAAAAATATTTTGATGTGACGATTAGTGTTTAACATTAAATTCCACGTCAAATGAGTACCCACACCCCATTTTTGATTTTTCGAAATTTTACCCCTTCAATTTCTAAAATACTAAAAAGGACTTTAAATATAGGGTTGTTGGTACTCATTTTAACGAAAATTTACCGCACTTCAATGTGCAATTGTGATTTTTCCTCTACAAAATTTTTTTCACCTAAAAAATGACAGTTTCTACTTTCAGCCTACAAAACTTGAACTTTTTTTAATTTCTACCTTCTCATCATCAATTTCGAACCTCGCGACCTCTATAGAATTTCAAATCTCCTAATTCCCCGTCAAATGAGTACCCACATCACTATAATCCGACGACTTAATTTTCCAAAAATATGTACATAATTTTTCAAAAAAAATTTCAGGCCTACATCGATGAATTGGATGACGAAAAACTGCATGATGAAACACAGGATGCATTTATACCAACTTATGTACGCGAAATGAAAAAAATTCACCAAAATAAAAATTCAAATAATGAAAAGATCGATGACATTGACGTCAATATGTATTCGACTCAGCAGTTAGTAACGATTTGTATCGATTTTATGTTTCCCGCCTTATCAGCAGTACCCGCAGTTGTTACAAATTGTATTAAATATATGATTCACTATCCAGAAATTATTAAACGCGTGCAAGAAGAGATCGATGATGTAATCGGCTGTGAACGTTTGCCAACTTTGGACGATCGTAAAAAGTAATTAATTTTTTTTTTGTTTTATAAAATTAACAAAAAAATTTACCAAATTTTTTTACAGTTTACCTTTCACAGAAGCGACAATCCGCGAAGTTATGAGAATAGAAACTATTACGCCGCTAAGTGTTGGCCATCGTTGTGTAGAAACAACAAATTTATTTAATTATACGATACCTAAAGAGACATTATTATTAACAAATTTATCAGCGATGCACAACGATCCCGATTTTTGGGGTGACCCGGATAATTTTCGTCCGGAAAGATTTTTGACAGATGATAATAAAATCGTTAAGGATTTAACGCTACCTTTTGGATTAGGTAATCAAAAATAGTTAATTGTGATTAAACTATTAGAGATACGAAAAAAATTGCTGATTATGATTTTGTAGGAAATTTAATTCTCTACAAAAATGGTCCTAATTACTTTTTACATAAATTCAATAGTTTAAAAGCTAGAGCTCCATATAAATGAGGTTGCATTTAGAAAAAAAATTTCTTTGTTTTTTAAATTCAAATTCTGGCTCAACTATCGGAGATATGATAAAAATGATGAATTATAATTTTGTTCAAAATTTAATTCTCTACAAAAAAGGTTCTTATCAATTTTTACATAAACCCAATATTTGCAGAGCTAAAGCTCTATATAGAGGATAAAATTCTATTTTTTATCAAAATTTTCACTTGCCCATTTTTTGAATAAACTTTTAATTAAAATTTAAATCAAACCGTCAGAGATATGATAAAAACACTTCCTATCAATTTTGTTCAAAATTTAATTCTCTACAAAAAAGGTCCTCATCAATTTTTACACAAATCCAATGGTTTTAAAGTTAGAGCTCTGTATAAATAAGGTTGCATTAAAAAAAAAAATTTCTTTGTTTTTTAAATTCAAATTATGGCTCAACTATCGAAGATATGAAAAAAATGACAGAGATCAATTTTGTTCAAAATTTAATTCTCTACAAAAAAGGTCCTTATCAATTTTTTCATAAACCCAAACATTTCTCCTTAAATTTGAATTTTAAATGAAAAACCCAGAATTCAAATTTTGTTTTTTCAAATTTTAATATAAATATAGTAAATAATTAATTAAAATTTCATCTTAGGTCGCCGAGTATGTGCAGGTGAAACATTTGCCCGTTTTATAATATTTGAATTATTCGCAACTCTTGTTCAAAATTTAAATTTCGAGTTAATAAGCGGGCAGCCAACTTCACTTGATGACAAGTACCCAGGTCTCATTGTCCAACCAAGAGATACATGGATTAAATTCAAAATTCGTCAACAATAATAATAATACTAATTATTTATCATTTAATTATATTTATCATACAAATAGTAAAATTATATATATTTATATATTTTTTTAAAGATAATAAACAAGTAAAAAAACAAAATAATAAATTTTTTATTTAATTTTTTTAATGATTTACAATCGATGAAATGTCTTTTTTTTTTATTTTAAGTGCAAAAATTAATTAATCAATTAAGAAAAAAAAAAAATTTTTATCCTACTTAATAAATAAAAAATAAATTATTCTCGATGTACCAAAACGTAAAGACCCAGACCTAATAGAACTGCGTATTTTAATTTAGGATATTCATTCATATAAATAGTAACCATTCCAACGTATGGTAAAAATCCACGTGCACGTCCTACAACATCTTTGTGCGTAAGCCATAATTGTCCTGGTGCATATAATCCTCGATCATCAACAGAATTATTGTCACCTTTTGTTAAAAATTTAACTGTTGAATTTTTGTCGTTCCTAAAAAAAAAAAAATTCAATTTATTTATTTTTTTTTTTGATGTAAGAGATAAGATAATAAATAAAAATAACAAATATACTTTTCATGTAATTTTAAAACACGATGTACAATAGGTATATCACGTCCTTCAACTTTGAACACAACGATTTCACCAACACGTACTGGTTCTTCTTGATAATTCGTTAAAAATAATAGATCTCCCCGATGAAATGCTGGTTCCATACTACCACTGTAAATTGTAATTTATTTTATTATTTATTTTTTGTTTTAAATTTAAAAATTTTGTGACACAGTAAAGAAAAAAAAAAAAGGTTTTTTGGTTTTCATTCTGAGAAAAAAATTTTGGGAAAATAATAATTTAGAAATTTGAATAGATGATTAAATTCTGCGTAAAATGAGTACCAACAACGATATATTTCAAACAGGTGTTCATTACTGGATATATTTATTTATCAATTATATATGTTATATAATGTAAATATTTTTTTTCAAAATATATCGATGTGGGTACTCATTCTACTCGTAATTATATCGCGAACAACCTGACACGACTCACTGCTCAATATTATATTTAATAAAAAAAACTAATATGCGCATAAATATATGACGGCTTGGAATTTCATCGTGCTCAAAATATATCCATGTGGGTACTCAAACTTCATAAAATCATCTCTTGAATGAAACTCTACCTTCAGTTTTTCCAAAAAAAAATTTTTTAAAAATAAACCACTTTCCAAATTTAAAAAAAAAAAAAAAAAAAAAACTGAAAATAAAAGTACTACATTTCTCGCCTTCAAAGTTTCTTATAAAATGATTACCCACATCATTATATTACATCAAATACCTCTCGATTAATTAACAGCATTAATCAATTAATCGATCACGCCATTAAACGACTTTTTCTAAACATATCGATGTGGGTATTCAAACTCACGGAAATTTTCTCACAAACTCAATAGCGCTAATCATTTTCCACTAAAATTATTTCCTACCAAGAAAATTCCCTTTTTCATCTCATTCATTTTTATTTTTTTTTCCACATTTTTTCCCCATACTCCAAAATCTTAATCCTCAGACAATAAATACTTAAAATAATTAATAAAAATTTTAATTACCATAAATTTATTAACAATAATAAATAATTACCTTAAAACAACGACAATTGGACTCTCACTGCCAGTAACAACCATAAGACCTTTCCATATCATCAAAGCAGACGACACTATCATACCAAAGCTCAGTACTTGATAAAGAAACTAAAAAAAAAGAGTTATTTTTTAAATTTTCAAAAAAAAAAAAATAATAATCTTCCGTATGGGAAATTAAAAATAATAATAACATTAAAAAACAAATACCTGACGCTTGTTCATGCGTTTGATATCATCAAACAGTCCCTGAATCATTTTGACTATTAATATATATATGAATTACAGTGAATATTAATACAAAAAAAAACCGATTATTGTATCGAAGGTATAAATAATAAATAAAATATTGATGATTAAATACTTAGTCAATACCGGCTTTTATTAATTGCCTTTAAGATAATTAAGTTCAATAATCATTGTATACGTGTATTTTCAACAAACTGTATCTTATTGTACCAAAGTAAACGTGGTAATTATTTTTACTTTTTTTTATTACACTCACTATTGTCAACTTGATACAAATATATGTAAAGGCAGGAAAAATGAATCAGTTAAATTTATGTAGAGTCGAACACACACTCACATTTTAGTTTAATTGGAATTTGTCTGCTGTATAAAAAGCGCGCCAGTTAAAAGTCAGTGGCGGGAAGTTCAAAAACTCGCGGGAAAATTCTTATCGGTTGGTGACGATCGCGTCAGTATATAAACCCGTATGAAAATAACATATGTGATCAAAATATATGATAAATATCAGAAAATATATGTGGCGAATTTAACTATATTTTTGTTTTATATTAAAAAATATAACATTCATCATATAAGAGTATATGTTTAGCATATATAAAATATATATTACAAAAAAATGTATTGTTATTATATATAAAAATATATATTTATATTGTATATGCGGTAAAAAAAAAATGTTTTCTGTACCCTGATAGCCACACTCTGAATACAATTGCTTAGCAGTTCTGCAGTGAAACACTTCCCTGTTAAAAAAAAATGATTTGAAATGATTTAAAACAATTTGAAATGATTTAAAATAATTTGAATCGACTAATATATAGATTTACACTTAACATGGCGCAAATCATTTTTCTTAATCAGGGTTACGGTTAACTTGACGACAAGTTTCTGATAAACCTTGTCTGGATAATACTTGCGTGCAAGTTGATGCAAATTTACTGCCGTCACCTGAATGTAATTTGACAGAAGAACTTGCCGTCAATTTGAACTGAAACTTTCAATCAACTTCATTGTCTGACAGTAACACGAAGTCAAATTTTGAATTCAAGTTACAGACAATTTACTGTCAACTTAAAGGTAACTGCTTGCTTTCCAACACTTTCCTTCAAGTTGGCTTCAGAATGCGGCTGTAGTTTGAAGTTAACTTACGGCTAAGGTGGATATCAGGGTTTGATCAACTCCAATTAAATTAGCGCACAAAATTATAATTTCCCTGATAGCCACCTTAGCCGTAAGTTAACTTCAAGCTACAGCCGTATTCTGAAGCCAACTTGAAGGAAAGTGTTGGAGAGCAAGCAGTTACCTTTAAGTTGACAGTAAATTGTCTGTAACTTGAATTCAAAATTTGACTTCAAGTGTTACTGTCAGACAATGAAGTTGATTGAAAGTTTCAGTTCAAATTGACGGCAAGTTCTTCTGTCAAATTACATTCAGGTGACGGCAGTAGATTTGCATCAACTTGCACGCAAGTATTATCCAGACAAGGTTTATCAGAAACTTGTCGTCAAGTTAACCGTAACCCTGATTAAGAAAAATGATTTGCGCCATGTTAAGTGTAAATCTATATATTAGTCGATTCAAATTATTTTAAATCATTTCAAATTTTTTTGAATTATTCCAAATCATTTTTTTTTTAACAGGGAAGTGTTTCACTGCAGAACTTGCTAAGCAATTGTATTCAGAGAGTGGCTATCAGGGCCCAAGCGGCACAAAAAAAAATTGTTGAGTTTTTGTTGAATTTGTTAACAATTGATTAACTGAAATTAAAGATAACAAATTGTCGTTTTAAATTTAACATAAAGTCAACAATTTTTCTTGTGCCGCTTGGGGGTAGACATGTGAAGATTCAAATTTGAATAAATATTTCCATACAGAGCCATCTATCACTAAATTTCGATACCCTTTCACTTTTTTGATGACAGTAAAAATCCTTTTATTCTCTTCTTCCCTTCGTCTTTCGTGGAATCGAATGAAATTCTCAAAATAATTTTCATATTCCACGTATTCAATTATTTTCCCACTAACTTCAAGTAACAACCCCTTGATCTCCAGCATACTTCATATTATTTATATCTTACCTGTCATTTTATTTTTCCTGAGCCAGGCTTCACTTCATTCAAATTTATATATTAAATATATAAAAAATAATAATTATTTAAAAATCTAAATACACTTTTTTTTTAATTTATTTATAAAAAATTACGCAATTCAATTTACAATTTTATTTTTTAAATAAAAAATTTATTTAAAAAATAAAACGACAAAAAGTATGAACTATATACCGACGGAAATATTAGAAAAAATACTATCGGAAGTATCGGAAGTAGAAAATTTGTTAAAGTTACGTTTGGTCTGTAAATTATGGTACGACGTTATAGAAAATATATTAGAAAAATCAAATATATGGGAAAATATATCAAATAAAAACTTACACGCGTTTTATAAAACGTCACTTATTAAAAAAACATTTCCAAAATATTCATTCGAGCATCAATTATATATAAGAGATCAAAATATATGGCGGGGAATTTGTCGAATGGGAACCAAGTATTCAGAAATAATTGAATCCGGATTGGATAAATTTAAAGTGATTGAAAAATTACCAATTGTTGAGGGTAAAATTGTCAAGACTTCGGTTTGGGGTAAGTATTCAATAATAATTATGATAATTACTAATAAGTAATCAAATATATTTATAAAATTACAGATAATTTAATTGCCGTAATAACAAATAGAAAAACAGTTTATTTTTATGACTTCAATGACTTAAATAAACCATTTTTTAATATTAGAAGCGATGAAAATATATCTGATGTTGTATTTTGGTATACAGGTAATTAACAAAAATTTTTTTTAATAGCAATCTAAAGAAAAAAAACTTATTTGTACTGGTTCCATATTACCCCGCTTGCGGTGATTGATAAAAAAATTTTCAAGGTCTAAAACTTGTAGAAAATTAAAAGAGCTTTTAAACGAATACCAACATGACCTACTTATTTTAACTATCACCAAAGACTTACATATATTTTAATTTAAATGTCTTGAGATATATATGGATTTGAAATTATAGAAAATAAATATGGGTTGCTGGTACTCGTTTGAAAGGGCTTGCAATTTCCTACATGTACATAACAATGAAAAGAAAAAAAAATTATTTTTGAAATTATAATTTTTGAAAAAATTCGAAATGACAAAAAATTTTTTCATTTCATTTTTTTAGATGGAGAATTCTGTACCCTTTCAAATGAATACTTACAAGCTATATTTATTTTAATATTTGTACCATATAGTGATATATTTTTAATACAAAAATAAAAATATATGTGTATGTTTTAAATAATTAAAAATAAATATGTCATGTGGGTACTCGTTTTAAAGGGCGCGAAATTTTCTATGTATCCAGATAATTTAAAATTTTATAGCGAAGTTCTCTAACCGGAAATTGAAATTGTTACAGATACTGAAGTAATTATAGCCGTATTAAGATTAATAAATAAATTAATATTTTGGAATCTTGATACAAAAACTGAAATACCAAGTGATGAATGTTTTGGTCAAAATATTTGGTAACAAAATAAATAAATTTTAAATGTTCATTATTAATATTTAATTTTTTTTTTTTTGTTTTAGTACTGGAACAATAAATAATTTTTTTTCTGAGTACAATGGACTAATCACATCGTACAAGTACGATAATAATAAAATAATAATCGAACAAACTTGTCAGATAAATATGAAAAATACAAATTACAGAAATGAGAAAATTGTTGCTATTAATTCTAATGGAATTATAGTAAAAAAAAAAAGAACTTTTAATTTATTATTTAGGTTTATTAGAATTTTCAATGAAAAATCAATAAAAATTTTTACAGCTTTCTGCAATTAAATTCATAAAATATGAAAATGAATGTGGGACAGAAAATTTTGTTCTGACAGTTCCGTTATCTAATGGATCAAGATTGTGTTTTCATGACAAAAAAGAATACTGTAGATTACCAAAAAAATTTCCGATGGATTATGACTGTGATAAAATTAAATTTATCCACGCTGGCTGGTATAATACAGCAGCAACTGCTATAGCAGGTAATTATTTTTTTAGCTGGATATCTTTTCAAAATTTAATTTAAAAAAAAATTAATGATACCATATGAGTGTACGGTAAATTTCTGTTGAAACGAGTACCCACAAGCCTATATTTTAAAAACTTCAATTTTTCAAATTTTCAAAATCAAATTTTCCAAAAATTGAATATATCGATGTGAGTACTTGTTTTAATGGAAATTTTAATCTCAATTCTAATTATCGCATCAAATTTTTTAAATATCAATTAGTCGTTTAAAATAAAAATTCGATAATACAAAATTTTGAATTTTTTGATATAAAAATCGTTTTTTAAAAAACTGATTTCAGAACCTATAAGTATGTCAAATTTTCTTTAAAATGAGTACCCACAACCCTATGTTTTAAAAACCTTAATTTTTCAAAAATTTAAAATAATCAAATTTTTCAAAAATTGAATATATTGATGTGGGTACTCATTTTAAAGGAAATTTTATTCTGAAGACTAATTAGTCCACAATAATTTTTTTATTACTACTCTGCAATCATATGATATCAAAGTTATATATATTCATAATTTTTATCACTTATTTTGTGATTAACACAATTAGGAAATTTATCAAAGCTTATAAAAATTTACCTTTTTCTTAATTAATTAATTAATTATTTTTTCAGAGCCTTATCTATTAACATGTTATATAGAATGGTATTTACACGATTTAAAAAATCATATCGATGGATTCGTGTCAGCAATTTTAATGTACAATAATATTTTTATACTCGGATTTAGTACAGGTAATAATTAAATTAATTAAGTAGTTTTACATTAATAAAAAAAAATTAATTTCTTTATAAATTTTCAGGAATAATTTATTTATTTTTTATAAAAGATCCAAAAGATCTCCAATTTTTCAATTTGTTTAATAAAAATAATTACAAAAAATTAGTAATCAATAATGATAACAAAGCTATCATATGTTTAGATATAATTCAAGTAGACATGGAGCCATATATCCTTGCATCCACCGAAAGTGATATTTACATCACTCAATTAACATAAATAATTTTTTTTTATTCTACAAAAATTGTGCAATTTTTTTTGTATTTAAAAAAAAAAGTAATTAATTGTAATTAAATTGTATTTATTAATTTGTAATAAATATTACGCCCAATTGTAAATAAAAAGGAAACTTTACATTAAAAACTTGACTATTTTTTTTTCTCTCAACAAGTGGCCAGATTTTTAATGACAAGTTTCCGGCAAGTCTTGTCTGGATAATACTTGCGTGCAAGTTGATGCAAATTAACTACCATCATTTGATTGTCATTTGACAGAAAAACTTGCCGTCAATTTGAACTGAAACTTAACGTCATTGTCTGACAGTAACACGAAGTCGAATTTAATTCAAGTTACAGACAATCGGCTGTCAACTTATCCGCGACTGTTTGCTCTTCAACATTTGCTTTTAAGTTGACTTCAGAATACGGCCGTGACTTTAAATTAACTTGAGGGTATGTTGGCTACCAGGGTAATTAAAAGACTTTATACAAAGGACGACAAAAAGTAAATTAAAAACAGTAGTAAAATAAGTCATCCAAACGACTTCTTATTTGACATAAGACAGGAAAAACAACAAAAATTTTTTATGTCTTCTAGAAGCAACAACGAGTGTGAATGTTGCAGACCTCAGACAAATTTAAAATTATTAATAAATAGAGTAAAAAATTAAAAAAATAATTTTAAAAAAAATGCACTTAATAATTTCAAAATTTTTTGAATGCGCATTTTTTTAAAATTTAATTTTATTAATTATTTACTCTATTTAATAATATTTTTAAATTTGTCTGATGTCTGCTACATTCAAACTTATGACCAATATCCCCATGTCTTATTTATACCAAAACAGGTGACTTTAAGACAAAAAGTTGGCATATAGCGATAACTAGAGCATCGAATAATGCACCCAGAATAATTAATTTATTAATTATTATTTTTACTTGCGAAGTAAATTTAAATATTTGAAAAATAAATTATTAGAACCTGGAGAAAAATAAAAAATCGTATGTCAAAATAAAATGGCGGCAGAATGTGATAGAAAAATATTTAAAAAATAAAAAAAAAACACTTGAGTGTTTGAACAAACCTTGGTGGGGAAATAATATGCAGAAGGGTGTCCTAATACACTTGGAGATTTAATTTAAATTGCTCCAAGTGTATTGCAGCTAAAAAACGTCACTTAACTGCTATTTCCCACCAGACGATGCCAGATGATTTTGCTCAGGAACTTGGAAGGTATCAGCATCAGCCATCAGCAACACTTTACACTACCACTGAACACTCAACACTTAACGACACCACAGACACTTTCCACAATTTAAATTTTACAAACACTGCACAATTTAATTAAACAATAACTATTAGCAACAAATTTAATGGATAATTACACGACGTAACTGCAATACTGTGTTTCAATTCAAACGTAAAGAAGGATCTGGACTACTACTGCCATTTTCGATGATACTGACTGCCGCTATCGAACCGCCAGTTGATACAAAGCAATCGATTTTGCGATTCATCGACCAGCCCCACTCTAGCAAAAATTTGAATGCCAAATACAGCGACGCGCAGTAGCGCCAACTCAGCGCGAAATTTCAAAATTGAAATTTAATAATTTTATTAGAAATTCCTTTGTGTCAACAATTAAATTAATTAGGATGCATTTGAAAATGTTCTAGCTCTAGCTCTCACTATATGACAACCTTTGACTAGACCTAGAGCTAGAGCATTTCCGAGCGCACCCTGTGTTACTGGGATTCTACAGATCAACAATTTAAATTTTCCCGCCAATAATTCAAATTTAAAATCTCGCGCCATCTTACAAATAAGTAAACAAACTTAAATAAAAACTGCCAAAAAAATTAATCAAATATATTTTTAACCCCCTGTATTTATACTTGATCCATTTTAATATATTTTATAAATATATATAAACTATAAATTGTAACTAGACAAAAAAAATATAAATTCTTTTACACACGCGCAGGAGACAAATCGAGTGGTTGTGATTTTTTTTGAGTGCCGACTCATTGCATATATATACATATTCATAATCACATATATTTCATATATATATATATATACTTTATTTTATCGGACAAAAAATTCATATCAAATTTCAATAGAAAAAAAAAAAAAAATTTGTAAAATTTAAATAAAAACTCGTGATAAAATTAAAAAATAATATAATTTGAGTGCTTTAAATATTTTATATATTTTTAATAAATATATATATGAGTTCTAACATATAATAAAATATTATTTGTGTAGTGTGTGCTTTTATAACCTCAAAATAATCCAAAATGATTATCACGTTGAAAAATTTACAGCAACAAACTTTTACCATTGAAATAGATAGTAGTAAAACGGTAATTATTTATTATTAATGAATTAATTATTATTTTTATTAATTAATCTATTATTTTTTATTTTTTAGGTAAAAGAGTTAAAAGATAAAATTGAAGTCCAAGAAAAATTTCCTGCTTTACATCAAAAATTAATTTATGCTGGTAAATATATGTGTATAAATATAAGTATTACGTGTAATTAGTATTGATGTGATTAATTTATCATATATATATAAGTATATGTGATAAATTGTTTATGTAAATTCATAGTACGCGCGCGCTCCTCAGACTTTTTTTTGAATGGAAAATAAAAAATTGGGGCTTAGTACAAAAAAATATAAATTCTGGGTAAACTAATAAAAATATGACAAAAATGTATAGAAATGATTTTGTAGATAATTAAATTCTCGAGAAAAAAGGTCTGATTACATTTTAACGTATGTCTAATTATTTTGGGGTAAATGAAAAGTTTACTTAAAAATTTTAATTTTATTGGCTGAGGAATTAGAAATAAAAATTTGTGGATTTGAAATTTGAAATTCTGGGTAAATTATTATAGTTACGATAAAAATGATTTAGTATAATTTTGTAGGGAATTGAATTTCCTACAAAAAAAGTCCTTACCGATTGTTCTGTAAATTCAATAGTTTACTTGAAATTTTAAATTTAAATCCGATTACTCGATAGACCAAGAAAATTAAATTCTTAATAATTTTTTTTTATCTTGAATTGTTAATTCTGACTAAACTATTAGAGTTACGATGAAAATGAGTCAATACAATTTTGTAGAGAATTAAATTTCCTACAAAACAGTCGTTATCAATTTTCCTGTAAATTCAATAGTTTATATTTAAAATTCAAATCCGATTACTCGATAGACCAAGAAAATTAAATTCTTAATTTTTTTATCTTCAAACGTAAATTCTGACTAAACTATCAGAGTTTAGACCAAAATGACTCAATACAATTTTGTAGGGAATTAAATTTTCTACAAAAAAAAATTTTGACAATTTTTTCATAACTTCAATATTTAGCCCTTGAGAGTCGTATTGCTGTAAAAAAATTAAATCTACTCCTAAATTTATTTCTCAACTACAGATTATTAATTAATCATTTATCGAACAGGTAAAATATTAGTTGACAATGAACCCTTATCTCAATACAATATTGATGAGAAAAAGTTTATTGTTGTTATGGTAACGAAGCCCAAAGTAGCCGATAATACAAGTACAAGTAACCCAACAGAAGATGCATCAGCTACTGCAGCTAAAGAGCGTACATCCAGGTAATTTACTCATTAAAAATTTTCATATGTCAATTAGTATCGAGCTTAAAATTTTCTGTGGAACGAGTACCCACATCAATATATTCAATTTTTCAAAAATTCATTTTTTTTTTTATTTCAAAAAAATTAAAGCTTGCGAAATATAAGGTTGTGGGTACTCGTTGGAACGGAAATTTACCGCACGTCAACGTAATGACATTCAAAATTTTAATTTCGGTTTAAATTACACATAATTACACTTTAATTAATTACTAATACTTATATGGTTTTAATTTTTTTTTAAATAGAGATTCAACAGCAGCAGTATCAGAACCATCACCAGTAACCCGACCAACTCCAGTAGTCCAACAGCCAACTGAACAAGCTGCTGCTACAGCATCTGCTGTTGCTGCGATAACTGAAGCCGCTGCTAGAAATCAACCTGAAAGTGCATTACTTACTGGCGATGCTTATGATACTATGGTTAATAATATTATGGATATGGGGTATGTATTTGTAATAAATATAGGGTAGGGATAGGAGGGGTAAAATGGGGTACCCCTCAAATTTTATAAAAAAAGTTTTTTTCTACAAACATTTCAAAATTAATTTTGTAAAAATAATTGAACATTTAGAAAAAATTTTTTTTACCGTTTTCGGAAATTTTTTTTTTTTTTTTGAAAAACCGATGGTACAGTTATATTCAAGAGATGATTCTATAAAGTTTGAGTACCCACATCGATATATTTTGAGCATCATAAAATTCCAAATTTATTTAATATTCAGAAATTTTTTTTTTCACTTTTTTTAGAGGGTGCCCCATTTTGCCTGCAAAAAATGAAATTTTTTCTTTAAACGGCAGATGAAAATTTTTTCTATTCATTTTGAATATCGATAATATATATATATATATATATAGACATATGTATTAATATATATGATATTTTAATAGATATGAACGTGAACGAGTTGAACAAGCATTACGTGCAAGTTACAATAATCCTGATCGTGCTGTCGAATATTTAATAACTGGAATACCGGCACAATTATTTGACGATTTACCGGATGACAATGCGCCAGAAGGTGCAGATGCTATTCTTGAACAAGGAGGTGGTGAAGCTGGTGGTCAGCCTCTTGCATTTTTACGCGCCCAGCCTCAATTTCAACAGATGCGTAATGCTATACATGAAAATCCTCAGTTGCTTAATGCTGTCTTACAACAAATTGGACAGTCAAATCCTGCATTATTGCAATTAATTTCTCAAAACCAGGATGCATTTATTCGTATGCTCAATGAACCAGGTAATTATTTTTTTTCTAAGCAACAAAACTGGGATACTTACGGGAAAGGAATATTAGAAAATTTAATTACACGTTCTTGTCAATTTTTTAACTTGAGAATAAGAATGTATAAATATTTGAATTTTTTTTTATTTTTGAAATAATTGAGTATGTGCATGTTAATGTGCGACAAATTTCCGATAAAATGAGTACCCACAAGACTATATTCTGAGTACGTTAATTTTTTTCAAAATTTTGAAATTGAAATTTTTAAAAAACTAAATATTGTCATGTGGGTACTCATTCAACAGGGAATTTTATAATGAGAAAATTCATCCATTGTAAAAAGTTATTCATCCATTATAAAATTTACTCAGTTCGGTAAAAATCCAAGAAATGAAATTTTGACATCATACATTTTTTTAATCGATTAGATTTTATTTTCTATCATCACTTTCTTCAAGTAGAGTAAATTTCCATTGAAATAAGTACCCACAACCGTATAACTCGAGTGCTCTATTTTTTTTTCAAAAATTCAGAAAAAAAATTTTGAAAATTTAAACATAGTGATGTGGGTAGTCATTCAACGCAGAATTTTACTCTGATCAACAGTGCCAGTGTCAAAGTACTCAAAAATGATTGCACAACAAGTAAAACTTTAAAATGATGACCAAAGTAATTGATTATTTATTTATTTTATTTAAATTATTTAGATGCTGCAGCTGGTGCTGGAGCACCATTGACAGGATCAAATCAAGCCGTACGTGGGTCCGGAGGAGCCGGAGCCGGTGCAGATGCCGTCAATCCAGCAGCAGCTGGAGTCATATCAATTTCTCCCCAAGACCGTGAAGCCGTCGATCGATTAAAAGCACTAGGTTTCCCAGAACATTTAGCACTTCAAGCATATTTTGCTTGTGAAAAAAATGAGAATCTCGCAGCTAATTTTTTATTATCACAAAATCTTGATGATTGAATATGTTAAAAAAAATAAATAATAATAAACAATTTTATTGATTATAATTAACAATAACAATTAATGAGTAATAAAAACTAAGAAAAAAATTTTTTTCCTGTTTGGAAAATTTCAACGCATTTAAATTTACGAAATAATAAAAAAGTTTAAATGTCAATTTTTGAAAATTTATTTATTGATTTATTGTTTAAAATTGATAATTAGCTTAAAAATTAATAAGTAATAAATAAATTATATTTAAAGTAATAAATTAGTTTTGTTCAAAAATAAATAAAATGTAACTTTTAAATAAATTTTTTCTTCACTTAATTATTATTAATAAATGACTTTTTTTTCGCAAATGTAATTTTTTTTTTTATTAGTGTGGTGTTTCTTAATAATAATATTAATAATAATTAATAAAAATAATAATAATAATAATTTTTTTGTTAATATATATAATTTTGAAAATAAAAATTATTATAATGAATCTGCTGTCAATATTTTTTTTCCTAGAATTAATTCTTCAATTCTTCCAATTACTCCTTAACTTCACCAACAGGTGGCGCCAGTTCATATTCTGTTCGCATGTCAAGTTGTATGAAAAGAAAATGTCAAATTAATTTAAAAAAGAATGAAAGAACTGATAAGATAAACTCTCGAACAGAAAAATTCTAATATGGCCGTAGAAAGGAAATTTAATTACAATTTTCTTTTAATTTCAAATTTCAAAAAAAAAAATTTTGACAAGGTCCATATCACCCCTGGGTATTTACAAAATTTCTAGGCCAATCTTACCCCCCTTACGTTTCCATGCAGGAAAAAATTTGTAATGGCGGCCTGGCAATGGAAGGTTTCAATTCCAAAAATTTAATAATTAGAACAATAATAATAATAATAATAATAATAATTTTTTTGTTAAAATATATAATTTTGAAAATAAAAATGATTATAATAAATACCCGATCAATATTTTTTCTTTCTCAAAATTAATTTTTTCTCTTTGTAGTTACTTCTTATTTTCACCAACAGATGGCGCCAATTGATTTTCTGTTCGCATGTCGAGTTGCATAAAAAAATTTTTCAAGTTGATATAAAAAACAAATAAAAGAACCGATAAAATGAACTCCAAAAAAGAAAAGTTTTAAAATGGCTGTCCAAAAAAATTCGATTACAATTTTCTTTAAATTTAAAATTTTCACAAAAAAATTTTGCGAGGTCCATAACGCCCCTAAGTATTAACAAATTTTTTAGGCCAATTTTACGTCCCTTACATTTGCATGCTGCAAAAAAATTTGTAATGGCGGCCGTAATATGAAAGGTTTCAATTCCAACAATTTTCATTTTTCGAACAAAACTTTTTAAATAAATTTCTATTATTGTAATTATGTACTACTAGCATAGAGCTCCAAGACTTTTAGCATTAATCCAATCATAATAAAATCTAATATTTCGAAAAATAATCGGGGCTTCAGGAAAATTACAACCCATTCTCCAAGATTTTATACCAACAAGTTCGCCATTTATCATTAAAGGATTTCCTAAATCACCAGGACAGTTACTAACGTCGCCATCTTTATATTTATTAACCGCACAAAGTCGTGCATTACTTGTAACATTACCCATAAATGAATAATAACTATTACAGTCTTCATCTGAAATAATGCTCCAGTTGCTTAACCTCAAATTATTAAGAGCCTCAACTTTTTTGTCGATCCACTCGCCAACAATGGCCTCCTCATTAATCACAGCTGATTTTTCAACATTTTTTAACCCTATACAAGTCCGATTACGGTAGTCATTGAAAATAATTGAATGTGAAAGACGAATTCTTGCAACATTACCGTCCGGTAGGGTACAGTCATTAATTTTAAATGAATCGTGTACTTCTATTGACTGAGCGTAATATGTTGAGCCATTTTTATAACGGTTTTTACTGCCAACTTGAATTGAAAATAATTTATTTGGTAGTGAAGATTTGAATGAATAAACACATTGGGCTGATGTTAGAATATCCCAGTTAGTAATTATTACTCCGCTGCAAATATGGACGCCATTTAATTTTATACTGACCATATAAGGCGCTAAGTAATTATTATTATCGTCATTTAAGAGAGATAGTGGTTGGGTATCGTAAGTGTATTGTATAGAAGTTGAAGATGTTGGAATTAAAACTGTAACAATTGAATAAGTTATAGTTAAATTTAAATTTTGATTGACCATAAGTGAAAATTGAGACACGAAAATTTTTTCAAGACTAGATTTCATAAATTTTTCTTTTTGAGTTAATCAGTAAAAAGTACTGACGATCAGTGAAAATAAGTACTGATGATCAGTGAAAAGTACTGCGATGGTCAGTAAAAAATGCAAATAATGAATAAATTTTTAGTAAGCAGTAGTTAAAAGTATGTTACTGATGATTCAATCAGTGATATATTCTAAGGACTATTTGTGCGGTTAACTATTCACTGACGCATATTTTTCCCTGAGAAATACCGAAAATACGGATAAAATATCATAGATCAATTAAAGGAAAATATTTTTATATCGATAAAGTAAAAATTGAAAAGAACTGATGATCAGTGAAAAGTACTGATGGTCAGTGAAAAATGCTAACAATTAGTAAATTATAAATAAGAAATAGTTGCAAGTATATCACACTGATTCAATCAGTGATATATACTAGGGGCTATTTTTACGGTTAACTATTCAGTGATTAGTATTTTTCACTGATTAGTTTTTTGAGCGATGTAAACTTGGGGCTTAAAACTAAAAAGTACTAATTATCGGTGAAAAACACTGAGAATCTCCTGCTTAAAAAATCTGATAAATTCTTATAGCAATATACTGAAAATGTACAGAGAAATAGTTACAGGTATATCACTGATTAAATCAGGGAATATTTACTGATTGTCAGTAATTTTTACTAATTAATTTTAAAAGAGTATTAATTTTCTTAATAACAATAAATAATAATAAAATTACCACTTAAAATTGCGAAGAAAACAAAAAAAATCACTGAATTGAACATCTTTATGTTGCTCCTATTAAAAAGCTTATGATTATGTATTTTCGCTGAAAATTTTCGTTTTATATGTAGTCACATTAATTATCTGTTGCAGACTATCTGACTTCTTTTAAATAAAATATTTACTGATATCCGGCAGTGAAAATAAAAACAAAATGCTAAGAAGCAATGTGATTTGTTGCGCGTGTTAATAATTATCTCTATGACCTTCACCCGGATAATCTTTTCTTCGGTTAATCCCACGAATTTTTTTTATTTTGCACTTACTCTTTTACAAGTAATGGGATTCACACATACGCTTATTTTATTAAACTTTTATATATGTGAGTACAAATTTTTATTTTTCATGAATTTTAAGTAAATCTGACTGTTGTATTTTTCCTCATGGCGCAATTTTCAGAAAAATTTTATTTCAATTTCATACAACAATTCATCGATTAAGTTCCAGAAATTCTCATATATATATATATATATATATATCATCTCGGCAGCTCTCACAAATTTTGACAAAAAATTTATTTTTCGGACGATAAAGGAATAAAAGAATTTACAAAAAGGATTTAATTTTGAAAATTTATTAGTCACATTATCATGCATTTCGAAGGGGAATTTATTTTAATATTGAAACTCCGAATCGGAGTGGACGCGGATTGAAATAAAATCCGAATCCACTCCCGATTTTTTACAGCCTATCTATATAGTAATAAAATTGAATTGTTTTGAATCATGTTTTTTTAATCAGGAATATCCCTAGTAGCATTTTTAGAAACTTTTATACGTAACTCTGTATGGTAAGTCTTAAGCAATGCTACTAGGGTATGTAGCTAAATTAGCATAAAGTTCCGTAAATGTTTCTTCTTATCCAATCTAAATAATGATTCTGAACAATATATCGAAAAACAGCCGGTGACTCGGGAGAATTACAACCCTTCCGCCACATTTTATATCCAAAAAGTTTACCATCGACCATCAGAGGAGTCCCTAAATCCCCAGGACACATATTTACATCACCATCTCTATCTATATTGACTGCACAAATCTTAGCCTCATTTGTCACTTGACCCATAGACGAATAATGATAATCACACTCATCATCCTGAATAATAGTCCAATTAGTTAACTGTAAATTATTTAATGTCTCGATTTTGTTGTCAATCCACTCGGCGACAACTGCTTGCTGATTAATTATCGTTGATTTTTCAGTGCTTCCTTCACCTATGCAAGCTTGATTACGAGTCTCATCAAAGATAATATGTTCCGAAAGACGAATTGTTGCAATATCATATATTGGCACTTGACCATGTCTTGCTGAAAATGGACTCAACACGTTAATAGATTGAGCATAATATATTGAGCCATTTCTGTAACGGTTTGTACTTCCAAGGTGAATTGAAACCAACTGATAAGTTGATCCATGTAAAGCATAAGGATAATAGACACACTGTGCTGATGTTAAAATATCCCATGCGGTAATAATTACTCCGCTGCATATATGGACATCATTCAATCTGATACTAACTAAATAAGGTGCCAAATTTTTATTATTATTATTTGATGACTGTTGTGCATTGTGGAATTGATCAGGTGACTGTATAGAAGTTGATGTTGAAATTACAGCTGTAACAATTTTATTTTTATTTGAATTAGAATTTTAGACGGCGAAATTAAATTGACAATAGAGATTCGATATATAAATTTTTTTGTAGAAGACTAAATTTCTCACAAATAGATGCATACTTTTTTTCTCTAAAGTCAACTGTTTACAAGTTAATAGCAAAAAACCACCAATATCATACACGGAGAAAAAAATTAAGTAATTTTGACTAAAATTGAAAAAAAAATTACAATTTGAGAAGTGATCTCGAAACGTTAAAAAAAATCAAAACTTGTACAAAACTCAAAATAAAAATTACAACATATTATATAGAATAATAATTTCTGTTGATTATAAAAATTACTGCATTCAAAATAAAATTTACTAGCGACAAATAAAAATTATAATGTACCAGTAATTTTTACTATTGTACTTAGTAAATATTAGTTAACGCGCTTTGTGAAAGATGTATTCTGGCGAGTAATTTTTACAATCCAGATAGTAATTTTTACAATCTCAAATAGTAATTTTATCTCCCGGAGTAGCAATTTGTCTTACCGACATTCTAAAATGTACAGTACCTACGTAGAATTACATTGGAGATGTAATTTTTATCAACTACGAAACAAAAATTGCGACTAATGTGCTAACTTTTAATAATTCTGATAACAATTTCTACTTTTTGTAAGATTTAACTATTTTTATATGAATAAGTAAATATTTATTTTTTCCAAGCGAAAATTAAACGAATCTTTATTGTAATTATTATGATAAGTGAAAATTACAATCTAGAAAGTAATAATTTAAATAAAATATTAATTTTCAACAAATCATCGTTATTTTCTTTATGGATTCAATTTTTTATTTGAGATATCAAATTTTTCATTGTGATTGTAATTATTATTTAATTTTTACCTGCATTTTTTTCCGTGATGTTTTCTAATGGAAATTTTTTCGGTTTTTCCGAAATACAAATAATTACTGAATAATTAAGTGGATCTTATTTTTTAATGTAAGAAATTAAAATAATTAAACTACTTACCAGTTGTTATTGCAAGTAAAAGAATAGAGACAACTTGTAACTCCATCGTGATGATTTACAAATGAAATTTACTGATCAATGTACAAGAAATATTGTTATACATCCTCTTATATAGTGCGTCTATATTGCACATGGATGGCAAACATACAAGCATCTATAGAACACATGGATACAAAAAATATACTACTGCGCCTTAAAAAAATAAACTTTATTGCTTTTTGATATTATTTTAAATAGAGCAAAAAAACAATTATCAAGGTCTCACTCATAAGTGGAATTTTTTTTTTAATTAGACTTTTATTAACTATTTAATGACCCAGGCATTCTTGGAATTTGAAGTTAATTGGTTATTTTTTTTGGAGTATCTATAAAAGATACATCGCGTGCGAAATGCCAAAAGGGCGTATATAAAACTAGACGCCCTCTTAGGTTTGCAAAGCCAAAAGGGCGTATAGATTTTTTTTTGCCAATGACTTTGCAAACATATCGTGTGCGAAATGCCAAAAGGGCGTATAGTTTTTTTTTTTTCTAATCACCTGTTATACATATTCTAAGCTAAAAAATGAAAAAAAAAATGTCGAAGCCCAAAAAGCATACTGTTCATTTAATCGGATTTTATTGAATAAATGTTTGATGTTAATGCTTAACCAAATGAATCCTAATTTAAATTGAAATTAAAGAAACAATGAAATACTATTCACTACTAAGGCGTGAAATTCCAAAAGGCTTGAATGTATATTTTATCGCACTGTAATCATTTTTCAGATCATTCAAACGTTTTGAGTTTTTTTATGTTATAAGCATTTCAAGAAATTCATTTTTTCTTTATTTGAATCACACAAACTAGCTTTACAAAGAGTATAGAAAAAAGTTAGATGATTTTCAAAAATTCATATACTTGAAGATCGAAATGTTTTTCGTGGAAGGAAAATAAAAAAACAAAATGAAAAATAAAAAATCTGCTGGATCTAGATATATGAAATGTTTTGCATAAGTGCAAGTATGTCAGTCGAAAATTGCAGTCACCCCCAATTACTCCTTGAGTCACCTTTAAACAGTCAAATTACACGAATTTTTTTTATTTTCAGTATGTGAGAAACGTTTCGATCTTCAGGTATATAAAAACTCCATATAGAATCAAATTAAACTTAAAAAAACCCACTTTGCCCCTTCCTACAGTTCAATTTTTAACCTTTCATATTCATTTTGATATTGCTTCATTTATATAGCATTATTTTCATGTTTTGTAATAAAAAACAAAATTTTTTTTATACGCCCTTTTGGCTCTAAGACATAATTTTCTTAAAGCCAAAAGGGCGTATGTCTTGAGATACGCCCTTTTGGCATTAGTATTTCAAAAAATTTTTTTCTACTGATCTTGACGTTTTAAACAATTTTGAGTTGAATGGCAAAAAAAAATTTTTTTTCTACGCCCTTTTGGCACTAAACCCTATCTAACTGCTGTAGTACGCCCTTTTGGCATTTCGCACGTGATATTGTTATTCGAAAATTTACAATTTTGCAGTACTACTTGAAAATTGTTGAATTTTCGATAAATTTTTTCATAGCATTCAATAATATCAACTACCATCCTTGATAGTAAATATTAACATTCTGATAGTAAATATTACTATCCTGATAGTAACTGTTATCATCTTAATAGTAACTGTTACCATCCTGATATTATTAATTCTATTAAAAAAAATGATAACCCTAACTATTTTTACACTGAAAAACTTTCCAATCATTCTAGATGATTGGAGTTAAAAATTTAGTATAATAAACCCAATTACTTAATTTTCTCCGTGTACACACTTGCACCTGAAAGTTTAAATTTTTGCCTCTGTTTAAGGGAAGAATGGCGCAAGCGTTAATTTTATCATTTGTTTTTTCATAAAAGGAAAGAACGACTTTCTTCCCTCTAAACAAGTCAGGAATTTGATTTTACGATGCAGGTATGGTGAAAAATAATCTAAATTAATTTATAGCGACTACTTATCATAGCAATAATTTATAAAAATAAAATTAAAAATTTTATTCGAAAAGGGCCTACTTCTATACACTAAAACAAATCAGTGTAACAACAGAACAATTATTTACGAAGTCATAAATTATCAAAATTAGAGCTTAAATTTTATTGTATATCTTCTAAAAACGACGTTTTTCAATCTTCAATTGTTTATATCTCGGGTAAATAATTTTTAAGGCTTATAAAATTTTGGATGGGAGTAAAAGAGGTCCTGATTTTAAAAAATGATTCCAAACAATTTGAAACAATTCAATTTTAATACTATATAGATATACATTCATCATTGAGTAAATCATTTTTTTTAATCAGGGAGGCTTCAATTTATAGAACTGTATTTATATGTCACATTTTAATGCGATTTTTTTAAACGCAAGCTATTCATGTTTCAAATTTAGGCTCAAAATCTTAAGACCTGATAGTAGTTATCTTCAGTTTGCTTCTGTAATATTAAAAGTTAATGAATAATTAAACACTTTAAATTAATTAAACATTGCATAAAATGAACTGATCATCATTGTATTTTATTGTTACACTTTTACAAAAATTTTAACAATAATAAAACATTGAATTTTGTTACAATAACAGAAACTACTGACTACTTACCGGCAGTAATATTTCCATTGGTTTTATTCCAGTGGTACTTTTAATCCAATCTAAATGAAAAGTAATATTTGTAAATAGAGCAGGCGCGTCAGGGAAAATGTAGCAATTTGGTTTCCATGATTTTATACCAACTAAATACCCATTGACAACCATGGGGTAGCCAACCTCATTAACAGTGCAAGGATTATTTACAAGATTATTAGCATTAACCCCACACTTGACACCAGGAGGAATTGTATTTAGAAAATAATAATAACTTCCACATTCAGTTTCAGAAATAATTTCCCAATCATTTTTCTCAACATAAACTGAAAATCTATCATCGTTAAAATAGTCATTCCAAGCCGTTACTTCAACCCGTTTTTTATCTGGTATTAAATTACCGCGTCTCAATTTAATCGGCTGACGAGTTTTGTCTAAAATTAATTTATCTTGTAATTTTATTAACCCGATATCATAAATTGGAATTTTACATTCATTAAATTTAAAGGATCCGTGTCTTATTTGTCTGTTTATTGAGTGAGTAGAACCATTGTAATAACGATTTGAACTGCCCGCGTGTATTTTTACTGATGTAGTAACTGTATTGTCGATGATACATTGTGCTGATGTAACGATCCGTTCTTCATTTAGTATTGCTCCGCTGCAGAAATGGACACCGTGGGTTTGAATACTGACTTGCCAAGGAGCTTCTTCGATAGTCAGTAAGTTTCTTTCAATTATCGGTGTGTTGTTTGGTATGAAATTTAGATTTTTTGATGACACAGCTGTAAATTTATTTTCGTTGAAAATATTTGAGGAAATCACTTATTTTATTAATGTAGGGAGTCTTGGAGATAATTAAACACTACTTTGTAGCGAAAAATAATTTTTTTTTGTAAATCGCACCGAATAGTACACGGAGAGAAATTAATGGTAACCGTTCCTAGTACATTTATGAAATATCATCCTATACCGTTATGGTAATGATTACTTGGAATTATGGGATATAGGCCCATACTTTCTGGGAAAAGTTCCCATAAGTATGGTAGCAATTCCCATCATTATGGTAACAGTTCCTATATTACATGTGAAAGAATTATGGTAATGATTACCATACTCATAGGAATAGATCCCATAAGTAAATAGGAACCAATCCTACAATTATATTGTAACGGTTCCTAAGTGCATATGGAAATAAACCCTATATATCATGGTAACTATTCCCATAACATTATGGTAATCGTTCCCATTATACTATGGTAAACGTTACCGTATATTATGGTAATCATTCCCATAATGTATGGGAATTATTACCATATGATTATAATAATGGTTACCATACATTATGGTAACGGTTACCATATATTATGGTAACGGTTATCATATATTATGGTAACGGTTACCATATATTATGCTGACGGTTACTATATATTATGGTAACGGTTACCATACATTATGGTAACAATTACTATAATATATATGGGTACCGTTCCTATAATCGACATTTCAAAAAAACCGGTTACCATGCGTTATGGAAACCATTCTCATAATATATTGTAATTGTTACCATAAATTTCTCTCCGTGTACGACCATTTTGAAATTTCGACCATAAACAAAATTATTTATAATGTAAATTACAGATCAAAATAATTAATATATAATATTTACCAGCTGCTATTGCAAGTAAAAAAATTAACACAGTTTGTAACTCCATCGTGATGATTTATTGAAGAAAATTTACTGATCAATGTACAGAAATATTGTGACAATATTTTATATATAGCGTTTATATGATATATGGATGACAACAATTAATATTAAAATATATATTAGTGCGTCTTAAAAAAATAAGCTTTACTGTTTTTTATTTAAATTTTTTAAATTGAACATAATCATCAAGGTCATATACGTTAAAAATATTTTTAATTAAAATTTTATTAACTAGTTAACGATCCAGGGACTCCCAGAACTTTAAGTTGATTCGTTTTTTTTTACGGAGTATAGATAAAAGCCAAAAATAAAATCATTGAAATTATATAAATACTTTTTATAATGATTGTGATTAATTTTTTAAAGATTTAATTGACTTGGACATTTTAAATCTAGAGTAATTCAATCTCAATAACTCTTCACGGCAAAGTTGAAAATATTTTGGCGATAACGTTACTCAATTTCAAAAATGGGTAAAGTTTGGTCAAAAATAATAAATTATATTTGACGATATACTGGGTGACAATGCGTCTGAAGGCATTTGAATTTAAACTTTTCAGAATTGTAATGATAGTAAATTAAGAAATTTTGAATTAGTTAATAAATAAAATGTACAAAAATTATTCAATTGTAAAAATTTATAAGAAACATCGCATTCAATAAGAAAATTATTGTAGAAAAATTACTTGAGTGCAAAAACTCAGTTTTTATCGATACTCTTCAAATAGACTCTCTAAACATGAATTAGTGAATATTCACTTATTTTCACTACTTTCACTAATTCATCCTTAGAGAGGATGTTGCAGCTAAACTAGCATAAAGTTCCATGGATGTTAGCTTTTATCCAGTCAAAATACCAACTATCAACAACATTTCGGAAAATGACCGGTGCCTCGGGAAAATTACAACCCATTCGCCACATTTTAAAACCAAAAAGTTTACCATCAACCATCAAAGGATTTCCTAAATCACCAGGACACATATTTACATCACCATCTCTATCAATATTGACTGCACAAATCTTAGCCTCATTTGTCACTTTACCCATAAATGAATAATAATTATCACAATCTTCATCCGAAATAATAGTCCAATTAGTTAACTGTAAATTATTTAATGTCTCGATTTTGTTGTCAATCCACTCGGCGATAACCGCTTGTTGATTAATCATCTTTGATTTTTCAGTGCTTATTTCACCTATACAAGCTTGATTACGAGTCTCATCAAAAATAATACGTTCCGAAAGATGAAGTACTGCAATATCAAAGAGTGGCACTTGACCACGATTCGCTAAAAATGATTCATCTACTTTAATAGATGAAATGTAATGTATTGAGCCATTTTTATAACGATTTGGACTTCCAAGGTGAATTGAAAGCATTTGATAAGTTGATCCACCTACAGCAGAAGGATAATAGACACACTGTCCCGATGTTAATATGTCCTCTGGTGTAATTATTACACCACTACAAATGTGGACGTTATTTAGTCTTATACTAACTAAATACGGTGCCAATTGATTATTATAATTATTATTATAATCACTATTTGATGGCTGTTGTGTATCGTTAAGTCGATCAGTGTACTGTATACATTTTGAAGATGTTGGAATTGCAACTGTAACAATATGATTAATTTTTATTTGAGTTACAATTTTAAAAAGAAAAAATTGAAATTGATAAATAAGGAAGCCCAGATCACGACCAGGATACGCGGAGAAAAATGTCGGCTCGAAACCTACCAATTCTTATTATGCTGTCGACCAAACTTGAAACAGGAAGGGAAGCATCCAAAAAATTATTATGCTCTTATGAAAAATTATTATGCCGCATCACAACTATTATAATGTACGGAAGTAATTGTTATTAAATCTTATCTATAAGTGTCTCGCGCGTAGTAAGTATTATGATACAGCATAATCATTTTTCGTATGAGCATAATAATTTTTTGGATGTTTCCCTTCCTGTTTCAAGTTTGGTCGACAGCATAATAAAAATTGGTAGGTTTCGAGCCGACATTTTTCTCCATGTACAAAAAAAATTTCTTTATTATATAAATTTTGCACACCTCAGCGCAAAAGCGCTGAGGGTGATTTCTATGAACGGGTTTTTTTTTCGACGATTTTTCTCACACAAAAATATTTCTACACTCTTTTAATTACACCAAAATGGGCCAAATTGTATACTAGCATATAGAGAATTTATTAAGGAACAATTTGAACTTAATATTAAGTCGATTCGTTATTTCATTAGTTTAAAATAAATTATTTTAACTCAAGAAAGCAGTACTGTCAATTGTTACGTATGAAACTTCGTAAGCACGATAACTCTCGATAGACACAATTAATCGGCCTAACTTTTTTTTATTATCTTTGTATTTTTTATCACAAGAACCCTATGGAAAATCACTATCTAAATCCTTTTAGTTTAATTGTAATTAATTGAAAACGTAAAACTGATTATTAACGAAAAATTTAGCTGCCATTTTTATTTTTACTGTTATTATTTTTTTCATTTTTTCTCTCCATAAACTACTGGCGGCAGCACTAGCGTTATAGTAGAGGTTTGAAAAAAAAGAGCGACATCTAAGACCAAAAGGCGGGATATTTAAAAAAAATGTTAATAACAAAATATTAAACTGAAAATAATAAATAAAAAAATCAAATTGATAATTTATAAGTTGAATAAAAATTCATAATAAAAAAAAAATTAATATTATAAAATAAAAGTGATGATTAAAAATGAAATGAGCGGCTGAGGTGTGTACTTTTGGATTTTCTAACATTTTTTTTCATTGTAAAATTTTCATAAAATTTATATTTATTGTAATTGCCCAAAATAAATTATTTAGTTTTATAATTATTGCTAAATAAACAATTAATAACTTGCTTAGATATTCCGGCGTGTTCCGATCTTTTTATAATAATGAATAATATAATAATAAAATTACCTGTTGAAATGATGAAGAAAACAAAAACGATCACCAACTCAGACATCTTTACGCTGCTTCTGTCAAAAAGCTTATGATTATTTTCTTTACCGAGCATCTTATTTTTAATTTTATATTGACATCAGTTATCTGGTACAGACTTACTAATATTATTAATTTATATAAAGAGTTATTTTTTTGAACTTCATATTGAGAAATATATACTAAATATTAATAACTGTCAAGATTTAGTCTTAAATTAATGACATTTTACTTCATAAAATTTTATCAGACTCATATATATTATTGATACCAATATATTTTTTTTTATAACTTTATCGTCAAAGCCTTTAAATATTCCATTGGGATTGCAAATATTTCCTGCCATATAAAAATCCTGTACCCTTTGAATAAAATACTTTTTGGTCTTTTGGAATGAAAATAAAAATTTCATTTCAAGAATAATGAAATTCGATTTTTTACGTTGTTTCGATACCATAATTTGTTAATAATTATCTCCTTAATTGTATAACCCGGGTAACCTTTTCTTCAGTAAATCGACTCGTCTTAATTTGATTACACATACTGTCATAAATAAATGTACATATGTACGCTTATCTTTCACTACTTTAGGGTATGTGCTTACAAAATCTATGTTTTTTAAGTTACAATGTATTTATCTCAATACATTCATCAATTTATTAATGATAATATATTTTTTTTAGGTTTATGTATTTGATTAAAAATTAAAAACTTATCTTTTATTATGTTGAAAGACTAAATTTAAAGTATATAAAAATTTTATAATTATTATACACCGTAAAAAATTAGCGGAGTAAACGCAGAGTAAATCCGAAGTGAATGCAGAGCAAATGATTGTCTATTTTCTAATCCCCTCTGAGGGAAATTCACTCCGAAGGGAAATTTAATTTAATATTAAAATTCCAGATCGAAGTGAATGGGGGTTTAAATAAAATTCACACCATTCCGAAATCATTCCGTAGAAAAAAAAAAAAACTAAACATGATACAAACCAAATCGATCGAATGGTTTGTCTTCGAGTTGTAACTGCAGCAATTTTTAAAAATGTATTTTTAGGAACCGATAAGCGGCTGCGCTTCAGATGGCTGGGGAGACCGGGGCACGACGGCCCCCTTAAGCCGGTAATTATTTTTTATGGCTTTTAATCTATAAGTCAACCTAATTTGGCCCTTTTTTGTATAAGCGAACATTAAGGTTTTACCAAAATTCAAACAAAAATTTTTTTTTCTGGGGCACGACGGCCCCCCTCAAAAAAAATTTTTGTTTTCTTTTTATTGAAAATATTTGAAAATTTTAAACACAAATATACTATTTTCGTACCTTTATAATCCCATGGACTTCAAATTTACTAAAAAAAATTTTATTTAGCCGATATAAATTTTTATTTTTTTATTTTAACCACAATATAATTTATTGGCCTAAAAGAGCTTTAATCAATAAATTTTTCAAATTCATTTTAGTTTAGAAAAAAAAATAATTTTTCTGTAGCAAATTTTTTTTCAGGTGGTCCATTATGCCCCAGATATCGCAGATCAGTCTAAAATATCTTTAAAACATCAGAGATAACATGATTTGACCGAAAATGAAAAAAAAAATTTTACCAAATTTTTGAGGGGGGCCGTAGCACGTCTTCCTTAACTCAAAAAAACTATTTACGATGTGCACTTAAAATTGTAGTATGTTATTTTCGAAGGTATAAACTATCGAAATATGCAAAAAAAAAAAAAGAAATTGATTATTTCAAAATTTCACACTAGAGCCCCCCCCCCCCCCTTATAAGGATGAAAGGAATTAATAGTAAGGGTATATATTAATATATTGGTTTATGTTGAGATGCTTAAATTAATAAACTAAATAATTACACTATCGATAAATTTTTATTAATACATTACTGAATATACGTACATACTAAAATTCATTTGTAATAATTAGATTATATATTTATTTGTGTAATAAAAAAAATTCAGTCAATATCAATACCAGTATTAATTTTAATCCAATCCTTATAACTATTAATAGAAGTATAGATGGTAGGAGATCCAGGAAAACTGTAACAACCCATTCTATAAGATTTAACACCCACTAGACGTCCATTTACAACCATGGGGTTACCCAGGTCACCAACCACACACGGATTTTTTTCATCATCACTAACCGCACAAATCATGTTATTAATAGCTTCATCGATGAAAAAGTAATAATTTTTGCACTGGGTTGTTGTAATAGTGGACCAACTTTTCATCTTCAAATGGGCAGATAATTCAATTTTTTCAAAATTGTCATCCCATCCGCTGACATTTACTTTCTGATTTTCGATTGCATTGTGATGGTTATTATTTTGCAGCTTAATAAACTGACGCGTGTTGTCAAAAGTGAATGTATCTTTAATACTAATCAGCCCGATGTCATTTATTGGAACTTTACAACCGCTACATTTGAATTCTGGGTGCACAATATAATTATCGACTGCGTGAACAGAGCCGTTGTTGTAACGATTTTCAGTACCGGCGCGGATTGTTATCAAGGGGTAACATGAACGGAAATTGACAATGCACTGAGCTGAGGTGACAATCCAGCGGTAACTTATTATTGCGCCGCTGCAGTAATGGACACCGTGAATTTGAATACTGACATGATGAGACGCTTCATTTATTGTTGGATTTTTTTTTTCCTCGATGTTACTGTTGTGATTACGGTGCCGGTCATAAGATGGTGTACCTCTCGGTACGGCTGCGAAAAAAAATTTTTTTTATGAGAAATTATTAAGTAAAAAATTGACCAAAATATTTTTTAGTAATGAAAATTAATAAAAAATTTTATGCTTTTTCAAATGAGTACAAACACGGTATATTTATATTTATTTTAATAAAATATATATTTATCCACACGTATGATTAAAAATATATATGAGTGAAATAAGTATGGATTGTGGGTATTCATTTAAAAGAGCATGAAATTTGGTATCAATTCTTACAAAAAAAAAAAAAAAAAAAAAATTCCAAAAAAATTTTCAAAAAAAATTTCCTTTAATCTTGAAAATTAGTAGACAATTATATGCCCTTTTAAACGAGTACAAACACGGCATACTTATTCATATTTTTTTAAAAGATATACATATATGTAAATAAAGATATGTATATATATGTATATATATATAAATGATAGTAAAAATAAGTGTAGGTTGTGGGTATTCATTTGAAAGAGCATAAAATTCCCTATTGTTTTCAGTAAAAAAATTAATAAATTTTATAATTTTTGCAACTCATTTTTTCGAGTCTTGTATTTAAAATTGACTGCAGTTAAAAATTAGTGAGATAAATCAAGTTACCTTTTGTAATGGCAAAGAGAGTAAAGACGATCAGTAATTTCAGCATCTTCAGGCTACATTTACTCAAAGACTTATGATCATTTTTTCACCAACCATCTCCTCTTTATACCCAAACTTCATAATCTTGGATTTTATTTACTTATGTACACTTAAATGAAAATGAATAGTTCATTCAATTTAAATCGCCATTAAAATTTAAGTTTGACATTTCACCCCATCAAATTTAATATCACCTTGATATGATTCAACATGACAGTGATATTACAGTACTTTAACTGATATCTTTATTTCATCTCAGGAAGTTATTAATTTTTATATTAAAAATTCAAGCCCAGTAATTAAATTTTACGCCCACAAATTGCGGAAACATAAACGGCTTTACTAAGAATTTATTTTTTTATTAAAATTTTTTACTTCACTTATATCTTAAAGCACTAAATTAAATTTTTAAGTCCCAGTAGTAAAAAAAAAACCTTTTATTTAATTAATAATTTTAATGAAAAATTTTAATTAATTAGTTGCAGTAAAGATTTTTTATTTTCTATTTTATTGAAAAAAAATTTGTTTCCCCCTACTCAGGTAGGATGAAAATTTATTTTTTGTAAATTAAAAAAAAAAAATGTTGGGAAATCCAAAAGCGCACTCCTCAATCGCTCATTTTATTTTTAATCGTTACTTTTATTTTATAATATTAATTAATTTTTTTTTATTATGAATTTTTATTCCACTTATAAATTATCAATTTGATTCCTTTATTTCTTATTTTCAGTTTGATATTTTTTTATTAACATTTTTTTTAAATATCCCGCCTTTTTGTCTTAGATGTCGCTCTTTTTTTCAAACCTATACTGTTACGCTAGTGCTGCCGCCAGTAGTTGATGGAGAGAAAAAATAAAAAAAATGATAACAGTAAAAATAAAAATGGCAGCTAAAGTTTTCGTTAATAATCAGTTTTACGTTTTTAATTAATTACAATTAAACTAAAAGGATTTAGATAGTGATTTTCCATAGGGTTCTTGTGATAAAAAATACAAAGATAATAAAAAAAAAAGTTAGGGCGATTAATTGTGTCTATCGAGAGTTATCGTGCTTACGAAGTTTCACACGTAACAATTGACAGTACTGGTTTCTTGAGTTAAAATAATTTATTTTAAACTAATAAAATAACGAATCGACTTAATATTAAGTTCAAATTGTTCTTTAATAAATTTTCCATATGCTAGTACACAATTTGGCCCATTTTGGTGTAATTAAAAGAGTGTAGAAATATTTTTGTGTGACTAAAATAGTCAAAAAAATAACCGTTCACAAAGCATCCGGCGCTTTCGCGCTTGAGTTGTCCATTATGGGACTGGCTTAAAAAAAAAAATAATGTATTAGCCTAAACATAAAAATAAAAAAATTATCAAAATTGGGTGTTGATAAATTTATTTAACCAATTACATATATTTATAACAATAAAATATATTTTTAATAATAGTCATCATTGTCTGTGTGTAATAAATTTGGAATGGGCTCCTTGTCTGACATAATCCACTCATAAAAATTACGGACATTAGTAAATAGAGTCGGTAAGTGTGGATAAACATCACATTTCATTTTCCATGATTTAATACCCACAAGATAACCATCAATGACCAATGGGTCACCAAGATCTCCAAGAGCGCACGGATTTTCGACTGCCCCTTCATTGACCGCGCAGACAATGTTATCATTAAATTTATCCCAAAAAAAATATGATTCCCTGCACTTGGAATGATCAACTTGTAGCCACTTTTGTTTTTTCAAACCAGCAGATACATCAGTATCATTATTATTATCATTATAATATATATCCCAACCAGTAACATTATATGATTTATGTACTGTTGGATCGTACGGATCTATTAATCTAATTGGCTGACGTGTACTGTCAAAATTAAAATAATCAGCGATTTGGATAAGTCCAATATCATAAAATGGAATGTTTGCATTATTAAGTTCAAATCTCTCATGCAATTTAAAAGTATGAATTCTGTGAACAGAACCAGTGCGCTGAGTTCTTGTAGCCCCGGTACGTACTGTTAAGTATGAAGAATTCAAACCAATGTCTTTTAAACACTGCGCTGATGTAACAACCCAATAACTACTGATTATGGCACCGCTGCAGTAATGAATGCCGTGGATTTGAATACTGACTTGATAAGGCGCTTGATTTATTGTTATATCTGTCGCCAGTATACCTGTTGATTTCATTCGAAATTAATAAAGAAGTTTCATTTATTACTTGAATTATTTTACAACCTAAATATTGAAGCTGCTAATTTTTGTGAAGTGTAAGAATTTTTTTTTACAAAAATTTATTGATATTTAGAGAAATTAATTCCTAAATATGCGAGCATTTGCTGCAGTTGCCTAAGGCTGGGAAAACAAACGTTAAGTATATATATATATGTATAATGGTGGTAAGCCTATATTTTGAAATTACGGTTTATTTGTATCGAATTGAATCGAATAATTCTAATTCTTTGAATTAATCATCGAAAAATTACAAATTGTTCGAATTTATCAAACTACTTTGAATTGCAATTTAATGGCTTTATTTTTAAATTTAAAAAAATGAAATAAAATTGAACTACTTACCAGTTGTTATCGCAAGCAAAAAAATAGGCGCAAGTTTAAACTCCATCGTGAATAAAGTTTATTCACTTAATGTATAAAAAACACTACTGTACACCACCTTTTATAGATTATCTATTAAACACGTTGATGAAATAAATTACATAAAAAAATGTATGTGCGTCTTAAAAAAATAAGCTTTATTGCTTTTTTTAGATATTTATTGGTTCACGAAAAAAACAATTATCAAGGTAGAACTCATAAAGTTAAAAAACTCTTAATAGCTTTAGTAATTAATTTAATTGCCTAAGGATTATCCGTGCTATATTTATCTCATATCTTGACAGTGTCTATGTAGAAGCCGGAAATTGAAACGTTGCAGAAAACCGATGTATATTTCACCTTATTTTCTTTTGAAGTTATCGATTTGCCGACGATTTTTCGATAAGATCTCAACTTTTTCGACTTAGATTAAATTTTTTTCAACTTTTTGAACTTTTTTCATTTTAGTTTCAACTTATTTGTATTTTTTGGTCTTAGTTTGAACTCATTGGTCTTTACTTCACTGAGAGAAAAATTTACTAATATTTGATAAATTGATTTATCAATATTTGATAAATTATATATATCAAAAATTCGACTGTATTTATTAAATATTATCCCACACATATCAAATATCGATCTTTCCATCGACTGAATATTAATAAATTGATATTAATATTTGATAGGTCGCTGATCAATATTTAGTAGAAGCTTATTAATATTTAATAAACTTTTATCAACTATTGATATGTGACATTTGTATATAGTATTAATGAGTGTGGTGGCGTTATACCCTCTAACCTAACATATTGCCTTATATATGCGTTATAAGTAACTAATTTTTTTTATGGTTGTTGAAATAATTAAAAAAAAAATAAAGTGTTATGGAAAAATTATTTAAAAAATGGGACTTTCTAAATTTCACCTAACCTATATTAACCAAACAAACTGCTTACATATCACGATAGTATATAATATATGTAGAATCGTAAACTATAGATCAATCCGTTTTTTTTATTAATATTTGATAAACCGCCGATCAATAATTGATAAACTGTTTATTAATATTTAATAAACAGTTTTACTAATATTCAATAAGCCGTTTATTAATATTTAATAAACTGTGTATTAATATTTGATAATGACCGACTTGGGAACGATCTAAGTAAACCGCTTATCAAATATTGATAAATTTTATTAATATTTGATAAATTTTTTTCTCAGTGTTCGATCACGATAGTAATTCACCTTACTTTTGACTTGCTAAACCAAGTCGAAAAAAATTTATTTGTTCGCCTTACTTTCGCCTTAATATATAAAAATTATTTCACCTTAGTTTTGACTTTTTCGTTTTACAACTTAAGTCGAATAAGTCTAAACCATATCGCTGTGGAAACTTATATATCTTTAAACTGTCTTTTGAATTTCAAAATTTATGGCCCCTCTCTCCCCTAAATATGTATATATATACATATGTTATTTCGATAGCTCTGACAGATCTTGACAATATTTGAATACCTTTTACTATTCAGGCGTTAACATTAATTAATTTCGGAAATGGGTAATATTTTGGTCGAAAATCGTAAATTGGACTAATAATTATTAATAAAAAAATTATTTCAAATTTATTTCATGATTAACTAATCATTTCAAACTCTTGACGTTTGCACTTCCTGTCAAATATTTAATAACTGAAATACTACTAAATTTATTTGACGATATACTGGGTGACAATGCGGCTGAAGGGTCATTTGAATTTAAACTTCTCAGAATTGTAATGATAGTAGATTAAGTTATTTTAATTTCAATAAGAAATAAGATGTACAAAAATTACTGTTGTAAAAATTTATTCGGCACATTGTATTTAACATAAAAATTATAGTATAAAATTAAATGACATTTCTTGATTATCAAGACTTATTTTTTACATATTGTATACGTTACAAAAAATGAATACTTTGTTAAGTTTAAATTGGCATTAAAATATAAATTCGACATTTAACCCCATTAAATTTAATATCACATTGATATGATTTAACATGACAGTGATATCAGAGTACTTCAGCTCAAATCTTTATTTCATCCCAGGAAGTTATTAATATTTATATCAAAAATTCAAGCCCAGTAATTAAATTTTACGCACATAAATTGCGGAAACATAAACGACTTTACTAAGAATTTATTTTTTTATTAAAATTTTTTACTTCACTTATATCTTAAAGCACTAAATTAAATTTTTAAGTGCCAGTAGTAAAAAAAAAAAAACCTTTTATTTAATTAATATTTTTAATGAAAAATTTAAATTAATTAATTGCAGTAAAAATTTTTTCTCTTATTTTATTGAAGAAAAATTTGTATTCCCCCACTTACATAGTATAAATTTTTTTTTTTTAATTTTAAATAATAAATGGGACACTAGTTTAAAAAAAAATCGGTCTGTCAGTTGACCCTGCGGGCCAGCCTCAAAACTTCCCGCCGTTTTCGAGCTCCTTGAGCTCGAAAAATTGTTGTGGATACATTTTCGAGCTCTCCGAGCTCGAAAATACTTTTGTATGCCTTTGTTTTCGAAAAAAAACGTTTTTTACCATTTTTTCTCAAACGATATCTCTCGAACTAATAAAGCGATTGAGATGGTTAAGGTGGCAATCGACGCGTTTTATTGAGTTCTACAACTGATCAGACTTTGAAATTTATTTATCGAATCGTTTTTGAGAAATTTCAAAAATACTAAAAAAAATTTTTTTTTTTAATTCTTTCGACAACGGTATCTCTTGAAAGAATTAACCGATTTTGATGGTTGAGGTGGCATTCGACGCGGTTTATGAAGCTTCAGAGCCCAGTCGATTTTGGAATCAATCCATAGAGCCCGTAAAAAGTTATCCGAAAAAAACATTTTTGAAAAAAGTTTATTTTTGGAATATCTCCGAAGGAGCCCTACCGATCAAGCTTAATGTTTTTTCAGCTTCGAGATATTGACAAACCGCGTCGAATGACACCTTGACGATCAAAATCGGTTCATCCGTTCAAAAGTTATAGATATTTACATACATACGTACGTACGTACATACACTCGGACATCATCTTGAATTTAGTCAGAATAGCTTCCTAGAACCTCAAAACGTCGACATCTATTGGAATTTCGATTTTCACAAATCGGGGTGAAACCAATAACTTCCCGAATTTTTGAAAATTTGCAATTTTCTTAGCGGGAAGTTAAAAATTAATGTTTTAGGCTAAACACGAAAATAAAACAATTTTCAAAATGGGTGCTATTAAATTTATTTAACCAATTCAATATATATATATAACAATAACATATATGTTTAAATATCACCATATACTTGTAATGTAATCCTCACTTGCTACCTCTAATATATGATATCTATCCCCTACTTCTGATATAATCCAATCATAATAATAACGAACATTAGTAAATAGAGTCGGTAAATGTGAATATAGATCACAATTCATTTTCCATGATTTAATACCTACAAGATAACCATCAATGACCAACGGGTCACCAAGATCTCCAATAGCGCACGGATTTTCGATATTCCCTTCATTGACCGCGCAGACAATGTTATCCTTAATTGCATTCCAAAAAAAAATAATATTCACTGCACTTGGAATTATCAATTTGTAGGCACTTTTGTTTTTTCAAACCAGGAGGTATATCAATATCAGTATCATTATTTTAATTATTATTACAATTTATATCCCAACCACTCGTGCAAAATAACAAACAATTCGAAGTTATCGAACTACTGTAAAATTGCAATTTAGTGGCATTATTTTAAAATTTAAAAAAATGAAATATAATTAAATTACTTACCAGTTGTTATCGCAAGTAAAATAATAAGCGCGAGTTTAAACTCCATCGTGAATGAAGTTTATTCACTTTATGTATAAAAAACACTATTATACACCACCTTTTGTAGATCATCTATAAAACACGTTAATCAAATAAATTAATATAAAAAAAATATATGTATGTACTAAAAAAATAATCTTTATTGCTTTTTAATGATATATTTTTTCGTTCACGGAACAAACAACAATCAAAAACGTACTCACAACCCTGATTCAGAAATCTAATTTGGAATAATTTAAACACGATCCAAAACAATTCAAAGTTGGCAAAATTGACTATATATAGGTATACACTCTAGCATGGATTGAATCATTCCAAATTAGATTTCTGAATCAGGGAAAGTTAAAAAATTTTTCAATTGCTTTTGTAATTAGTTCAATGGCCTAGGAATTCCCAGTTTCATATTTATCATATATGTTAACATAAGTGTCTATCTAGAAGCAAAATTTTGAAACGTTGCAAGAAACCGATGTAATATAAAAAAAAAAAGAAAAAAAAACCAATTAATAAAAATTGTGAATACACTTGTTCAAAATAATTTCAACAATTTCCGATTAATAAAATAATGAATTATTATAAAATTCTTATTTTTTATTTATGTATTCAATTTTTGGCCATTATTAAGTTTACGTCGACGATCGTTAAACATCGTAAAATTTCGTTTGAAACAAGTACTCACATGGATATATTTAATTTAACAAAATCTAAACATATATATCACTGTAGGTACTTATTTAATTTTAAATTGTCTTCTGAATATCAAAATTTATATCCCAATATTCAATACTTATTAAAAAAGAAAATGTTCATATATCGATACTGCCATTCTAATATGCCCTATCGCACAAAATTTGACATTTTCACTTTTTTTGAAAAATGGAATCATTGTAACAATGTGCAGCTTATGTCAAAATTTTAGAGGTCAAATTGTTTATTTAGTATTTTTAAATAAATATTCTACTATGTCGTATCCCACACGCAGACTTTCGCGCATTCTAATATGTCGTATCCCACATTCGTATAGGTATAGTCACGCTTAACATTTTTGATTTTAAGTTAATTTTAAGGAAGCAATTAACGACATGAGTAAGAAGGTAATGATGCAAAAATTTTTACTCTTCTTACAGCATATAATTTAAAATTATGTATTCACTACAAGTGCCTGTATTTTATGAAAACATGAAAATAAATTTGTAGGTTATACCAATGTAAGCATAATACAAGTAATTTTTCTTTGCCGACCGTAAAACGTATTTATCGTCTCCTGAAAAATTTCCCAAATGTGGGATAGGGCATATTAGAATAGCAGTATCGATATGTTTATATGAAATTTTTTTTCTTACTTTTAAGTGAGAGAAAATATACAAAAGACAATGTTATAAAACACAAGTTTGTCTTATACTAAAATAAATGTTAGTATATTCGTAAGGGAGCAGAAAATAAAGTACTTGCACAAAAAAAAAAAAATATGCCTACTTCTTCTTACAAAGTGAATCTAAATTTATATGAAGACAATCGATTTGTCAGGTAATAATTTTTTCTTAGATATATTCTTTAGATATCAAACATATCCTCGTATATATATGTATCGACATTTAGTATGCAAATTATAGGTGGACCTACAGTATTTTCTTTTCTCCAACCTGCATATATCGGACGGAAATAAATCTAGTGAAGATATATAAATTTAGTGAAGGGTTGATAATATTTTTTCTCATACTTTCAACGTTCATATAAAATTTACCCACTATTGATCATATATATGAATTATTAATGTAAAGATAATATGACATTTTAAATAAATAATAAGTTTGGACAATGCGCAAGTAAATCTATTAATATAAAAAAAAAAGTAATATTTCAGTGATAAATTGAAATTGTCAGTTCAATATGAATAAGATAAAAAGTACGATATAGTTGTTGATATCTGAAAGTATAATTTTAACACACGATTCTCTATATACTGAAGCAAAATAATTTTTCGGATGAAATTTTTTTTTTTTCAACAATGGAATCAATCGAAAGCGTTAATGAGAGAATTAAATGGCAAATATTTTTCATGTCAATTTTAGGCCTCTGGCCACTACAGAAAGACGATTTTTATCGTAAATTTCGTGTTGGTTATTCTCTTAGTCAATTGGTAATACTATTCAATAATTATTATGAGTATTTAATAAATGATGTAAACTCGTCTCTCATATTTTGGCAAATATCAAAAATTTTTTTAATTTTCACTAGTTTATATAGATGTAGATAAGCAATAACGTGGCGCGGTGTTGTTTTTAAATTTTCAGGTATAAATTTATCACCGATAACCTTAACACTTTAATAGTGTCGACTTACACCGTTTTTTTTTTTTTTTTTTTACAGTGAAGTATTTAAACTCGAGTTAATACTCAACTCAATTTTACAAAAAATTTTATCTTAGATAATTAGTTTTTATCAACAACTTTCTTTATTTTATGATTTGACAAACATTTTTTGTTATTAAGGAATATTTTGGCACAAAAATTTCAAAAATAAATTTTTTGTGAGTTTACACGTTATTACTTATTTACGTCCAATTTAATACTCGAAAAATTTCATATAATCAGAGTACCAATGGCCACTAATGATTACTAATAAAACACTTATCAAGACTAATTAATTTTCAGTACAAGGAGAGAAATTTATGGTAACAATTACAATATATTATGGGGATGGTACCCATAACGCATGGTAACCGGTTTTTTTAAAATGTCGATTATAGGAACGGTACCCATATATATTATAGTAATCATTACTATATTATAGTATACTAATTGTTACCATAATATTATGGTAACCGTTACCATAACATTACGGTAATGGTTACTATAATATTATGGTAATGGTTATCATAATATATGGTAGCCATTACCATAATATATGGTAGCAATTACCATAATATATGGTAACCATTACCATAATATTATAGTAACCATAACCATAACATTATGATAACCATTACCATAACATTATTGTAACCATTACCATAACATTATTGTAACCATTACCATAATATATGGTAACCATTACCATAATATATGGTAACCATTACCATAATATATGGTAACCATTACCATAATATATGGTAACCATTACCATAATATATGGTAACCATTACCATAATATATGGTAACCATTACCATAATATATGGTAACGTTTACCATAGTATAGTGGGAACGATTACCATAATATTATGGGAATAGTTACCATATTTATAAGGTTTATTCTCATATACACTTAAGAACTGTTACAATATGGTTGTAGGATTGGTTCCTATTTGCTTATGGGAACTATTCCTATGAGTATGGTAATCATTACCATAGTTCTTTCACATACGATATGGGAACTGTTACCATAATGATGGGAATTGTTTCCATACTTATGGGAACTTTTCTCAGAAAGTATGGACCTATATCCCATAATTCCAAGTAATCATTACCATAACGGTATGGGATGATATTTCATAAATGTACTAGGAACGGTTACTATAAATTTCTCTCTATGTAGTGTTCATAAGTGTTCCATTAGTTTTTTTCCGTAAGGGTGTGGAATGATTTTCTTGAAAATTCTGGAACTCCGAGTGACGGAGTGAATTCAGATTGAAATAAAATCCGAATTCACTCCCGATTTTTTACAGTGTAATGGACAATTTATGTTTTAAGTACTTGTATTTATTAAACAGATAATAGTAACAATATCAATGATTTATGAGTTTACAATAAACTGCGGCGATATTGATGATATCTTTGACTCTTGCTTAGTACTGATGTTCAGTATTTTGATATTTATTAAAATATACTATACGTCTACGCGCCGTGAGTATTTGAAACAGCTATTAATTTCCTCACATCAAGATTGGGAGTCGATAAAAAATACCGACGACATCAAATTAATGCTCAATAATTCAGAAAATTATAATAATATATCATTGGTAATATTCAGTTTTGGATTTGCTTCGGTAATTTTATATGACATTCAAAGAGTTATTTTTACCGACAGCAGCGCAATACCGATTTTAAATGATTATTCAAATAAAACAATATACAAATACCAGCATAAATTTTTATTACCCGGTAGCTGCATTTATGATAATGTCAGTAAAAATTTATATTATGTCGTTCTGATAAATCAAATGGTACAGTCATTTATTATTGTAGCTGGACTTATTTGCAGCGACGCCATGTTTGTTTTAGTTACTAGTCATATTTGCGGACAGTTTGATATTTTGATAAAACGAATGGAAACATTCTGTGATAATGATTATGATTTTGAAATTAATGAACATGAACTGATAATTATCATCCAGAGGCATCAACATTTGATATTTTTATCAGATTGTTTGGAAATTGTTTATAATAAAATTATATTAATGCAAATGGGAGTATGTCTTACATCATTAAGTGTCGCTGGTAATATTTAGTTGAATGTTTAATTATAATAATTAATGGTTAAAGCTTACAGAGGTTTTGGTCAAAATTCGCCTACTTAAAGCTCCGAACCAACTATGTATATTTATTGCTATTAAAATCCTAAAAGTTCAACGAAATTCTACTCTGTGTCTCAAATTTAAAAGTTTTATAGCTCTAACTTTATTGGAATCATATTGGAACGAATTTTAAATATAAATATATACATATATATATTAAGGTGGTCCTTATGAAGGTCACTTTTGAATTGTAATCGTTACGCCCTCTCAAACTCTTCCAAATAATTAAAAAGAAATTCCTGTGAAGTTGTAACTCTTAATTTTAACATTAACCCGGCCCCCAAGACAGCGAAAGTTTTAAATAAGAGAACACATGTATTTTTTAAAATTAAACTTTGAATATTTATAGCTCTGGTAACAATTGATGAAAAAATTTGAAACTTTGCAAGAACTTACACGGAAAACAATAGATAGGAATGGTTACTGTGCTACACAAGAATGATCGTAAAATATGTAGAAACTGATCTTAGCATGTTACTAGTTCTCGTTATAATAGGAGTGGGTCGTTTTCACATACGACTGAGTACGATTCAACATAGCAACGTTCATATTCCAGATAATACAGGTTCCATTCAGCAGTAGATGTGTTACTATATAAAATAGGTATAGACGCTGTGTGAAGATGCGAAAAACTCCCTGAACAATGCGTTCCATTGTTGTTCAACATAGTAACCATTTCTGTGCTGGGCAGGAATCGTTGTTTTCAGTCACATGTCTGACTACTGTTCAGCGGGAACGAATTTTGTCAACAGTAGTTGGACATGTGACTGAAAACAACAGTTCCTGCCCAGCATAGGAATGGTTACTATGTTGAACAACAATGGAACGCATTGTTCAGGGAGTTTCTTGCATCTTTACACATCACCTATACCTATTTTATATAGTAACACATCTACTGCTAAATGGAACCTGTATTATCTGGAATATGAATGTTGACTGTGAACACGATAACCAGTCGTGTTTTCGACATAATGTGTAACATAGTAATGATTGCTATGTTGAATCGTATTCAGTCGTATCTAAAACCGACCCACTCCTATTCTAACGAGAACTATAGTAATATGCTCAGATTAGTTTCTACATACTTTACGATCATTCTTGTGTAGCACAGTAACCATTCCTATCTATTTTTTTCCGTGTATATACATTTAGTGACATCGAGTATAATACCGACTCCACATGATCTATAAGATACTTAAATACCCTATATTGCATTTTTAACGCGATTTATACCCACAAGCTTAATCAAAAGTAATACTTTCATAAATAATGAATATTTAATTACAGGTGTTGTTTTGCTTATGAGTATACATGAAAACGATATTATAATTGCTACGAGATCAGTAAATACGATAAATTTTGTGATACTCGGAAGCTACATATACGCTTACCCTGCAGATAAATTGTCAAGCAAAGGAGATACTATGCTGAACGCAATATATTGCAGTCATTGGTATAAAATTCCAGTTCTAAATAAAAATATTATTTTCATTATGATGCGTCTTTTTATCACGCCATATCTTACAGCGGGGAAGTTTTTTAATTTAACAAACGAATCATTCATGGGTATCTTAAAAACAGCTTTTTCTTATTTATCAGTATTACGATTACTTACAATGAAATAAAAACTATTGCATATTGTAGTCTAAATTCAGTGATTTAAGATTTTATATTGTTATCATATACTGTAAATAAAGCGGTGTTAAAATGAACTCACACCGGTGTAGCGGTATTACCTTACCGGTGTTAAAATGATACTTCAAAAATAAAACTACTATTTTTTTAACACCGTTTAACACCGAGAAAAATTTTAGCACCGCTACCAGTGTTATTTTAACACCGTGTTCGAGGATAAATTTAACACTGGGATAGCGTGGACTTACACCGTTTTTTACAGTGTATGACAATCTTATTAAAATCTTGCGCAAGCCTAGCCATCAGTGTTTTAGTTGTCGACTTCTTTATATGAATGTCAATCTTGCTGCAGACATTGAAAAGTTTTTAATTGCAAGTCGTGGGCAGAACTTACAAAAAATTTTGATTTACGTATCTAGAGAATTATGCAAACTAAACTTGCGACCGAAATTTATTAATGATACTTACGCATGACTTGCAACATTTGCTCATCAAACGTAGATAAGCAATAACGTATCGATCCACAATAAAACGATTTTTCATATTATTGTACCAATGATTCCGTAGTTAGTAAAAAATTTTTTTTATTAAACGTCTTATGAAACGTTTTTGATAATTAAATTGGCTATTTAACATTTCGTGGTACAAATTTTTAGTTCATTTTTTATGGATCTGTTTATCTTAGATCCTCAAACTATATTTTTTTGTTGACCATCGATTAATAAAAGCACATGGAAGTAATTTTTGCTTAAATAATTTCGAGATAAATTTTATTAAAATTAGTTTGAAATTTTGAAACGCAATTTTCTCAAATTAACATCGATCGTAAGCCAAAGGAAGGAGTAAAGTGGCAGAGTTATACACAGCATCTTGTGCAAAACTGTTGCAAGTCATGCAAGAGTATCCTTATGTAATAACTCTCTGCCACAACCTTTGCTTAAAATATGCGTAAGTTATTTTATCAACGCGAAATGTGTATATCTGCAATTCTATTTCGCGTCATACAAAAACCTTGACTTTAAATTTTGCATTATTATCTTGTGACAGATTTACAGATATATAAAGACGTAGGCACGCAGGGGTTTACTGCAAGACACTTTCGCAAATTAACACAAGAGTAGTTGGTACAAGATTGTTATTTGTCTGTCATCGCCTGAAAATCCATGTAGTATTTATTAAAAAATTTTAGTGATCACTGTCTTGACCAGCAACTCATGATAAAAATTGTTACATAGATCAATAGTATTGTATAGATTGAAAATTTGTTTATAGAAATAAATAAATATATGTCGATAGTTTATGAAATGAGTTAAATTTTTATCATGATCAAAAATTTCTGCCTTCGCTAGTAACATTGTCTTAATCAAGTTAATTGATGAAAGTCCTTCAGCAAGTTTCTTACAGAAGATTTAAATAAGATCGATTTCATAAGCATACTTTCTGCAGATTTCATCGTTTTACTTAAGATTCTATCTAAAGATTTACGTAAATCTGTAGAAACAGTCTGCAGCAATTCTTAACCAAGATAACTACTGTAACAATGTTAGGGTGGTTGTCCTGCTACAACATTGTCAAAAAGGTTATGAGCCATATGCGCAGTAAGAGCAGGTTAGGTGGTAGTTAAAGAGTCGCCATCTATAGGTATCTTAAACAATTCTGTAGCAAGTCTGAACTAATGGATCTTATGCAGTATCTTAGCCAGATTTGCTTAAGATATCTTGAGGAAATATCTTGCCTTAGATTTGTCCGACCATGATCATGTAGACTTACTTAAGACTTTTAAGATACAGATTTATATAAAACTTCCTTAATAATGATACTGAGGTTAAAATCATAAGTTTGTTTTCTTAATAAAATGATAATTTAAAATTAACTATTTTTATGATAACATATAAGTCATATATGAGGTGCAATCTAAATTTTCTAAATTAAAAATTAGCCTTTACTTTTTTTTTTAATAAAATTTTTTATTTTTTTGTCAACACTTAATAAAAAAAATTTTTTTTATTTTCAATTTAATCTGAAATACTTTGGACGGGACTCGAACCCCGAACTTGACTATTCAAATATCTCTGCCTCTGTTCTTCGGGAAAAGTTACAGCCTCCGGCTTTATAAATAATCCATTAGATTTTCTTACTCCCAAAAATATGAAAAATGTTATTACAAATGGTATCGTAAATATTGGAATATTAAACTGTAAGAAATACTTGGATTAATTGTTTTTTGTTTTTTTTTTTTTTGAAAAAAAAAATTTTTTACTTGAGAAAATATATGTCGCAAAATATATTGCACAGCTATGGTAAAAGTAATCGATGCAATAGTCAATGGTATAGTCTGTTGATTAAAAGTTATAAATAATCCTCCGAATGCAGCTCCTGTTAAAAAACTATTGTAACCCCACAATCCGGAATAAATTTCATTGTAAGGTACACCTAGACCTAGAGCTAAAAGAGTACTTCTAATTAAATAAATAAATATATTTATTTTATTTAATTCATAAGTAATTACCGATTAATGCACCGAATACTGCGCCGGTAAATGAAAATACAGCAGTAACTGGTGAGTAAATTACCAAAGCTAAATAAATAAGTGAGCCTGCAGGGACATTATCAACACCATATGCTTGTGATGACGATACTACCATTCCTCTGAATACCTTAGATACAAATAAATAATCACTACTAAAAATAATAATCTTAAATCCTTTTTTCTTCATTTTTTCTCCACCATATCAACTTTTAAATACTCGCATATAAATTTTCTTATTCAGCATATAATTCCCCGTGGAAAGAGTACCCACACCCATACATTCAAATTTTTTCGAAATTCATCTCATATATTTTCAAAAAAACGAAGTTTACAGATTATAGGGTTGTGGGTACTCAAAATAACGGAAATTTACTGTACTTTCGAATGGTGATAAAGATTTTTTTTTTATTTTTTTTAATTCAGTTTTGATAACAAAAAAGGATTTTAAGTAATTAAAAATTAATTACCATTCCCCAATCCAAGTTTGTTGAATTTTCGTTGCTCTTAGCATTTTGATTTATAAAATTATCAGTCATGTTTGCCTGTAAATTAATTTTATCTAAAAAATTTATTATAATTTAAATAATTAAAAAAAAAACAACTAAAGTTTTTTTGTTTGAAAATTTGATTCTTTTTATACTTAACTATATTATTTGTTTCGATTAAATTTATTTTAGAGTCATTGCCTTGTATAATTAGAATCATAAATAAAATTATTTCGATGAGATTAAATGGCAGAGTGACACAAGGAAAATTATCAGTCGCTAATGAACGTGTTAAGTAAACACTAAAAATATCATAATTAATATATTTTGTTTTAAAATAAAATAATTCACTTTCGTACCTTAAAATAGTTGCGATAAATGTCAAAAGAATTGAAAATGAGTCCCAATTTCCATTATTATAATTATTTGGAAATAATGAATATGTTATGCAGCCAACAAGTACTGGATTGTAAACAGTCAGACCATTTTCGATATTTTGTAAGGTTTCTCGTATTAACTATTTTTTAAAAAAATTTCGAACATGTAAATTTATAGAGAATTTGATGACCTTTCAAACGAGTACCAACATGACATATTTATTTTTAATAAATTGTAAGATTTACATATATTGTAATTAATAAGCAAATAAATATATGTCTTTTTTTTAGGCTAATTAAGAAAAGTATGGCTTGTTGGTACTCGTTTAAAATGATTTTTTATTCTTTATCAAGACATAAAAAAAAAATTTTTTGAAATTTTTTTTTGAAAATTAATTAGAATAAAAATTGAAAAAAAAAATTTTTTTTTTGGGTGAATGAATAGAAAATTGAAAATCCTTTCAAATGAGTACCAACAACCCATAGGTTGTAACCGTTCAAAAGTATGTATATAGTGATATTTATAAATCTATATGTTAAACCGTAGATATATATTTTAGAGTTACAAAAATAAACATGGCTTGTTGGTACTCGTTTTAAAGGGCATCTCATTTCCTATCAATTGAAACAAATAAAAATATAATTCTATGTTTTTATTAAAAAAAAAATGAATTTTTAATTACCATAGATACAGTGAGTCCTAATAATCCTGTTAATAAACCGGTACATATGACCAACGGTGATGAAAATAGTAGTGCTAGTAGTATTAATAACCCGCTCAATGGATTATTGGCGAATATTACCTTTAAATAAATTTATTTTCCATTAAATATTTTTTTTTATTATTAAAAAAAAAAATTTTACTAATTACTTGACCAATTCCACGTAACAAAGAATCAATGATTCCAAAAGTAAACCAAAATATCGAATCATTTTTATTTTTCACTATTTTTTCTCGTAATAAAAAAAAATCACCCATGCACACAACAGTAGAATTTTTTTCTTCCATTTTAAAAGAGAAAATTTCAAAATTAATTATTCAAAAAATCACCACTTAATTAAAAGATATTCAATCGTAATAATTTTTTAAAAAAAGTCATTATTAAAAATTTATGAAAAAAAATATTTCTTTAAAAAAAAATTTTTATTCGTCCACGTTGACTTGTAACGAGTCAACTGACGTCTACGTAATGATTTAGAGCAAGGAGACTAAGTAGAACTTTTTAAATAATTTACAATTGATAATTTATGTATTATCACTTTCAATGTAGTCCACAAAACAATTATCGATACATACATATGTTTATTTCATAACACCATGACATAATTATCGATAATAATTAATAATCTTAATCTATAATTAACTAATTAATTGGCTGATATTTTTTTGTATAAAAATAAAAAACATGCAAAAATAATCAGCTGCAATTACTAATTAATTTTATTAATTAATTCGAGATAATTTATTCGATGGAGATAAAAATAATTTAATTAATTAGTTTTATGGAAATTAATTTTTTATCAGCAGATAAATGATGCAATTAATTTTTCATTGATAAAAAACATAATTTTTTTAGAGATAATTAAATTACGCTCATAATTTTTCTAGTTTATTTTATTATGAATTATAGCAAAGAGTTCTGATTTCTAATAAATAAACATGGAAACGATTTTATATTTTTTTGAGAGAGTGAACTAATTATTAAAATTTCTAAATTAATATTTTTACTCAGCGTCAAATTCTGCGTTTAAAGAATACCCACATCGATATATTTAATTTTTTTTAAATTTTAAAAATTTTTGAAAAATCAAAGTTTTTGGATTATAGGCTTGTGGGTACTCATTTCAACGGAAATTTGCTGTACTTTAACATGATAGAGTTCATTTTTTTTTTTTTTTAATTATTACTCGAAAAAAATGACAGTGTCATCAAAAAATGTACTGACATTACGCAATATTTCAAATTAATTTATCAAACGTCAAATACATGATATATTTATGATAAGTAAGCAAACGAAAAATTTTTCGCCGTAAGTAAAAATTAATAAATTTATTGTCATTGAAAAAAAAAAAAATATTAAAATATTAATCTAATTTTTCAGGGTCTGTTGTTCTTTTTTTTCCTTTTGTCTTCTTCGTCTTCTTTCCTAATTGCTTCGTAAAGTTCAGCGACACGTCTATAAAGCTCACGTCTTTGTTCACTTAAAAGTAATTCTCTTCCAGGTGTCAGTAAATCAAATTCGCCATATAGTAATGGAATTTCTTCTTTTTCAATGCGCTGGACATCTCTTTCAGGTAATATTCTATTTCTTCTCAATCTTTCAGTAGCATTACGCAAAAGTATTTCGTCTTCAATGTCAATACTCCGATAATTAGTTGCTGATAAATTTTTTTTAATTGAATTACATTCAGTCATTTTATTGTCAGCTTCTAATTTCAATATTTTGCAATCCATTGCTGACAAAATTACTCGTACGATCTATCAAAATTAATTAATTAATTATTAATAGTTCCAATAACAATAATTATTATGCATTAATCTGTGCATCAGATTTTTTATACTTTAAATTCAAATTCTGGCTAAACTATTGGAGATACAAAAAAATTTATAGAAATCATTTTTGTAGAAAATTAAATTCTCTATAAAAAAAGTATCAGTCAATTTTTATGTGAATCCAATAGTTTAGGCAGAATTTTAATATAAAGTAAACTATAAAAATTTATTGGAGTAATTAATAAAAATTTGGATTTTCTTAAACTTTAAATTCAAATTCTGGCCAAACTATCAGAGATACGATAAACAAATACATAATCAAATTTATAGTAAATTAAATTTCCTACAAAAAAGATCTTGTTGACTTTTTATGTAATTCCAATAGTTTAGGCAGAATTCTAATTTAAAGTAAACTACAAAAATTTATTGGAGTAATTAATAAAAATTTGGATTTTTTTAAACTTTAAATTAAAATTCTGGCCAAACTATCAAAGATACGATAAAAAAATATAGATACAAATTTATAGTAAATTAAATTTCCTACAAAAAAAATCCTTTTCATTTTTTATGTAACTTCAATAGTTTAGATGAAATTTCAATTTAATGTAAATTTGAAAATATTTATTGGAGTAATTAATAAACATTTTTATTTTTTTATACTTAAAATTCAAATTCTGGCCAAACTATCAAAGATACAATGAAAAAACATATGAACAAATTTGTAGTGTATTAAATTTCCTATAAAAAAAGTATCATTCATTTTTTTCGTGAGTCCAATAGTTTAAACAAAATTTTACTTTAAAACACGCGGTATTATTTTTTCAATAAAAAATGTTTTTATTTTTCAAACCAAGCTTCAAAAAATTTCGGTATTTTTTTTTTTTAATACTCAATTCCACTCAAGGCCTCACGTAAAATATAGACCTAAAAATTGACCAAATTAGATCAACGTATCACAAAATTCTTTAGAGCGTAACTGCGTCGTTACCAAAAAATTATTTTTCATATAAAATTTAAACTAAAAAATTACATTTTTATACTAAAAAGTTACTTGTTGCACTAAATAAATTTTACAATTATTTGTATATGAAGTACTTACTTTTGAAATTGATTTAAAAATATATATAGGTACATATTTTAAATGTGACGTGTCCACTACACCAGGAAAACTATTTTTCAGTTACTTAATACCTGACACACTCGTCGAAGGTTCACGAGAGTTTGACAATTGTATACACTAGTAAGAGGGGAGAAAGGAAACGAAAAAAACCTGTATAGGGTCCATTCCAGTACAGGTCTAAAATTAGGAAAATTACACTTTTTTTAATTCTACGCCCTTGTATTATTTTTCTTTAAATTCAAGATCTTAAAAAATTTTTCTGTACTGTCAAAACTTATCGAATTTATGTAAAAATTTAAAGTCTGATGTACACCGCTCACATTACTCACATTTATTATATATTTCACTAATTCACAATCCTTGATTACTGAACGCGTATCACATCACGCGCAGAAATTTCATATACAAGCATTTGAATTTTTAAATAAGTATTATGAAATTTCAAATGGAATTATTAAAATTCAATATGTCTTAGAATTTTAAATACTTGCTTTGAAAATTTAAAAAACAAGTATGAATTTTAAGTACGTTTATTAAAATTCATATTCTTTTTCTTAGTTTTAAATACCAGCTTGATTATTAAATTACTTACATTAAATTTGAAGCTTTTTTTATTGAAACTACAATTCAAATATCTAGTTATGAAAATTCAATTCCTTTTGTATTGTAATTTTCAAATTATTTTTTACAGTGTATATTTTCAAAAAAAAATAAATACTTAATTCAAGTATTTTGGTTATTTTAATAGTGTCTATTTATTTTTTTTAATGAAGTTATATTCAATTTTTATTTAATGTAGATCTTAGGTTTTAAAGTAATTAAAAATGATTTTTTATATCTTTATTTATACCTCTGACAAAAATTTGGATTATTGGAAAAAAAATTAAAATTTTAAGTCGTTCAAAAGAAAATTTTTGAATTATTCGATTCGATGCGAATAATTCGTAAGTTCGAACTATTCGCACATCCCGAATAATTACTTGTGTTACGTTCCCGTAAAATTTAACTATTGAACTAACAATATACTATATTATGTATATTAATTTATTCTTTTAATTTATAATTTTTAAACCGCTTTGTAACGAATATCAGTTTGTAGCCTTATCTTTTTTTACGAATGAAAGAGTCATGTTTTCTGCAATGTAATCTATATTACTTACAGTATCTCGTTTACAAACTTAACTGCGAACACTTCAACAAATTTAGTATAGCTCAGTCACGCTAACCACGAAGTCGTTGGTTTAATAATTAATTATATATAAGAATTTATAAATATACGTTTTGAAATAATTAGTTATTGACGTATTTAAAATAAAAAAAAAAAAAAAAAAAAAACAAATTAAGAAATGCCAAAACTTACTGCGTTGCTTATAAAAAAGAAACGTCTCATTGGCTCACTTAAATTTATTGACGATCATTGGTTAACTTTAAGTTTTGGTTTTGATGAAACATCATCGTGCGTTGAAGTGATTGAGATGTTGATCGATATGCTAAAAAAAAAGTGGAATGAATATGAAGACTGTGAAGCTGCACTCCTTCAACTAATGGCTGAGGGGGATCATCAGTTTTTGGAAAAATTGAACCGCAAAACTGATATAATTTTGAGCTCATCGAAGAGTTATAATAATTACGAAGCAATATACTACAATTTGCTTGAATGTATGATTATACAATTAAACAAAACTAAAATAATCAAAAATATGGAACAAAGAAATACAGTCGACTCTCGAGAGAATGTTGAAAGTTATGGTAATTGGTGGTGGATATTCGTCGGTATGATTATTATTATAATAATTATTATTTCATTACCTGGGTCAAAAAAATAACTTGATTTTGGCGTAATTTCAAAAATTGATAATAAGGCAAAACATATTTGCTTGATATGAAAACACATTTGGTTTTTGATCTTGCTTTTGACTACTTTGTCTTACTTAGTACCGATTTACGCCAACTAAGTCAAATTCAAGTCAAACTTTATATTAACTACTTTATATTGTTGAGTATATAATTATGCGTTACACGAGTACCAACATCGATATATTTAATTTTTCAAAATTTTCATATTTTTCTGTATTATATTCATTTTCTATATTATTTTCATTTTTTTTTTTATATTATATGGTTATGGGTACTCATTTCAACAGGAATTGGCCGTACTTGAAGGTAGTAACGACTTTTTTTTTTAAATTTGAATCAGTGTAAAAATTAAATATAAATATAAGTCATCACAACACAAAAGTCTATTGTATTTTTTTTTTAAATTAAATTATTTACAATTTCAATTTGATGTTAATTCAAAATTTTTAAAAATTTTTTTCAGATTGTAGACTCGTGGGTACTCAAATTAACATAAATTTTTCGCTCATTAAGATTACTCTAATTACATAATTTTATACATCTTTATAAATTAATTAATTTTAAATAAATTTTAAACCACTTTTTTTCTCATAAATTCGAATTAAATATTTTCTACTAATAATTAAAAAAATATCATAAATTATTATCATATTTTATGAAAATTAAAAAACAAATATATTATTGCCACAATTTTTAATGAAATCATTTCAAATTTCGCGGGCTTACTAATTGTTTGTTTATCTTTAAAAAAAAATAATAAATATTATAACTAACTTTATACTTTACGCTCTTTTATCAATAAAATAAAAAACAAAAGAATCATCGTTCACCATTGATCATTTTTTTCGCTCACTGGATTTATATCAAAGGTATTAATAAATTTTTTAATTTATTAAATTTAATAATTAATGATATTAATTTTTGTGTAGATTAAAAAGCCATAAGTAAAAATATATTTATATATATTTAATATAAAACAAATATGGACGGAAATAATCTTTACAAATTAGTTTCTCTGTTCTTACGTCAATCACAAATTAACGAATCAATTCGATTAATTAAAAAAAATCGTCATAATTTTGAAATATCTTGCGAATCAATCAGATCAATAATAAATATACTCGATGAAAAATTGAAAAATTTGATGAATTGAACAACAAAATTTACGAAATTTTACAAGAAGACGACAAACTTAACGTAGAAATAGTTAAGAGATATATTGCTTCGGGAACTCATAATTATTATAATAACTGTGAAAAAATTTACTTGGAACTAACAGGCGACATGCTTAAGCTTCTTGATACTAAAACTAAAGCGATTGAATAATTTTTAAATATTAATTATTATTTAATATAAATGTTAAATGTGAAGTTAGCTGTAAATATTACATACTTTATTAATTATTAATTAAATGTTCAAAAATAATTTTATATATGAAAAATTAATGTAATTAATAATAATTAATATTCATTTTTATAAAAAAAAAAAAAAAAAATATCAAACATTTATCAGTTAATTATTTATTATTTATCAATTTTTACGTCTAAATAATTTTTCGGGTAAGATGGGCTGCCAAAAAAATGACTTTTCATTAGAAGATAAATTTTTAAAAAAATAATATTTTTTTTATAGAAATTTTATGATACTGAAGTTCGCCGACGTCTAATAATTTTTGGACTTTTTTTTAAACAATAAATTATACAAAAAAAAAATATTTTAAGAAATTGCACCTGTAGTTTTTTAAATTTTCTACATGTGCATATTTTTATTTATTTTCTTTTTTATCATTAAATTGAAAAAAAAAATCCGAAAACTACTAATTGTTTGCTAACTTCAGGATTATGAAATTTTCACATTCATGATTTAAAATTTTTATAAATATATTTAATCTTTTGAAAATTTTATGACTTTTCAAACGAGTGTCAAAAACCCACGTGTTATTTGGGCAAAATATTTCCGAGTATGGTATGGGGGCAATTTGGATGCAAAATAAAAAATCAACCCCTTCAATCACACTATAGACATGCGCACAAAATTACACACATGTTTTACCGCGCACGCGCAATTCCATTACGAATAGAAAAAAAAAATTAAAATAAACAGTCCAGTAAAATTCAAAATGAATTCACAAAATCTCAGCATATCAATTTGAATAAATATATAATAATCATAATAACAATAACATTAACTATAATCAATCCTCTAAGATCACGAGAATCATAATTACTAATAAATATAAGAAGAAAATGATCAAAAATATGTATCGGAACAGTAAAAAAATAATATTATTCGGCTGTGCATGTGCCAGCGCGTATATCGTTTACCATTATTGGAAAAAACGACAATTAAAATCAATTGACGAAGGGTTTGAAGAAGTTGCTAAGGTTACTTTTTAATTAGATAATTATTTATATCATTATATAATCAATATTAATCCACAACAACTCATTACTTTGTTTAATGATTAGTGACATAACCTTTTAGGACCTCTAGTAACATGATTAATTTTTTTTTTTTTTTTATTAAGTGTATTTATATATATTACATATATTTATTTGTTGTAGATTGATGACAGCAATGAGAGAAGAGTATTATTACTAGGATTAAATAATGCTGGTAAAACATCTGTTATGAATCAAATAATATCAATAGAGGATAAAAATAATTTATATAAAGTACCTCCTAAAAAAACAGATGGTTTTGCGGTTTATGTATTAAATAATAAAAATTATATATGTAATTTATGGGAAAGTAAGTTATACTTATAATTATTATTTAGATTTTTTTTACATTTAAAAAAAAGCCGGACATTCATTTTATAAAATTAAAGTAGGGAATAAATTAAAAAGTTTGAAAAACGTATGACCCTATGGGTCAACTCAAAATCTTCCCGCTGTTTTCGAGCTAAAAAAAGCTGTTGGGCCGAAAGAGTATACATTTTACTGAAAAAAAAAAAATAATTTTTGTCCGACGAAATCTTTGGAACAAATCTTCCAATTTGAATTCACTTGGCGGCAATCGATAGGGCTCACAATGACTTAGAACTGAAAAAATTTTTAAGCAAATTGGGAACGTGGTTTATGAGTTATATGAAAAAAACCTCAAAAAAAATTTTTTTTTATCGACTTCAAAATCTAATCAGTTCTAAGTCTTAGTGAGCCTCTTCGATTGCCGCCGAGTATTTAAAATCGGATGATTCTTTCCAAAGATATCGGACAAAAAAAGTTTACACCCACACACTAGCACACCCAAGTGGCCAGACTCGCTTTTTGTTAACTTTTAGTTGTTCGTTCTAAGTCAACTTTTTGCTATTCCTCCATGTTAATAAAATATGATTCTGAAGCTAATAGACAATTAATAATTTTCGGATTTTTTTTTTCAAAAAGTCAATTACAAAAAAAAAAACTAAAAATATGCAAATGTAGAAAATTTAAAAAACTATAGGTGCAATTTTTTTAAATATTTTTTTTTTGTAATTTGTTGTTTTTAAGAAAATCTAAACATAAGACGTCGGCTAACTTCAGTATCATAATAAAATGATGATAAATAGAATAATACTGAAGTTAGCAGACAATTAAAAATTTAAAAAATTTTTTTAAACAAATTTTTTACAAAAAAACAAAATAACCAAAAATATGGACATTTAGAAAATTTAAAAAACTGTAAATGCAATTTTTTCAAATATTTTTTTTTTAAATTTATCGTTTTGAAAATAAATCTAAATATTATTAGACGTCAGCTAACTTCAGGATCATTAAATAGAATTTTTAAAACGTCAACTTTTGAAAGTTATCTTGATGTTACCAATAAAATGTTAACAAAACGTGATATAAAAAATTTTAGCAAATAGTTATCATAAAATGTTTTGTCCGCAATAAGTTAATATTTGGCCACTTGGGTACGAACATCCATCTGAAAATGGTCAGAATAGCTTCCTTGGACCTCAAAACGTTGAGATCTGTTAAAAACCCGATTTTCGAAAGTTCGGCTGAAACCAATTTTTCTTTTTTTTGAAAATTTTCATAGCGGGAAATTTAAAATTATGATTATAAAATAAAAATAAAAATTTTTTTAAATTATAATTTTTAATTAATAAATAAATAATTAAATTTCAGTTGGTGGATCTGATGAAGTAAGAAAGCATTGGAATAATTTTTTACAAGATACTGATTTATTATTATTTATGGTTGATGCCAGTGACGCTAATCAATTATCACAAGCTGTGTTATCATTAAAAGAAATATTAGGTGATAGTAGAATGGATAATGTACCTATTTTGGTTATTGCTAATAAACAAGTAAGTATTAGACCCAGTATACAAACGCAGGGTTAATCATAAATCATAACTATACTCAAAAAAAATTTTTTTATCTACTAACGGAATCATTTGCTACAAAAATATCAAAGACCGATTTTTTTTTCGGTTACTACGTTATTGCTTATCTACGTCAAATTTTTTTTAGTGGCCGTTCATAAAATACTTCACGTAAAATTTTACCTTTGTAGTCCCCTCCCCCTCATTATGATAGAAATATATGCATAGAAATATTTATATATTTAAAAATATGAAGCGAATGACTTTCTATCGTAAGAAAGCAATAAAGTTTAAAAAAACCAAGAGAAAAATTTTCAAAATTATTTGATGACCTGCAAATGTCACGTCTCCTTAAATTGCCGGCCCCCGTCATAGTAAATGGCACCCCCTCCTACCCCATAAGTGCGAACGTATTTTATAAACGGCCTCTTATTACCATTAAAAAAAAAAAAGTTAATTAATTTTTGTGTTATCAAATTTCAGGACGTCCCAGATGCCTTGAAAGCAGATCAAATAAAACGCGCATTAGATTTACACAGTATTTCGCCGCACAAACATAAAGTCGAAGTGATAACTTGTCAAACAAAACCACTTCCCGATTTGGAGCCTGGTGTTAATGAGTACTCTTACTATCATCCCAGTATGATAAATGTCAGAAAAAAAATATTTTCACTGGCTTCTGCCACTTAAACCTTAAACGTCCTTATGTTAATTGATATCAATTAACAGAAAAAAATATATTGATATTAAATTTATTTAAGTGAATAAATAAATGATATATTTTTATGTTTATATTTATAAAAAAAAAAAAAAAACTATACAATCATTTAATTATAAGGATAATTATTAAATCAAAGGAAATATTTTTTTTTTTTTTTCGAATTTATTTTTTATGTTACTTGAGCTATTCCATTATAATAATACTGTTTATAAATAATAAATAAATAAAATATCGTTTGTACTAAGAAATTTTTTTACAAATATCACCTATTTGACTCCTGGTACATCACTATAATAAAGATTAAGTGACTAATTATTGCTATTATGATCAAATACTAATTATTATTTTTGATATTTCTAATCATTGAAATATTCACCGAAGTTTTATTTGAATATCTTTATTAATATGCAGTTTTTTAAAATAATGGATAAGACTTTTTTTTATGGAGAATTCAATTTTTTTTAGAGAAATAATATTCGAATTTTTATCACGGGTTACAATATGAAATAATTTGACCAGTAAGATGAAAGACCTAGTACCCGATCAATTTACGTACCCTGATATCCAAGTTGGCACGCAAAAGTTGGCCTTTCCATAAGTTGAGCGCAACTTTACGAGAAACTTGTCGACAACTTTCAGCTCTTGTAACTGTTGACTACAAGGTTCTCAGAAAATTAACGACAAGTTGTTGGAAAATTTGTAGACAACAGTTATAGAAGCTGAAAGATGCTGACAGCTCGTCGTCAAGTTGGTCGCAATTTTTGTACACCAACTTTCTGACCAGAAACTCTGGTTATCAGGGATATCTCTAGCTCTCGCTATATGGCAACGCTTGGCTAGGACTAGACCTAGATGATTTCCGAATGCACTTAAACTAAAAACTGTACTGAAAATTTTTTATTTTTATTAATGATTTATTAATTATTCAAATTACTTGTGCGATAAATTTAAATATTTGAAAAATAAATTATTAGAACCTGGAGAAAAATAAAAAATCGTATGTCAAAATAAAATGGCGGCAGAATGTGATAGAAAAATATTTAAAAAATTAAAAAAAAAACACTTTGAGTGTTTGAACAAACCTTGGTGGGGAAATAATATGCAGAAGGGTGTCCTAATACACTTGGAGATTTGAATTAGATTGCTCCAAGTGTATTGCAGCTAAAAAACGTCACTTAACTGCTATTTCTCACCAGACGATGCCAGATGATTTTGCTCAGGAACTTGGAAGGTATCAGCATCAGCCATCAGCAACACTTTACACTACCACTGAACACTCAAGACTTAACGACACCACAGACACTTTCCACAATTTAAATTTTACAAGCACTGCACAATTTAATTAAACAATAACTATTAGCAACAAATTTAATGGATAATTACACGACGTAACTGCAATACTGTGTTTCAATTCAAACGTAAAGAAGGATCTGGACTACTACTGCCATTTTCGATGATACTGACTGCCGCTATCGAACCGCCAGTTGATACAAAGCAATCGATTTTGCGATTCATCGACCGCCCCTACTTTAGCAAAAATTTAAACGTCCAAACAGTGACACGCAGTAGCGCCAACAGCGCGAAATTTCAAAATTGAAATTTAATCATTTTGAGTGCATTCCTAAATGCGCTGCGAGTAGCTGTAGCGTTGCGCGAAACACTTGCATGTATATTTTTTTTAATATTTTAAATATTTCTATCATATTCTGCCGCCATTTTATTTTAATTCACGATTTTTTAATTTTCCTCCCATTTCTGAGTTATTTTTCGAATATTTAAATTTACCGCGCAAGTAATAAGAATATTTAATAAATTATTAATTAAAAATAATAAATTTAGAGCATATTTTTTAGTCAAATAAATATAATTACTAACTCAAATGAATTTTTAATAAAATTATTAAATTTTAATTTTGAAATTTCGCACTGAGTTGGTGCTACTGCGCGTCGCTGTATTCGGCGTTCAAATTTTTGCTAGAGTGGGGCTGGTCGATGAATCGCAAAATCGATTGCTTTGTATCAACTGGCGGTTCGATAGCGGCAGTCAGTATCATCGAAAATGGCAGTAGTAGTCCAGATCCTTCTTTACGTTTGAATTGAAACACAGTATTGCAGTTACGTCGTGTAATTATCCATTAAATTTGTTGCTAATAGTTATTGTTTAATTAAATTGTGCAGTGTTTGTAAAATTTAAATTGTGGAAAGTGTCTGTGGTGTCGTTAAGTGTTGAGTGTTCAGTGGTAGTGTAAAGTGTTGCTGATGGCTGATGCTGATACCTTCCAAGTTCCTGAGCAAAATCATCTGGCATCGTCTGGTGAGAAATAGCAGTTAAGTGACGTTTTTTAGCTGCAATACACTTGGAGCAATCTAATTCAAATCTCCAAGTGTATTAGGACACCCTTCTGCATATTATTTCCCCACCAAGGTTTGTTCAAACACTCAAGTGTTTTTTTTTTAATTTTTTAAATATTTTTCTATCATATTCTGCCACCATTTTATTTTGACTTACGAATTTTAGTTTTCTCCAATTTCTAATAATTTATTTTTCAAATATTCAAATTTACCGCGCAAGTTATAAAAATAATTAATAAGTGCATTCGAAAATGCTCTAGCTCTAGCTCTCACTGTATGTTAACGCTTGGCTAGAGCTATTAGGGACCCCCGCAACTAATTTCCATATGAAATTCAAAAAAATCATCAAAATCATCAACACTCAACAAAATAATAACCTATAGTTCCATACAAAAATAAAAACTATCGCTCCCGTCAGTAAATCTTCATTACCAACCGAGTATCTACGTCACAGTTAAATTAAACCTTGACAATTATTTATAAAAACCATCAACATTAAATTCACAATCAAATACCAGACTCACTATTATTTTTTTCACCGGCTCCATTCCACTGAGTCCCAACTGATTCCCGTGCTACGATGATCTCAGAATCATTTGATTCAAACTCTCGATCACCACAAACTGGCAACTGATAATCATCAACACTAACGTGAGTCTAACCAATTAATAATGTCTATTAAAATACATTGACAGTAAAATATTATCAGCAAATCTTCTACAGTAATTTTTTTACCCAATTATCAAAAATGTTGAACATAATTTACGGAATTTTATTAATTTACTTATTCAATATCGAGGCCGCAACGATTCCTGGTAAAGTTGCCATCAGCAATAGCACCAGTGTTAAAAATAATAACACATTAATACTAAATTTAATTAAAAATGACTCTAATCTCTGCCCAACATCATCAATAATCAAGAACTCGAAGTACACAAATGAATTCTGTTCAAATTTAACCGTACCCTCGCCCTTGGAAATGAATATAACCCGGGAAAATATAAACCAGTATCTGTGTCTAGCTCTGATAGACCGGTCAGTAAAATTGTGCCGCTCAAACAGTTTGGCAACGAAGCACACAGACCAGGTATCACTTCCTAATCAAACGGAATTTGATAACCAGGTCGGTGGTTACTTGAAAAATGAACCGGGGTTCAAAGATTTAGAGAGCGTTTGCCACTACTGGGGTAGCAATGACACATTCAGATATGATGGGACTAAAACATACGTCGATAAGTTGTCCCAGGTGCTGAGGAAAGATCTTCAATGCATAAAGCTGTGTGCTGTTGACAAAACCAATAGATTTAATGCTCTTTGTGTTATGGTTTATTTGGTTGATAAGCTGATTGATGATAATTATCATCATAGTAAAGGAAATTCTGGGTTAGAGAAACAGGAAAAGGGAGAAATTAAAGCTCAGGCTGCAAATCTGGATGTTAAAGGAGGCAGTGGATCAACTATAAGTGATCCGAAGGTAGAAGTTGGTAAGGAAGATGTGAAATATAAAGGAATTAATGGAGATCATGGGCCTGGGAATGGAGACCATGGACTTGGAAAAGATCATGGCCCGAAAAATGGAGATCATGAACCTGGAAAAGGAGATCATGGTCCAGAAAAAGAAGATCATGGTCCAGAAAATGAAGATCATGATCCAGAAAAAGGAGATCATGGTCCAGAAAAAGAAGATCATGGTCCAGAAAATGGAGATCATGGTACAGAAAATGGAGATCATGGTACAGGAAATGGAGACCATGGTACAGGAAATGGAGACCATGGTCCTGAAAATGTTGAAGATCATGGTACAGTAAATAGTGATAAGAAGACTGAAAAAATAGAAGAATCAGTTGATAAAAATCCTGATAATGGAATTAAAAAAGAAAATGATAAAGTTGATGATAAAGAATCAGCAATCGTTGAAAAAACTAGTGTTTTAGATCAAATTCCTATTGATACTAATGAAGAAATGTTTTCATCTAATGACAATCCAATGCCTACTGGTATGTTTTTTATTATACATCAATACAATTAATTAATTTATTAGTAAATATTTATATCAATTTTTTACTTAGATCCTGATCCAGGGAACGACGATGGAGATGATCTAGGTAAGAATTTTTTGCGATGAATGAGTTTAGGATTTAGGAGATACTAAAACGGTTTTACTTGCAGATACCGACACGATGGCTAAGGAAACCAAACAGAGTGACAAAGAAACTGTGGACATGGTACCGAGGTTGAGCAACATGCCCAAGGACGATGACGACTCACATTTCTTTGGGTACTTTACGATACTGGGACTCATTTGTGGAATGGGTGGATGCCTTCTTTATCACCATAAACAAAAGGTATTTTATTTTATTTTATATAATTTTATACTTATATGTACATATATTTATTTATACAAATATCTGGTTCCCGTAGGTATGGCATTCAGGTTTTGTGCCTCGCCCTAATGCAACTTCCCTGTCCATGTTTCCCTATCCCGTTCCTCTGTCATAAATTCCTATGATTGTGAATGCGACTGCCTGAGATGGTGCAGTTGTGGTATGGATGGGAAATCTCAGAAAATTTTGTCAGTACACAGTAAAAAAAATTTTTAAAAATCAACACAAATTTGTGTATTAGAACAGATTTTACAAACTTTTATGCTGTTTTAAAAAAAATAACACAACAAAATATTAAACGTAACATAAAAAAATGTTGATATTCTCTGGTATCGGTTATAAAATTTTTACACATTCAAATTTTATCTGCAACACGTAAAGTGTTAATTTAACATTTTTATTTGTATTATTTTGATATAAAAATGTATGTGTATACAAACTTATTAAGTGACTGCAGTAAATTAAATATGATCCCGAAGTTAGCAGACAATTAAAAATTTTTGAATTTTTTTTAAACAACTAAATTTGAAGAAAAAAAAAAAACTAAAAATATGCACTTGTAGAAAATTTAAAAGACTACAAGTGCAATTTTTTAAATTATTTTTTTTTTATAATTCATCGTTTTTTAAAAAATCCAAAAATTACGAGACGTCGGCTAACTTCAGTATCATAATTAAATAATTTTTTTTTGTTACTTTAATGAATTAACACCGCTCTGTGTTAAAATTTGATTTCAAAAGTGTTAACACTTGTTTTGACAGTAAAACTGAGTAAATTTTACTTTTGTTTAAATTAACATTTTTTTGTGTTAAAAATGAACTGATTTAACAACACAAAAGCAGTATGTTAAATATTTAACACAGACTTATTTTTTTACATAAATACAAAAAATTTTTTACTGTGTAGTCGGTCACTACACTGGTAGGAACTCTTGCGCAAATCTCGTCCAAGATATTTACGCTTAGATATCCCTTGCTTTTAAATTTTTTAAATAATCCTGCAGACAGTTGCTCCAGGGTGTATCAAATTTGGGTTTTACAATTTGACATACACGGAAAAATTAGAACCCGACTGGTTACTGTTCTGCATCCGACTCAGTACGGGTAATCAGTCGGGTTCCAATCTTTCCGTGTAGATAAGCAATAACATGTTAAGAGACAAAAAATTTAATTTTTTATATTTTTGTACCAAATAATTCCTAAGTATGTAATTAAAAAATTTTTTTTATAATTTCTATGACAACTAAACAAATTTTTTTTAAGCGGAATCTGAAAATAGATAAAATTATTCGAAGATCAAAAAATTTCAACTATTCCTTCCATTTAAAAAAAAAAAAAGGTATTCATGTTTAAAAACGAGTGTGAGCAAAATGCTCATAACGGGAGTGATCATTAAAATTTGAACTCAACTGTATACATTTTTATATTTAAATCTACTTCTTTACCGAGATATTGCCTAAACTGTATAGAGAGCATCGTTTAGATTTATCAATAGGCTCATACTTATGCTATCACCTATCACAAAATTCGTATCAGTTTTCATGAACTGAACTAACTTCACTATTAACTTACCTTTCCTTTTAACCGACCCTCGATTTTTTCTCCAAAGAATAGAAAGAAATTGAGGGTTTACTGTCAATGAGAAATAAAATTAAATTAACCCACCTTCTGACGTTATCCTAAAAGCTTTTTTTTTTTCATTTAAAACAATTTTTTGAGATGGCAAGGGTTGAAAAAAATTTTTATACTCCTTAATATATATAGGGAAGATTGAGGCAAAATGAGACACTATTTTTTAACAAAAAAAAAAATTTTGCTTTGTACATGTTTATATGTCTCTAAAAAAATTATGGGGCAAGTTAGTCACGTGACCAATCCGAGTAAAATTTGAAAAAAGTATTCGTCACATATTTTTTCTAGAGGCTGTAGATAAACATTTTTTTAAAATAAGAATTTTTTTTCTTATAACGTGGTCATTTTGCCCCATTTCTTATATACACATGTATATGTCATTTCAATACATTTTTTTTTAATTTGATAAACGCATCTTTTAAAATTACTGTAAAAAACCTAAAAAAAAAATCCTGTTATCAAAGTGATTAATTTTATTATCAACGCGCGCGCTAAAACCATGAAAGTTTCAAATTAAAATACACATGTTATGATAAAAAAAAAAAAAAATTACTTTTCAAATTTGAAATAAATTATTTTATATAAAATTTAATTTTCTAAAAGGAAAAATCTTACGCGTGACGTCAATAAAATTTATATAAAAAATGTCTATAGCAGATAAATTTACATTGATGTGATATTTTTATGTAGATTTATACCGGTAGTTTAGAAAACGATTTATCATCTGAATGTTAGGTATTAATTCACCGGACTAAAGACGAAGCAAGTGGGGAATTGGGAAATGATATATGGAGATAAATGACTAAATTCTGTCTAACATACAGCTTAATTTGTTTTTTTTTCGCCATATCCAAATTCACTTCTGCTGGCTAATGTTTCAACAAAGTGCCCGAAATTACGATGTATTTTTTTACGAATCCAATTTCACCGGACATCAGCACAAATTTCTATTAGAATTATTTCTTAAGATTATAAATTATTTTAATTTTTTCCATAAAAAAAATAAATTACCTAAAATTACAGATAAAATTTAAAAATTATTAAAAATTTCATAATTTAATTGCATAAATATTTTTTTCCGCAAACTGATGAAAGCCATTGAGTTTTCTATAAATTTGTCATCTTACTTTTTTATTAAACTAAAACTTTCGAAGTCGGCGATGATTATGTAGGAATTTTAATAAAAAAAAATATATAAATAAACTTTGAACTTGTATAAGGAAGAAATATATGACTTATAAACTTGACCCTTGGACTTTATATATAAAATTAAATGATCTATAAAAGTTAGATCAAGAAGGTTAGAAAATTTTTTCCTAGATTGCAGAAAAGTTATAAATTGAATGAAACTTTTTATTTATTTATTTTTTTTTCAATCCGGAAAAGATATAAATTTTGTGTTATCGAAAGAGTATAAATTTTTTTTTAGACTCATAAATCCAATAAATAAATATATATATTAAAGTAGTTGTAAAAGATTGAACTTTTTGAGGTGTCCCCTAAAAAGTTTATTTTTTAAATAAAAATATGAGGAAATTTTTTTTTTGTACAAAGAATGAATAAAAACTCGTGCCGCAAAACGATCAAATTTTATTTTTATATGAATCCACAGTTTTTTGGAAATATCTCACGAAATATGCAAATTTGAAAAAAATTTCATATAAATGATTTTATAGGAAATTTAATTCTCTATAAAAACTGTTTCATTCATTTTTTTCAAAAACTCTGTATTTATAAAGATATTTTAAAAAAACTTGAGGAAGATCGGAAATGTCAAAAGTAATAATTAGTATTTAATCATGTTAATAATAATTAGTCGCTTAATTGTTATTATAGTGATGTACTATTATTAATAATATAAAATATGACATCAGTTATATAATAAAAATTATGTTTTTTTTTCCTTACTACGATTCAAAAAAGTTTTTTTGAAATTTCTTTATAAATATACATTTTTTTAAAAAAATCAATGCGAAATTTTTTATAGAAAATTCAATTTCCTGTAAAAAAAATCATATCAAGTTTTTGTAAAATCTGCATATTTGCTGATTCATAAAAAAATAAAATTTGACTGTTTTGCAGCGTGTATTTTTTTCTATTTTTGTATAAAACGAAATTTTTTAGGGGGTGTCTGCAATAATTTAATTTTTTACTACCACCCGAATATATTTATTTATTTTTCATATGGATAACAATGAGGATATTTCTTATTTGAAATGTTATCACCCAATAATATATTTATATAGACGATAATAAATAAAATAAATAATTTTCATATTATTCATTTAGATTTTAGCAATTTTATTAGAAGGAAGAAGATCACGTGGTGGTAGAGGAAGAAGAAGACCAAGTACTGCTAGTTATCGTAAACTTGATTGTACATTAGAAGAGGCTGTTACCTCTCAATGCAACTCAAACGTCACGAATGTTATTTATTAACTAGACTAATTAATTAGTTTAATTTAAAAAAAATTTTTTTATTCACTCAAAAATTACTAAACTTTATTTTTTCATGTTTATATCTTATGATAATTATTTATGCACTCATAAAATTTATACTCGATTGCGAATTTTAAAAACAAATCTAATTGTCAAGTGTCTTGTGTTTACAAAAATGATATCATTTTTTGTTCTTTAATTAAAAATGTAAATAATTAAAATATTTCTGTAAACAATAAAATAATTGATTAAAATATAAACAAATAAATAAATTAATATAATTATTATATAGTACGTAATTGTATAAATAAAAATAAAGATCTAAAATACTTTTTGCGATAATAAAAGTTTATTTTATTTCACTATTTATTTTTATATTTGTTCTAATTAATTATAATTTTAAAAAGTTTTTCTGATAAATCTTTAATCGATTGATTGTAAATCAATTTATTTTTAATTAACATTTTTTTATCGTCCCATTAAAATTGTACGGCCAATTTTATAATTTAATGTTATAAAAAATTTAATTTAACAATTTTTATTTATTACTCAATTAAATAACGCATAAAATGACAAATTTTTTTTTTATTATAATTTTTCTTTTTTTTTTTTTTTTTTATCTATTTAGACAATATGTTGCATCTTTAGTGTGACTTCTTATCCATATTAAATAATCAGTTACTTTTACATAGACACCTGGTACACCTGGTTGCGCACATCCTATTCCCCAGGATACGATTCCTTTTAAAAAAAAATTAATTAATTAATTAATTAATTAAAGCTCATTATTTTTTTTTAATAATTAATAATTACCAGCAATTTCATATCTTCCACCAGATCTTTCAAATAAAAGGGGACCGCCACTATCACCCTTTTGTAAAAAAAATAAATAAATGATACTAATAATAATTATAAATTTAAATAATTCGAATTTTAGGGATTCGTCACCTAAGTACTGGGTGCTAAGCACAGAAGCGGTAACTTACTATGGTATTCCTATACAAGTTACCACTTCTGTGCTTAGCACGGCAGAGTAGCACACGACTTTGTGACATCTATAGGATAGCAGTTTTTAGGCTGTTTTCTAACCTATCGATAAGGCTCCAAAATGTAGACAAAACGATCAGAAATTTAGTCGCTGAAAAAACATCTGCTTAAAAGACTTGACACAAGTGATGACAAAAAGTGAATTACAAATAAGTCATCTAAACAATTTTTAAAATTAAAATGACTTTTTTAAAACGGGAAAAAGAACACAATTTTTCTATGACTCGAGGACCATGTCTGTATGTCTTCTTTATATAAAAAAAACTTGACTGAGACAAAATAAAATTTTTCTCGTCCTTATAAAAGACATTTTTATGACATCTTACAGTTGTCTCTGTGTTACTTGAGAACTTTACAAATATATAAGAATATTCTATGAAAGTGTTTTAAATTTAAAAAAGTGTTAAATCTTGTTTTTATTCTACATCTCTAGTAGCATTGTCTTAAGCAAATTACTTGAAAAAAGTCCTTCAGCAATTTTCTTACGGAAGATTTAAACAAGATTTGAAGAAGATGAATTTCGTAGTATACTTTCTGCAGATTTCATCAAGTCTTGCTTAAGATTCTTCCTAAGATTTTCGTAAGTCCGTAGAAATAGTCTGCAGCAATTCTTAACCAAGATATCTACTATAATATTCTCAAGTAAGACTTGCTGCAGTCTTCCTTAAGATGTCGGGTTTATTTTTTTAGCATTGCCCGAGGCTTAAATCCAGTATCTATAGCAAACCCAGTGGTCTTCATTAAAATTAACAGCGCTATAAATTATTAATTTTATCAGTTGATAAAATTAAATCGAACATTAAGTTGGCAGCTCTGCATTTACTATACTAATGTTGAATACACGGGTCAGGAAAAAACTAAGTAAGAGCTGCCATCTACAGGTATCTTAAGCAATTCGTTAGCGAGTCTTAACTAATGGGTCTTACGCAGTATCTTAGCCAAGTTTTGCAGCAGATTTGCTAAAGATATCTTACGGAAATATCTTGCTTTAGGTTTGTCTAAGACTAATCAATTATGTTGACGCTACTGACTATAGATTTGCGTAAGACAAGATACAAATTCACATAAAACTTCTTTAAAAAAGCTACTAATTGTTATATGAGTATCCTTGATTTACTCAATGATGAATGTATATCTATACAGTATTAAAATTGAATTGTTTTGAATCATTTTTTTAAATCAGGGTAGTTTAAGTAACATCGAAATAAAATTTACCTGACATGCATCAGTATTATCATTATAAGCGCACAGCATTGACTCTGTTAAATGGTCACCAAATGACGTATTGGTACAAATTTCATAAGGCATTACTTTGAGGGTTGCTTGTCTTAAATATCTTGAAGCTCCGCCATTAACCGTAACCCTACCCCAGCCAGCGACTTTAACTAAATGCCCCGAGTAATCAGATCCTAATTTATAAAAAAACATATAGATATATTTAATGAGGCACATAAATTTTTTATAGTTAACATAATTATGATTATAATTATACCTCGTGCGGGCAAACAAATTGGCTGTACTTTATCATTGTAACGCACTGTACGACTTAATTTTAATAATGCGATATCATTAGTATCATGTAAATAATCACTTTCAAAATCTTCATGCAATATTGCACGATCTATTGGTATAATGTAACCATCAGATAGTGATTTTATATCATGCATACCTAGACCAACATCTAAACCTCGTTGATCGATCCTTGAAAATATATTTTAATTAATTACTTTATATTAATTATTAATTTGTTTTCTTCATTTAAAAGGACAAGTAAATTTAAACATATGGTAATTAGTATCAGAGGAGGGGGAGGGGTAAAATTGACAGGCTGTTTTTTTTTACCCTAAAAAATTGCGAATAGAAAAAAATTTTATTAATAATTTTTTATTTTTTTTTTAAGGGTTCAAAACTCAGTAAATTGAGCGGCTTACAAAAAAAAAATTTTTAATTTTTTTACCGATTTTCTAAATGGGAATTGAAATTTCTTTTTTTTAATCCCCTAATTAATATGCAATTTTTTTTTCTCAGGTCACCAAAAATATATCAGTCAATAGAAAAAAAAAAAAAAATTATACGCTGGTATGGAATCTTGACCCCGATAAAAAATTATTCCTGCATATGAGATTTGACAAAATTTTAAAAAATATAAAAATCATGCTGATCTATTTAATTTCGCTTTTATATATAATTACCATTTAACACAATGACCAGCAGTCAAAACATAACGATCATTAATTAATGCACCGCCACAATGCAAAGCTCCCTTATAAAAAATAGCAGCTATCCAGGGAAATATATGTGGAATTGTTATTGTACCTCCTACAATTCTATTTTGTAATCCTTCACCAGACCAACCGCATTCTATTAATTAAATGATAAATTAAAAATCTCAATAGGTTTTTTTTTTTTTTTTTTTTTTTTTCAATAAAATTTCATTTTTAATTACCACAATTTGAATTTATTTTCGGATAACTTTTACGACAATTAATATCCTAAAAACAAAAAAAAAAAAAAATTAAATAAATAAAATAATTGATAAAAAATCACAATTGGAGTTTAATACGTCAATTACTCTACTCAACCAACGTCAATCATTATAATAAATCCAGTAACAATAATAATTAATCTTCTCATATTAATATCAATTATTAAGAACTTCATTTTTAAATTAAAAAAAAATATATAAATATTATTATTAAACACTCGTTCAATCACGACACTAGTGTTATTTAAACTATTGGAACTGACTAGAGATTTATTATTAAACTCTAATTTATTTTTTTATTAACGATACGCCTTTGATACTCTATTTAATGTTATCGTCAATGAATTTAAACTTTCATGCCGTTTTAAATTTAACGATACGATAATAATTGATAATAATAATAAAATTATTTACTATTCAAGGTTACGAAAATAATAATATAGAAAAATTTTTTCAAATTATTATATTATGTAATAATTTATTTATTTATTTAATTACAATAATTAGAAAAATTAAAATCTTAATGATCGAAAAAAAAAAATTTGTTTTAAACTAGGGCATATATATATATATATATATATATATATATATATATATATATATATATATATGAATTTTAATTTAAAATTAATTTTTTTATCAAAGAAAAATTATGTGCCCTGGCCGGGACTCGATCCTGGAACCTTCTGCACATGAGTTACAGATCATACCTCTCTGCCAATGTAAGATTTGAATTAAATCATATTGTTACTTAAAATATGAAACAATTTCTATTCACACAAAAATATAAGTATCAGAAAAAAAAAATATAATGAATCATAGGAAAGACGTTAAATGTCAAAGTCAGGGTTTATTTTTATGAAAACATGGTGTGAATTACTATATAATATATACAGAAGATAATACACTTTTCTCCTGTATAAAGTTAGTAAATCAATATTTTTCTTATAAATATATAAATTTATAAGAATATAGCTTTAGTTATAATAAGAATAAGTTAAGTAAGAGTTGAAAAAAAATAAAATACATAAATAATAAATGATTTTTATTGTTAGGGTCAATCCCTAGAGTGTTACTTATCTAGGCTTTGAGGTAAAATAAAAGTCAAACTCTCTTAAGACATGTATGTATATATATATATATATGAAAGGACGGTAAAGCTTGATTTACTATTTACTTATAAGTCACGAAAAAATAGAATAAAAACTTGTATAATTTTTACCAAATAAGATATAATAACTGATCGATTTACGTGACATAAATATATGAAGTATATTCCAGTAAAAAGTGAACTTTTAAATTATTCAAAATGCTTTTTTTTGTAAAGTATATGTTTGTTGTATTTAAATAATTATTAAATGCATCTCAACAAGACGACAGGTCAAAAAAATAATAATCATTTATTTGTATATATGTTCTACAGAGTTAATTAAGAGATCATTAATAAATATTTGTATAGTATCATGTATCATATAAATATATATTGAGACATTATTTAGCACAATAACACGCGTCCTTGGTATTTTGTAATATCCAATGAAGATGCGGGCCCAATCTTGTGAAAACTGCTGTCTTTGTTGAGGCCTCACAGTCATTACCATTTGATAATAGTCCTGGTTATCAATAAAGTTATAATTTTCCATATTAATGTAAAAAAAAAAAAAAAAAAAATTGACAAGATATCACCAGATTCGGTCAGATCGAATTACATCTGAATATTAAAATGATATCTGATAAACTTTCTTTCTAATAATTATTCAAATCTCTTCATAGAAATTTGAATTTAACCAGATATAATATTATCTGAAAATATATGATCACGTACATAATCCTATTTATTCAGATTTAAACACATCTGACCAGATTTGAATATACATTACCATATCTGATGATTCCTGACTACAACTCAACATATATGAACCCATTAGAATAGAATCTGAACATATCTGACTATACCTGAAGATGTATGACCATATCTAAACATTATCTGAACACATCTGATCAGATCTACTTACATATGATTATGTCTCGAGATTCAATCCCAGATCTGAACATATCTGACCAAATGTGGAGATATATGACCATATCTAACTCTTATGCAAAGAAATTTGACTAGATCTAAATATATATGATCATATTAAGATATCTGCTTAGATCTGAACGCATATAACCTGAAGATTATATGACTCGATATGAATAATTATCTGACTAAATCTGAGCATATTCGATCAGTTCTAAGTGTATATGCCCCGATCGGAATATTATCTGAACATAACTGACACGATCTGAATATTATCTGATTATATCTGAAGAAATATTACTCGATCTTAATATATGTGATATTATCTGAAGATATCTCACCAGATCTGAGCACAGATGACCCGATCTCAATAATTTTTTAACCAGATTTGCATAATTAGTAGGAAAAGTAAGTTGATCACATATAGTTATATCTGTTCACATATAATTTTATCTGAATAAATCTGATCAGATTTCGTCAGATCTGACTTTTTTATCACTTATGTCTATAAATTACTTTAATAATTAAATAATTACCAATCAAATCATAGACTCCAGTATAAGATCGATAATTAACTGACGTTCCTACATCGTTCTAAAAAAATTCATTATTATCATTATTGTTATTATTATTATTATTATTATTATTATTATTATTATTATTATTATTATTATTATTATTATTATTATTATTATTATTATTATTATTATTATTATTATTATTATTATTATTATTATTATTATTATTATTATTATTATTATTATTATTATTATTATTATTATTATTATTATTATTATTATTATTTATTCTACATTATACACGGGGTTTTTCTCAGCACTTACATTACAGATAATTGATTTAGTGCCAAGTACACCCATACATCCGGAATCATCATGATAATTTTTCGAATCAACTCCGGATTTTAAACATTCATTAGCACTTAGTATAGGCAACCCTATTTTTCGCGGTAAACATGCAAATTTTTCATCATCTGTTTCGGTTTCCGTCCATCCTAGTAAGGTTCCAACTTGTCCAAGATAAGTTGAATCTACAATCGATCAATCAATCAATGAATAAATGAATTACTTAATATATATGGACGTAAATAAAGCAATAAGGTGTCAACCGAAAAAAAATCGATTTTTGATATTTTTGTACCAAATGATTCCTTAGTAACTAAAAAAATTTTTTCGAGTATTTTAGCGGGAAAAATTTTTTTAAAATCATAAAATTAAAAAAATTGTCGACGAATAAATTATCTGGGATAAAACTTTTTGTAAAATCGAGTCAAGTAACGGGAGTTTAAATACTAGATTGCAGAGGGCCAGTTATTAACTATAATTAAAATTCAAGTAATTTGCTACGTTATTGCAACAAATAATAAATAAACTTTTCTTATTACAAGTTTATAATTTTTTTTTAATTAACTTTTTACGTTACAATATTTCTGCTGTAATTATTTTAGCAGTACAGTGTCGAGTTACTTGAGATTAATTGGATTTAATAGACAAGTATGATTAGTAATTTTGAAAAACCGAGTCAAGTCTTATGAAACTTTTTTTAAAATTAGATCGGCTATTTCATATTTCGTAATACAAAATTTTGGTTCTTTTTTTATGGATCTGCGTATCTTAGATCCTCAAACTATTATATTTTTTTTGACCATCGATTAATCAAAGCACATGGAAGGAATTCGCGCTCGAATAATTTCAAAATAATTAAAAATTTTTAAACGAAATTTTCTCGAAATTACGTCTATGTTGGTTGATATATTTATTGCTTATCTACATCCGTCATTGTGGAGTTCGTACTTGGATTAGGCAAGCAGACAGGCGAGATCCTTTTTTCAAATTTTATCGGGCGACTTAATCGAATTAGTGCCAAATCATGCGCATGAGTTTCACTTACAAATTCTGGGTACATTATTATTGTATCGACACTCGTGTTTACTGATGATATATCTATATGACAACGATCATATCCTCCAAGGGATACTTTTATTTCTGGTGCTGTCGCTCTAAAAAAAATATATCTATTACTATTTTTTTTTTTTTTATATGAAATTCTATAACTTTGATATTTATTTAGACAAAACTTTTTTCAAATTAGAGTCACTCGGGGTAACCGTGCGCAATGGGTAAGTGTACGCACCCTCTTTTATCTCGGGGGGGGGGGGTCGTGACGTGTATTGTTTTGGATTAAAAAAATGAATATATTCATATAGGGGTAGAAAAAGTGGGAGGGGTGGGGAGGGGTAAAATTGACCGCTTAAAAAAAATGTCATAAATTTTTTATTTTTTTTGTGATAATAATAATTTAGTTCTCAAATAAGAATTCAGTGTTAAAATGACCCAGATAAAAAAACTCCGGGGGAAAATGGACCCTTTAGAAAATTTGAAGTTTTAAAATTTAAATAAAAATAAATTTCACTATAAAAAATTATTTTTATAAATTTTTTTATCAGTAGTAACAAATTAAATTAAATTTTTTATTTTTTTTTTTTTAATAAAGTGTCATTTTACTTGGCTTCGGTATGTAAAATTAAATAAAAACAAATATTTATAATAATAATTTACCCAAGTAATTGACTTGCCGCTGTTATTATATACCGGTCATTTATCAAAGCGCCGCTGACTTGAGTTTTAGATTTAATGTGTACATTAACAAGCCATGGAAATTCGTGGGAATATGTCGTTTCGCCGCCTAAAAATCTTGCCGTGTTACGGTTTGATCTTCCACACGCTATTAATTGTTGATAAAAATTATTTACATTTATAATTAAAATAATTAATTAGTACAATTAATTTATCAAACTTACAACAGCCGCCACATGATCGAAATCTTGACGAAATCCAATCTAAAAATCCACGTTCAACTCTCTTTGAATTAATCTAATTAACAAAAAAAATTATTTATTTCATGCAATTATTTTTTTTTTTTTTTTTTTTTGTTACGAAGGCATCGAAATTTTTTATTTTTAAGACTCAGAATATTTATTAAAGTCAAATATGAGGGGTGTGCGAATAGTTCGAGCTTACGATTATTCAAATCAATTCGAACTTCGAATAGAGTAATTCAAAAGTTTTCGAATTATTTCAAAATTTTCTATTAATGACTTAAAGTTGCAATAGTTTTTCAAATTATTGTCTGAGGTAAATAGAGCTTAGACAGAAACTACAAAAAAAATTATTTTTTGTTACTTTAAAAACTAAGCTCTTTATTAGGGGAAGGGGGGGAGAAAACGGGGTACCCCCAAAATTTTATAAACATAAAATTTTATATTTTAAATGAGTTTTGACCATTCCAAAATCACTTTTGTAAATATGATTGAGCGTTATTTTGAATTTTTTTTGTTAAACTTTTTCAAAAATCAATTGTCAGTTGAAAAATATTAATGACTTTTGTTTTATGATAAAAACTATTAAAAATTTATTTTTCTTATTTTGTATCCAATCATCACGCAAAATATAATTTTTCTTCATGTAAGTTACTTGAAAAAAAAGTTTAATTTAATCAAATTCATTTAAAATCCAGAATTTTTTTTTATCTTTTTTAGGGGGTACCCCATTTTGCCCCCAAAAACGAAAAATTTTTTTTTTTAACGGTAACTGAAAATTTTTTCTATTTACTTTGAATATAATTAAAAAAAAAAGATTTAGTGCATTTGAGTTTTCGAAAACTTGGTATTTTCTTAAGTACCCCGTTTTGCTCCTCCCTCCCCTAAATAAAAATTAAATATTTGAAAGCTGATTAGAATTTAATTGATTTAAATCGAGTAATTTGAAAAATTACAAATAATTCAAAAACTTTCAGATAATTTTAAAATTGACGAATTTTTTGAAGCTTAAAAATACGGAAAGTCGGATTATTCGATTCGACCCAATTCGCACACCCCTAATGAATGTTTGAAGACTAGGGTCGTGCGAATTTTCCAATTAAAGAATTATTTATGATTAATGGAACCAAACAATTCCATTTGATTTGAACACTATGTGCTCACTCTTATTGAAGACGTCAATAGATTTTTTATAAAAAATTAGAAATAAAAAAAAATTTTTATAATAAACTCGAAGAAATCAAATTTCTTCATAAACAATCGATGCTATTTAAAAAAATGTAAAAATTTGTTGATTAAAATAAAAAAAAATCAATAAAATTAAAGAAAAAAAAAAATTTGTATACATATTTACCAAATTTCCATTAAAGTGAGTTAAAAACAGACAGATGATAAATTTAACATACTCTTGTAGATTCATTGTTAAAATGAACTCTGAATAAAAGTGTATTTTTGTTGCTGTATCATGAAAGGTACGAAGCAAAAACTCGACTGTTATGTTTTGATCTATCGAATCACTTGCATGGAGTTCGCATCTATAGCGGTACCCTCATCATCTTTTTCTTCCCACCACCAATCGACTTTTATTTTTCTTTGTTTTTTTTCTATCCTTTTGCTTTTTTTTTATTTTTTCCTGCAGACCTTTTTTTCTTTAAACTCATTTTTACCACAAGATCTAAGACATCCGGTCAGTGACCTATTCTTCGATCCCGTTATAATTTAAACAAAGCAAAGGGATAAAGAAAATTTTCATTATTCGAATTTTATTAATATTTCAAAGTATACAATAAAAATAAGAAAAAAAAATATATATATATATATATATATATATATATATATATATATACATATAGAGCGTCTAAGGAAATTGACGATATAAAGTTACATGGATCATATATAAATCATAAATGCAGCACAGGAGTATATATATGCAGCATAAGTGGATCATGTGTCCATATATGGTCAAATATGAACCATATGGATATAGATGGGTCATATGGTCATATGTGGATCATATGGTCATGTCCCATATATGGCTCTTATGACCATATATGGGTTATGTGGTCATATATGAATCATATGGTCGTATAAGGATCATATATTCATGTCTCATATATGGCTCATATGTCCATAAATAGGTTATTTGGTCATATATGAATCATGATCATACATGGATCATATTGCCATATATGGGCTTTATAGTCATATATGAATCATATGTTCATGTTTCATATATGGCTCATTATTTGGTCATATATGAATCATATGGTCATATAAGGGTCATATGGTCATGCTCCATATATGGCTCATGTGATCATATATGAGTTATGTGGTCATATATGAATCATATGGTCATATAAGGGTCATATGGTCATGCTCCATATATGGCTCATGTGATCATATATGAGTTATGTGGTCATATATGAATCATATGGTTATATGTGGATCGTGGCCATATATAGGTTTTATAGTCATCTATTAATCATGGTCATATAAGGATCATATGACCATATATAGATCATGTGGTCATGTGCCATATATGGCTGATATGATCATATATGGGTTATTTGGACATATATGAAGCATATGAGCATATATCGAGTGGATATGGAGCATGTATGAAGAATTTATTGATCATATAGGAGACATATGGTCATATATGAGGATATGTGCATATATGGCCAATTTTCATCCATGGTCATGTATGATTTCTTTTTACGGGTAAATATTTAGATACTTATATATATATTATTTGAAATTGTTCTACAAATAACTACACGGTAAATAAATACAATTTACAAATAATGCATATATTTTTATTGTTCAAGCAAAAAAATATATATCATATAATTACTGTAGTCAATGAATTATCAACCAATTAAAAAAAATTATTAATTAATCTTAACAATAATTATTACAATAAAAACAATAATGACTATAATTAAAAACTTTCATTTTATTAATAAACTTAATTTGACAATCTAATATTAATGATGTCATAGAATAATAATATTCAGTAGCTAATACTAGTTATAAAATATTATCAGTGCTCAAGTCTCACAAAAACAACCGTCGCGTGAATTATTAAGCACCCAATCAAGATAACGCGTTAATCGGGTGTAAACACCTGGATAACCAGGACGTGCACAGCCATTGCCCCACGACACGACACCAATTACTTCATATTTTTTGTCCTGTCTCTCGGCAATCAATGGGCCCCCACTATCACCTTGACAAGAGTCTTTTTTACCGTCTGGATAACCAGCGCACATCATATTATCTGATATCATGCGTGGACTGTAACTTGAGTTACGGCAATCTTTTAAACTCATAACTGGTACCTCAACTTCTTGTAATAAACATGACGGTTTACCGTCTTCATGTAATGTACCCCAGCCAGCAGCAATTGCTTTCGTTCCTACGTAGTCATTTTCTATTCAACAAAAAACGATACAATTAATCATACAGAGATAATTTTAAGGTTAAACTTCATATAAAAATTTTAGCGCCATCTAAACATCTAAAGTCCTCCCAGCCAAAAAGCCACCCTCGGTTTTTACCCCCACTTTTAAAAAACGAGGCTAATTTTACGTCTTTACTAGACATTAATTTTACAAGCCGAATGTTTCCGACGATTCCCGATGACGACTCATGGTCTGGACTCATCGGACGTATTACGAAGTTCAAATAAAAAAATTAATTAATGGCAATTATTAAGAATAATGAATTGTTAAATATTTATTTTAAAATAATATGACACCCGTATAGTCAAAAGATTTATATACATATAATTTTTTTTTTTTTTTATGTAATTATTGTAGTAAAGATTGAATATTTAACAAGAAGGTTATTATGTACCCGTATTTTTTTATGTAATAAGCGATAATATTAATGAGGTTAATTTGCGTAATTTTTTTTTTTAAATAAAATTTTTTCATTTTATATTTTTGTTGTTTATTAGTTATTGCGTAATTAATAGATGATTTTGATCAATTGATTAATTAAACGTAGAGTCTACTAATCGACAATGAAAAATAAAAGATTTTTTAATTATTGATTTTCATTAATTATAAAATTAATTATTTCGTTAATCGATTTAATTAAATACCGATTAATCAACCAATTAATTGATTAATCAATCAATTAGCTGATGATAATAACAGTTTCCTTATTAGATTAACATAATTAATTAAAATATATTTTATCTTAATTGATTAATTTGGTTAATGGTTTCATTAATTGCACTAATCAACAATTAATTCAAACTTTTTATTAATTTAATTGACTGATTATAAAAATATTAATGTCATCGATTTGATTAATTGCAAATTAATCAACTCAGTAATCAATTAAGTAAACAATTAACAACAGTAGCAGTTTCATTAATATATCAACTAATTATTAATTAGAATTTTTAGTTAATAAATTTGATTAATAGTCAATTAAGCGACCCATTAATGGAATAATTAATCAATTCATTAATTACAGTAGTACTATCATTAATAAAGTAACTAATAATTAAAATTTTCTTTATTTTTTTGGCTCACTTGATTAATGACATTAATCAAAAATCAGATTAATGGATTAATTCATTAATTATCTTGAGGTTTAGTTCATGAATTACCAAATAATGAATTATAATTTTATTTTGTTTTGGAAAATTAAATATATTTTGATTAATTTTATTATTAATTGTATTAATTGATTATTAATAAGTCATTTACCTTTTACTGTAGGGAGACAAATAGGTCGTATTGTATCAGTAAGTGGTACACGATCATTGAGCTTTAGTAATGCAATATCATTATCAAAATTAAGAAAACTAAAATCTCCTGTTATTGCACGTACAACAAAACGTGTCTCTGGTTTATTTTTTTCTTCACATCGATCGTGTTCACCAAATGTTACTTTTATCATAAACCACATGAATCTAAAAATAAGACTGAGAATATTTATATAATTGTTATATTAAAAAATTTGTTATTTATATTGAACCTTTTTTTAAATTTTAATTGACAATTAAGTAAAAGATCAGTTATATAAAAAAAAAATAGGACAGCGTCATTTTTTATGATATTTCCTGTAATTTGAGTACCCACATCAATATTTTTAAATTTCAAAAAAAATTTTCGAAAAAAAGTTTTTTTTTTTTTTTTTTTTTTCAAAAAATAGTTAATTTAGCTGATAGCTGAAATGTTGACGAGTAAAATGAGTAGTCACATCAATATGTTAAGATTGTATAATTAAACAACAATTATAATTTATAACAATTAATTAATAAATATATGTAATGAATAACGATGACTTAATTAGATTATAAGGTTGTTGGTACTCATTCTACAGGGAATTTGATCAACTACACGAATATCAGATTCATTTAGAAAAAAAAAAATATTACGTACCCTCTAACACAGTGTGCAGCAGTCAATACATAACGATCATTAATTAATGTGCCTCCACAATAGAATTTATTTAAATAAGACAATCTGACCATCCATGGAAATTCATTAATTCGCGTTGTTTGTCCACCAACAATACGACTTTCTTCATTTCTTAGTCCACAACCTTTAAATATATTTATAAATAAAATATCATTTGCAAGTATGCGGTTAATTTTTTCAAATATTTTACTGTAAGTATGGTATTTGAATATAAAAAAAATTATTTGGTTGATTAATTAATTAATCGAAATACTTACTACAATAACAAGGTCCAGGGGACTGAGTTGCATTCGGTGGTTTATTACCAAATATTCCAAAAAAATTTCTTACAACATCAGTGATTAGATTTTTTTTCTAAAAAAAATTTTTACAATTATTTAAAATTTGCTAAATATTTGTAACTGTGTTTGAAATAAGACCGGGAAAAATTAAATATAATTTTTACGAGGAAAGAAAAATTGATTTTTGGTCAGAAATTGTTAATTAATTTGTGGAGATGAATGGGGCAAGTAGATCAGACTGGGCTCTGGAAATTATGAAAATTTTTTTTTTTTATTGAGTCACATTTAGCCCCAGATTTTACTAAATTTTTCATGTCACGGCAATATATTTTTATAAATTGAAAATTTCAAATTTCTGCAGCTAAAATTTTTGAAAATTCATAAATTTAAAAAATTAAAATTTTAAGATGAAATTAATAAATTTCAATTTCTTAAAATTTTAATTGAAAAAAATTTAATTTTAAGAGTAAAAATTTTTTGAAAAAAAAAAAAAAAAAATACATAAATCTAAATCCTTTTTCAAATTTAATTTTACACCGACAAAAATTAATCCAACATTAAATCTCTTCCTCTTATTTACGTCAAATTATTATAGAAAAAAAAAATCAGTTTCCTAGACTATATTTATAAAAAGAAATAAAATTAATTATTTACCTCATAACAATTAACAAAAGCAACAAAACAAAAAAAAATAATAATTTTTTTCATGATAATAATTAAGACACAATTAAAAATAAAAAAATAATAATTAGTAACTTTACAACAATTAAATTAATAAATAAATTATATATAAATTATCATGACTTATGTATACAAAAATATATAAAAATATATTTGTATATATAGACAAGACACGTATTGGCAAACGTCTTAAACCCGACTGTAAGATCCGACGACCAGTTTGAGTTCACGTTCATGGACAAATCCTGATACTGTCACTGACCGCGAGACTATTCCGCGGCACGATGCAATCATCCTCTTTTTTTATTTTGTTTAATAAAAGTTGTTCCTTAAGTTATTTTAATTTAAAATATAAAAATATAAATAAAATATTATTTTATGTATTTTTTAAATTAAGACCGGTTGTAATTTTTGTTTTTTATATTCTTTATTTTCATCTCAATATAAATATCTTTGTATTTTACTATATATATATTTATATTTAATGCAACGTGAATTTTTTTACGACGGAAATTAAGCGGAAAATAAACGAAGAAAAATAAATTTAAGTTTCTTGACACTAGTTAAAATTACCGTTAGTTAACGATTTAATATTCCATTGGCATTACAACCGTTATCGAATTATCTATTTATACCTTTTCATTATTTCAATACTATTGTTCAGTATGATAAAATATATGAAAGTAAAAAAATTTTTTTTACTAATTTTATTTTACTAAAAATAAATTCTCCATATAAAAAAAAATTAGTTTTATTTTATAATTTTTAGGCTGTACATAAATATATACAATATATGTTATATATATATTAATTTATTTTTGGTGTATTTAATTGTTAATTTTTTTTTATTTGTTACATAAACAAGAGTCGTCCATATTTGTATTTATCCAGTTTAAATATTTAGCTACTCGTGTATATACTCCAGGGTATCCTGGTCTTCCACAGCCGACCCCCCATGAAACTATTCCTGGAAAAAAAATTTTTTGGTTTTAGAAAATAAAATATAAAGTAATTTCTTTGATTTTTTTCTATTAAAATATTATTAGTTAATTTCTACTCTAGTAACAAAAATTTGCCGTAAGATGGACGATGGCACGCGAACCTAAAATTTTCAATCTGTGACTCAGAATAAATTTATTCGTCGCCGTAAGATGGATGGGTCTGTTACGAGTTCGTCAAAATCTAATATCTGTTAAATTATCACTGCCGTAAGATGGATGCGCTATAAAAATGCCGTCAAATTCGAATACCTGTTATATTATTTGTCGTAAGATGGAAGATAATATGCAGATTATACACAATTTTAATACCTGTACCCTAAAGTTTAATTACTTTGTCGCAGTAAGATGGAAGAATTCTTCAGGCATTATTAAATCTGTATAATTGTAATTTTTGTTGCCGTAAGATGGCAGGGACTATAAAAAAATTCATTTGAATCTATTATCTGTTAAATTAGTGCTACCGTAAGATGGAAAGTAGTAAATTGTTTTTATTATATTTTTATATCTATAGTTTGAACTTAAATTCGTTGTTGCCGTAAGATGGACGACACTATGAAAATTACATTAGATCTTAATATCAGTCGCTAAAAATTAAATTATACGGCTGCCGTAAGATGGACAGTAATGTGTCAGTTCATTAGATTCCAATGTCGATAGTTGGTAGTCAAATTATTCAGTCGCCGTAAGATGGATGCGAAAGTGCACGTTCTCTATTTTAATTGCCTGTAATCTAGAACTAAATTGTTTGTTGCCGTAAGATGGACGGTAGCGTGTATTTTTTAATTTAATAAATTTTGCATTAATAAATAAAAAGAAAAAAATTAATTTACCAGCAATTTCAACTTTATCGCCCTCTTGTACGAGTAATGGACCACCAGAATCACCTTGACATGAATCTTGACTACCTTTACCAGCACAAAGCATATAACCGGTAATTCTATTAGCTTTATATTTCATTTTACGGCATTGATCGAGGGTTAAAATCGGTACTTTAACTTCATGAGCAACTCCAGGTAACATTCCCCCTTCCATCGTACGTCCCCATCCTACGACAGTGCCATCTTTGCCTGCTGGATCGGACCCTTAAAAACGAAGTAATTTTTTACATATTTATTTTCGTACTATAATATATACCAAATTGTATAAAAGTATACCTGGCTGAGGCAAACAAATCGGACGTATTGTTTTCGAAAAAACAACAGGTTTTCTCATTTTCAATAGTGCCACATCGTGATTGTATGAATTAATGTCAAAATTACGGTGACGTATTATCGCAGCAACGGCTCTCATTACTGCAGGTGCATCTGTTGTTGTATGTTGATCGTGGTCACCAAGAATGATTCGTAATTTTGATCTTTTTAATCTTAAAAAAAATTAACAACTAGTTCAGACATAAAAATTAATTCTTCTCAATATTACTAATTGTTTTTTATTTGTGAGCTTTCAAACAATATTTTTAAGCGGTTTACTCAAAAAAAGTGTACACATACTGTTTAGTTGTCTCTCACAGAGGCTAAATCAAGTGTATTGATTCGGAGCGTCAATACACTATAAAAAGCTCTGTATTCATCAAAGTATAGTTCTATTTGTTATTGATAGTCGTTTTCATTGATTTATGTCTTGTAAATAATGGTTTGATTGAATAAAATTATTAATCCATTGTTAATAATTACTATTAATTATATCAATCATTGACAGATCCGAACTGCGGTAATATACAGCATTTTGCCGTAATTTACTGTAAAATACAGTATTTCTATGGCCGATTTGCGCAATTTATGTTAATTTACAGTAGTACACGTAATTTAAGGTGTATTACAGTGCATTACGGTAAAATACGGCCATTTACCGTAATTTGAGGCATTTTTACCGTAAGTGCCATATGTTCCTTTTATTTCTAGTTTTTACAGTGCAATACTTTACTTTACAGTAAAAATACCATAATTTCGCTTTGAAATACCGTATTTTTGCTGTAAAATATCGTATGTCTACCGTAAAAGACGGTATTTTATCGTAAGTACCGTAATTCTTCCCAATACCGTAAATTACGTAAATTACCATAATTTGGATTCACCAGGAAATACAATTATAATATTTTTCCGATTAATATTAGTATAAATTATATTACCAGGATAACTAGTTATTGTACAGTACTTCAAAATTTTTAAATACTGTACTATAATAAAAAATAGAAACGTATTGATTATAAGTATCAATGCACTATGAAAGTGGTATTATCGATCAAATTAATTTCTAATTGATATTATAATTCTTTACAGAAACTTGAAGATATTCACTTGTCTAGAGTAATTATTAATAGCAGTGCATTGGTTCTGAGTATCAATGCACTACAAAAGTGGTATTATCGATAAAATGAACTTCTAATTGATAATATAATTTTTTACAGAAACTTGAAAATATTTAATTGTCTAGAATATTTATTAATAGCAATGTATTGATACTGAATATCAATGCACTATAAAAGTGGCATTATCGATCAAATTAGCTTATAATTGATATTATAAATCTTTACAGAAACTTGAAGATATTCACTTGTTTAGAGTAATTATTAATATCAATGCATTGATTCTGAGTATCAATGCACTATAAAAGGGTAATTATCGATCAAATAAACTTCTAATTGATATTATAATTCTTTACAGAAACTCAAAAATATTTAATTGTCTAGAATAATTATTAATACCAATGCATTGATTCTGAGTATCAATGCACTGTAAAAGTGGCATTACTGATACAAACATAGCTTTAATTGGCATTAAAAAACTATATAATTTATGTACATATCAGTAACGACCTATATGGTCAGTAAAATAATTAAAAAGTTATTAATTATAATTATTAATATTTTTTTCATACGTTCATTGTCAATACTAATATTAATTGTGTTTCAGCTACTTATTGATAATTAAAATAATTATTTGTACAGCGTTATAATATTTTTTGTCTTTTTTGTTTTCATGACGTTGATGCTGTTAATTATTTTATTTTACAATAAAAAAATTATAATAATAAATATGTAAGTGTTAAAATAATTTACCTGCGAAGACAATGAGCAGCCGTCAATACATATTCAGTAGTTAACAAACTAGCACCGCAGTGAAAACGACCTTCATAAACAAGTCTCGCAATCCATGGGTAACGATGAGGTACTGTAGGTTTACCACCTACTATACGAATTTCTTGATTCTGTACTCCACATTCTGTAATAAGAAAATTTTTTATTATTAACCGTTGATTTAAATAAAAAAAAATCGTGTTAGAAAAAAATATTTCCGATATTAAAATTATTCTTCAGTAGAACGGGTCTTAGAGCGGATTTTTAATAAAAAAAAAAAAAAAAAAAAAAACTAGGAGAATTTCTCCTGTAGGTATACACTTATTATAAAAAATGATTTTTGGAATTTATTGTCTTACCACAACTACAATTTTTGGTTTGTCCTTCATCACTTTCGATACTATCACCAGCAGTTACGTCAATACCGAAAATTTCATCGAAAAGAAATTTTCCCGTACGATTCTGTAATTTATAAATTAAATAAATAATTTAGAGAATGAAATAAGAAATTTTATTGTAAAATAGGGAAAAGTTGAGCTACATCAGACATCATTTTGTGAAAAACACAAAATTTTGTGCCATTAATATCTAAGATTTTAATTGAAAGTCGGAAAAGGGCTGACGTGGATAAGAAGAATTTTGGGAACATTTTTTTTTTTTCTTAATTTCTAAAGTCAATATTCCGTAACTATCAGCTATGACTTAAATATTTATATTTGATTTATTTTCAATTTTCCCACAGAATTAAAATTTTTTTTCTATTTCTTACGCATTCCTATTATACTTTTATCAAATTTAGTAAATATGAAAAAATTCTGAAATAGTCGCATTAATCGATATGACCAACTTACCTCATAATTTATTCTAGAGACTATGGACGTAGATAAGCAATAAATATATCAACCAACATAGACGTAATTTCGAGAAAATTTCGTTTAAAAATTTAAAATTATTTTGAAATTATTCGAGCGCGAATTCCTTCCATGTGCTTTGATTAATCGATAGTCAAAAAAAATTTAATAGTTTGAGGATCTAAGATACGCAGATCCATAAAAAAAGAAACAAAATTTTGTATTACGAAATATGAAATAGCCGATCTAATTTTAAAAAAAGTTTCATAAGACTTGACTCGGTTTTTCAAAATTACTAATCATACTTGTCTATTAAATCCAATTAATCTCAAGTAACTTGACACTGTACTGCTAAAATAATTACAGCAGAAATATTGTAACGTAAAAAGTTAATTAAAAAAAAATTATAAACTTGTAATAAGAAAAGTTTATTTGTTATTTGTTGCAATAACGTAGCAAATTACTTGAATTTTAATTATAGTTAATTACTGGCCCTCTGCAATCTAGTATTTAAACTCCCGTTACTTAACTCGATTTTACAAAAAGTTTTTTCCCAGATAATTTATTCGTCGACAATTTTTTTTATTTTATGATTTTAAAAAATTTTTTCCCGCTAAAATACTCGAAAAAAATTTTTTAGTTACTAAGTTACTAATCATTTGTACAAAAATATCAAAAATCGATTTTTTGTCGGATTGACACCTTATTGCTTATCTACGTCCACATATATATAAATATATATATATATATATATATATATATATATATATATATATATACAATTTAATAATAATAAAATTTTATATTATGTATTATCAAAAAGAGAAAGTGTTATAAATATTGACTCTCATTTCGTTCAAAATATAATCCTAGTCATTGAACTTGACATTGATTGAATGTAATCCATAATAAATGAAAACAATTATAATACATAATACTATTATTAACAACCGTCTCAATATAACTGAACCCACTAATAATAATAATAAAAATATATAAAGAAAATGAAAGCTTACATTGTAATCATCACTTAAACTCGTACTTTTCGACCAAGAATTACAATTATTAATTAAAACAATAAATACAATAATTAATATATTTTTATCTATCACCATTATTCAATCACTTAACACTTAATTAATTATTAATTTACTATTATTATTAATTAACAAAAAAAAAAAATATCAATGACAATACAATAAAAAAAATAGCTTTCGGTTTTTACAGAAACTTTCTCCGATCATCAGCAATCAAACACTTGTAATTCTTACACCTTATCATGATTTTTTTTTACTGTTAAAACTTTTATTAATTAAATCACAATATTTTTAATTATTAATAATTATTTTTAAGCTTGGACACGATAACAATAATAACAGATCTGTCCAAGCTTTCTCGTGGTCTCTATATATATATATAAATATATATATGGATATATAGATATATGTTATAATATAAACGTTGACGAGTAAGTTAAGACTGATCGACTACTCGAGTGGATTTAAACTTGAGGATCGTGATTCTTTGGTGAAGAAAGTTCTTTCTCCAACATTTACAACCGGATACCGGATTTAACTATACTTATAAACACTCTTCTTTTTTTTTAACATTATTATTATCATTAATATTAATATTAATATTAATATTAATAATATTATCATTATCATTGTGACGATTGTCAGTATAAGCGACTTATGGAAACGGATTAAAAAATTATTGTAATTTTTTTTTTATTACCTAGTTTATTAATTTTATTTAAATATTTTATTTATTATACTGATGGAAATTTTTTTTTTTAATTATGACAATAAATAATAATTATTTTAGTATATTAGTAAGTAACGGTTTGATGGTTTCACTAACCCAGATTCATTCGTCGAAAGCAAAACGTCTTAGTCTCATGACCCGGTTAATATATATATATATATATATATATATATATATATATATATATATGGGTGTGTGTATGTTTTTATAAATTTGGAGTTAAAGTTTAAAAAAAAAAATTTTTACCAAAATATATATAAATAAAGGGGGGGGGGGGCAAAACGGGATACTGAAGAAAATTCTAAGGTTGCGGGGACTGAAATACATTAAATCTTTTTTTTTTTTTTTTAATGACATTTAAAGTAAATAGAAAAAATTTTCATTTTTTGCGGGTAAAATGGGAAACCCTCTAAAAAAAGTGGAAAAAAAAAATTTCTGGATGTTCAATAAATTTGATTAAAAAAAAATTATCTTGTAAGTAACTTGCACGAAGAACTAGAGCCCGATCACTCCATATATTTGTAGAAATATATATATACAAATACATGAGTGATCGGGTACTAGTTCCCTGATCGGGTACTGGGTCTCTTACCTTCAAAGGGACGAAAAACAAGTTTTTAATAATTTTTATTGTAAAACAAGTCATTAATACTTTTCGACTGATACTTCGATTTTTGAAAAAGTTTAACAAAAAAAATTCAAAATAATGCACAATAATATTTACAAGTGATTTTGAAATTTTTAAAAAACATTAAAAAAAAAATTTTTCTTATAAAATTTTGAGGATAGCCCGTTTTGCCTCCTATATGTATAAGACTGCGTCAAAAAATTGACTGGTTTTTTTTTTTTTTTTCAAAAATTGAACAACCGCCTCATCAAAATTTTCGATTTTCCATTTAAATAAAACGAAAATTTTTTTTTTTAATTTTGAATTTTATCACATCAGCGAATCAGTGTATCGGAAAAATGCATAAACATTTTTGTGGAAAATTGAACGCTCTAAAAAAAAGGTCTCTTATCATTTTTCGATAAATTTAATTTTTCAAAAGTTATTCGAGGTCAAAGTTGAAGTCACAGTAAGTTTTAGTATTATTTGACTTTTCCGGCGAAACAATCAGACTTATCTTGAAATTTATCTTCCATGAAAAAAATTAATATGAAAATTTTACCAAAAAATAATGTAGGGTAAGAGCACCAGAACCCAGCCCCTAACCAGTAGCCAGCCGGTCCTATACTTTAACATTGGCTCAAAATATATATAGATATAATTTAACATGAGGTGGCTGGCTACTGGTTTGAGGCTGGGTACTGGTACTCTTACCCTAATAATTGACAATTGTAGTGGTAATAATTATTTATTTATTTAAAATTAACAATCACAATGATAATATATAATATTTTGTAATATTTTAACTTATATACTAAAACGACTAGAATTTTTTTTTGTCTTAACTTATTATTTAATTAATAAAGTAATCAATAATAATATTAATTAATTTGCAGGTGGGCAAATACATTCTCCCTGTAAATGGTCACGTAACCATCCCAAATAATTTGTTAACTTGGTATAGACACCTGGATATCTCGGTCTCGCACATCCTCGCCCGAATGATGTTATTCCTGTAATTAGTTAATTAATTTATTAATTAATTACACTACTCAACAATAATTAAAATTCTAATTTGAAATTACCTATTACTTCCAGATGTCCATAAGGGCCTTTGACTAATAAAGGTCCGCCACTATCACCCTTGAAAAATTAAATTTATAAAATTATTATTGTTATTATTATTTTTTTTTTGTGGAAGAAAAGAAAAAAAATGTTACAGAACAAGCGTCACGCTGGCCTTCAAGATAACCAGCACAGAACATGTTATCAGTACGTCGGGTTTTTTGATAACCGGCTTCATCACATTCTTCGTCGGATAAAACAGGGACTTTAACTTTACGCAATGTTGAGCTTACGGCCCCACCTTCTGATGTGCGTCCCCATCCAATGGCTGTTGCTAATGATCCTGTATAATCAATGGCACCTAAAAATTAATTATTTTTTATTATATTAAATTTTTTTTTCTTCTGGAAAAAATGGGAAGTGTAGCAAAATTTTTTTTATTTTTTACAATTTTCTATTTTTAGATAAATTTTTTTAAAAACATGAACTTTTTTACCCGACCCATTTTACCCCTAAATGTATTTTTCAAATATAAAGAAAATTTTTTTAATTTTTGTTATATAAAAAAAAAAAAAAAAATTTCAGTAAGAAAATTCAAATTTTTCTAAAAATATATACAGCAGGAATGGAAACTAATTATTGAAAATACTAATTATTGTTTTAGCGACGTTTTGATTCTTCTATTGAATCTTAATAATTAAATTTTTTTATCCCAGTATTTAAAAAAATGTTTAAAAATCCAAAAGCGCACATCTCAATCGCTCATTTTATTTTTAATCATTACTCTTATTTTATAATATTAATTAATTTTTTTTTTTTATGAATTTTTATTCAACTTATAAATTATCAATTTGATTTTTTTATTTCTTATTTTCAGTTTAATATTTTTTTGTTAATATTTTTTTTAAATATCCCGCATTTTTGTCTTAGATGTCGCTCTTTTTTTTCAAACCTATACTGTTACGCTAGTGCTGCCGCCAGTAGTTTATGGAGAGAAAAAATGAAAAAAATAATAACAGTAAAAATAAAAATGGCAGCTAAATTTTTCGTTAATAATCAGTTTTACGTTTTTAATTAATTACAATTAAACTAAAAGGATTTAGATAGTGATTTTCCATAGGGTTCTTGTGATAAAAAATACAAAGATAATAAAAAAAAAGTTAGGCCGATTAGTTGTGTCTATCGAGAGCTATCGTGCTTACGAAGTTTCATACGCAACAACTGACAGCACTGGTTTCTTGAGTTAAAATAATTTATTGTAAACTAATAAAGTAACGAATCGACTTAATATTAGGTTCAAATTGTTCCTTAATAAATTCTCTATATGCTAGTATACAATTTTGCCTATTTTGGTGTAATTAATGATTGTAGAAATATTTTTGTGTGAATAAAATAGTCGGAAAAAAAGAACCGTTCATAAATCACCCTCAGCGCTTCGCGCTTAAGGTGCGCAATAATAAAAATTATTACTAATTAAATGAAAATAATAATCTTACGATTTTCTGGTAAACATGCAGTACGTATAGAGCTCTCTAGTGAAACAGAACGATCTAATTCAATAACACCAATGTCGTTATTTAAATTATAAGTATTAAAATCTTTATGAAAAGTCCAAGATTTAACACGTCGACGTATGGCATCTGGGCTTGGTTTATCAAAATCTTGATTACCGATATAAATTTCAAAGTGTCTTTCATCATATCTATAGACAAAAATATTTTTATTACTCATATAACAATCTATTAATTAATATTCATTCCTAATTACCCTTCTAAGCAGTGCGCAGCAGTCAGAACATGGCGACGGGTGATCAAACTACCCCCACAATGAAATTTTCCACGTATTGTTATACCGACCATCCATGGAAATTCTCCAATTGTTGCTGTTGTACCACCGACAATCCTCGTTTTTCGTCCAATACCACAAACTATAATTAATTTATTATTAATAGGGTGTTTTATTTTGGATGAAAATTTTTTTTTTCGCTCTCGGTACTGAATTATTTTCTATGCATATAGTGGGGACTGATTTGTAGAAGGGGTTGATTGGTCTTTGAAAATGTCTTTTGTAATCTAAGTGTAATTCGAGCTGTTACTTGACCCTATCAAAAAAATCTATATGGGAATCCATTTTCGGATGGATTCCCATATAGTTTCGGATAGGAATATTAATCCCTTGTGGAAATTTTTCGGACTTTTCTCTGAAAAACTCAGTTCTAAAATTCTAAAGACTTTTTCAAAGTTCTAAAGACTTTTTCAGAGTTTTTCAGAGAAAAGTCCGAAAAATTTCCACCAGGGATCTGTTCTTTTATCCATAGACGCGTATCAATAGACGATAGACATAGAAATTCAGATTCACCGAGTTCTATAGAAATTACTTTTATAGGAACCTAAATTCCCATATGAATTTTCTACCAAGAATTCCATAAATCCAAGTTTCTATGTCAGGTTTTCTTATGGGAATTCAGATACACCGGGTTTCTTAAATGGATTCTTATATAAATCCATATATTCTTTTGTTACTTTCTATGGGTTCTTACATAATTTCATACTTTCCTATCATAATTACCACAATCGCTGCATAAATTTGGCATTTTTGGAAATGCTATTTTAGGAGGATTCGTATCGACAATAAAACCATCGTCGATAACTGCCATGCCGTCGTTATCGAGAATTGATGTCGAATTGAATAAATTTAATGAAAATTTTGAATCCTCATTGGCCCAGCTATTATGATTCTAAAAGAAGAAATGTTTTTTTTAACAATTTTCAAAAATATATTTTTTTGAGTAAATAAAGTTTGAAATTTTTTTCAGAACTTTAAAAGTTGTCAATAATAAGTTGCGATTGGTTTTTGGCGAATATCTTTGTAAATATTGAGTTAACGAAAAAATTGAAAGAATACTTTTTTGTAGCCAGTTAAATTTTCTACAAGAAATCATTCTTACACTTTTTTCAAAAACTCGATAGCTATTGAGATATTTCGAGTTTAAAATTTTAAGAATGGAAAATAGAAATTTTAAGTTCAAGTTTCCCTGAGTAATTTGTTTTTTGCAATTATCTCTGTAAATATCGAGTTATCAAAAAAATTGAAGAAATACTTTTTTGTAGCCAGTTAAATTCTCTACAAGAAATCATTCTTACACTTTTTTCAAAAACTCGATAGCTATTGAGATATTTCGAGTTTAAAATTTTAAGAATGGGAAATAGAAATTTTAAGTTCAAGTTTCCCCGAGTAATTTGTTTTTTGCAATTATCTCTGTAAATATCGAGTTATCAAAAAAATTAAACGAATCCTTTTTTGTAGTCCGTTAAATTCTCTACAAAAAAGCACTCTTACACTTTTTCAAAAACCCAATATCTATAGACATATTTTGAGTTTAAAATTTTCTGGTCTCTTTTAGATCCCCTGTGACCCAAGATAAAATTTCTAGTATCGATATATGCCAAAAATAAATTAAAATTACAATTAAAAACTTACCCTGGGTAGTGAATAAATTGTCCTACTCCAATAAACAATAATAACACACAACACAACTTTCATATTTATAAAAATTACTAAATAATTGCAAAAAAATTTAAACAAAAAAAAATGATGAAATACTAAATGGCTAGAATAGCTGGGCCGCGTAATAAAAGCGATTGAAGTTAACAAAAAAAAAAAAAGAAAAAAAAATTGGTACAAGTAGATTGATTGTCGGTGGTAAAGTATTCGGTTAAAAGTTTGTTTAAGCCGTTTTATAGTAAATTATAACTAATAAATGTGCTAATGGTGGGAGGCGGGTTAAGTATCACCTTGGACGGTGTGTTTGCATTGGCAGATGTACAACGTCAGGCTTTTAAATCATTCGCGGGTTTTAAAACGCACATGATCATGTTATGTTGCAATACTGACTTTTTTTTTTTACCTTTACCATAACGACTTTAGCGTATCGTCTGTAGACTGTAATGTGTACATATATTTATTATATTGTAATATTATACAAGTACAATGTCACAGAGGTAACACTTTAATTAATCGGTCCTCTTAATTTATTTAAAAAAATATTTATTTAAATAAAATGCACATGCAGGCCCAGGTCCAGTCCCACTGATCAATGTCAAATATTTCGTAATTGAAAACGAAAGTTGCATATAATATATTTTTTAAAAAAACTTGAGAAGAATTTTTTTTTTCTTTCACTTATGAATTATGACTCAATTATTTATATTTATATTTTTAATTGTTATTATTGTATTACAAGGATTTTCCATAGTATTCATTTGAATTTTAGCCTCATTTTTTTAACCACCGGAAATAACTTACACAATAGACAGGGAATTGTTAAATTTTTAAACTTTTGTTCCATTGGATATTTTATATCAGTAGAAATAAATTAGATATTGTGTAATAGTTTTTTTTTTTTTTTTATGGTGACAATTGTAAATACTGAATAATGTTTTTTATGATTTATTATTAAGACGGAGAATTTAAAAGTTATGGGATATTTTATATGATGGCCATTTTTTCAGGCCTGTGAAATAAAAATTGAATTTTTTAAAAAATTTTTCATTAAAAGTATTATTTAGTTCGAGATACTAAATTATTTATAAAATAATGGATGTATAGATGATCAGCTCGGAAATTATAAATACGAAAAATTGACTCAAATAAAAAATCATATATAATCATTTAAATCATATATGATAATATATGACAGATATGATCCATATTTTTTATATTAAAATGTTGTACGAACATATATCAACCATGTATAATTATATATGAACACATATGAATGATATATGACAATATATGGTTCTAATATAATCATATATGAAAATATAAATTGTATATGCACATATATTATATAATCCATATCCGATCATATAGGGCTCACATAAAATTATATATGAGCATATATGGTTCAAATATGAATATATATAAATATGAATCATATATGAATTATATGAACATATATGATTCATATAAGGATATATATTATCCATTCACGAACTTAGATTGTTTAAATATAATTATATATGAACATTTATGAATAAAAACCATATATGCTCATATATGAATTATATATCAATATATATGACTCCCTTATGATCATATGTGACGATATATGAAAAAAATTATACATTGGCCTATGTGATCCATATATGTCCATACATAAACGATATATATCAATATATATGATTCCCCTATGATCGTATATGACAATATATGAATAAAAATCATATATGATCTATATGTGCCCATTTATGATCCATATGTGTCGATACATGATCCACTTACAAATATATTTGATTCGCTGATAATCATATATGACAATATATCAATATGATCATATACGATCATATTGAATCAATATATGAACATATGTGAACTACTTAAAACATATATGATTCACATATGAGCATATATAGAAATGTATGAATATATGTCCCATATGACATATATGTTTTTTTTCGAACCCATCTAAACATCATATATCATCATATATAGCTCACATGTCTCAACATGCACATTTATATAGAATTAAATTATTTTAACAATTATTTAAAATTCGCGTCATCATATAGAAAATGAAAATGATCTTTGACCGTACATAAATATTAATAGGTAATAATTAAGTAATTTTTTTATTTATCTAGTGAATAAAATTAAAATAAACCATGATAATGTAACATATATTTTGGTTTAATAATATAAAATCGATAACAATAATATATAAATAATATAAGTAATAAAATTAAAATAGTTCATACCCGCATGAGGGTAATGTGACCCAAATACCTTGACCCATTGTCACAGTGTGCCAAACACACACTAACCACATTGATTACCTTGAAAAATATTTATCAAAAAAAAAAAAAATGATTAAATAAAATCTTTAGTCAAAAATTTCCAATCTCTATTTTTTAAAAAAATTTTTTTCCTGAAATTCTGAAATCGCAAAATTTTTATTAATAATAGATCAGAAATAAAATTTATCAGTAAAATTGTTCCCATGAACAAAAAGTTAAAAAAAAAACTTCCGGTACAAAATAAAATATATGGCTAAAAAATGCCAAAATATGAAAAAATTTCACTTAATAACTCGTCAGTCCACTATTCCGTATATAAATAAAGATGTAGCACAGCTGAGTAACTTCTGTGTGAAAGTGACCGTTGTATCGATAAGTCGTTTGATCAAATTTTATGTCAAATTTATTTAATTATTTATTAGGCACTAATTCAGTAGTGGTTATAAATCATTAGAAATTTGAATACATTTTTTTTTTTTTTTTTTTTTCGATAGATAGATGAGTATATAAATATATATAATGAAATATATTGTGATAAATTTACTGCTTAGTGTGTGTGTAATTAATTCGAGTATTAATTCAAGAGTGCCGGCAATATTATCTAATTATTCAAATTTAAATTCGCATAATACCAGAGTGAATAAGGATGAGGATAAGGATAAGGATAATAGTAATAGTGTGCTGAGGATTATGTTTGCTCGGGGATTTAATAAATCACCTAGTGACCTTGTTGATCTAGGACTCGTCAATTCCAAGGTTAACTTTCACGTTTTATGTTATCTTTGTCTAGCATGCGAATACTAGTATTCTTTTTATTGTTATTGTTATTATTATTATTATTATACTTTTTTTTTTAGGAGAATAGAATTGATATATCAAAGCCTGGTAGATTATTAGAAAGGAATAATGATGATAGTGATGATAATAATGATAATACAGAAAAAGCTTTTGGTGAATGGATACACAATATTGTCGGTAGCTCGACTACTGTTGCAAATATTCCTGAAGATTGTCCCAAATGCTGTAAATTTTTTTCTTTTTGTAGTATTTAATTTAAGGGTGTGAGGGGTGAAGTACTTGTATGATTATTATTGAAATTATTTATTTATACAGGATACGATAATTAGAATATTTAAATAATTTTAGTAAATTTCTGTGAGAAATTAATCATATAAGCCTATATACGGAGCATATATTAGAATTAGCTATATATGAAGCATATATTTGATTGTGACATTTATGAATCATATATGGAGCATATATTAGAATTAGCCATACATGAAGCATATATTAGAATTAGCTATATATGGAGCATATATTTGATTGTGACGTTTATGAATCATATATGGAGCATATATTAGAATTAGCTATACATGAAGCATATATTAGAATTAGCTATATATGAAGCATATATTTGATTGTGAGGTTTATGAATCATATATGGAGCATATATTAGAATTAGCCATACATGAAGCATATATTAGAATTAGCTATATATGAAGCATATATTTGATCGTGACGTTTATGAATCATATATGGAGCATATATTAGAACTAGCCATATATGCTTCATATATGGGGATTGTCCATATATGAGCATATATTTGATTTTGACGTTTATGAATCATATATGAATTATATATGGCGCATATGTTGAAATTAGCCATATATGAAGCATATATATGATTTTGAAGTTTATGAATCATATATGGAGCATATATTAGAATTGACCATATATGAAGCATATATATGATTTGGCTGTTTGTGAATCATATATGGAGCATATACTATAATTGGTCATATATAAAGCATATATATGATTTCGACGTTTATGAATCATATATGCAGCATATATTAGAATTGGACATATATGAATTCATGCTTCATATATAATCCTTGTATGGTTAATTTTTATATATTCATCATATATGGATATACATACTCTCTATATGAGCATATATGGCTCATGTGTGGATATATGCAACATGTACGGCCACTTTTCATATATGTATTATATATGCTCTACATAGGGCCAGCTTTTATAAATATGCTTCATACGTGGGAATATATGGTTCATTAAGCTTCATATATAGGTTTATATGGACATTCATAGTTCATAAGAATTCATCAAAAATTCCCTGTGGGGATCCACTTGAAAATCTGTGCTGCATTCCCACGTGGAGTTTTTGATAGCGAACACCATAAATTTCAAACAAGAATAATTTTTCTCTGTATGGACAGTATGTGGAACATCAAATATACCAAATAGAATCGTAGGAGGTCAAGATGCAAAACTATATCAATATCCATGGATGACATATTTAACCTACCATGGACGCTTTTACTGTGCAGCCACCATAATAAGTAGCAAATATGTGCTAACTGCTGCACATTGTGTTGACCGGTACTATTCATATCCTAATTAATCAATTAACTCCTTATAAAAATTACTGATACTTTTTATATTTGATAGATTCGATAAATCGAAAATAAAAGTCCATACAGGAGCTTATGATCGTAACAATGCGTCATCACAATTGGTCGAGTATAAAGTATTGAGTGTAATAAAACATAGTGGGTATTCAACGTCGAATTACAACAATGATCTGGCGTTGATTAAAATAAATGGTGTGATAAAATTTGAGGGCCCTATGAGACCGGTGTGTTTACCAGAACGTGGGAGTACTTTTACTGGTAAAAATGCAACTGTCACTGGCTGGGGCGCCATCGAAGAATCTGGTCCACTTGCTTCTACTTTGCAAGAAGTTCTAGTGCCTATTATGAGTAACAATGAATGTCGGACGACTAAATACCCTCCGAAACGTATCACTGATAATATGTTGTGTGCTGGTTATTTTGACGGAGGCAAAGACTCTTGTCAGGTAATATCATGTTTTTTTGCAACACCTGCTTTAAAAATTATATTTCCGAACCTTGTAAGTCGTCTTGGAAGCGCAATATATATTCAGCCTTGACTATACATCTTAATTAGCCGCCCAAGTCAAAAAACAAATTCTAGTTTAGTCCTCAAAAGCCTCAATTCCTTTGATGTTTTATTTGCTGCCCAAAAAGTAACTCTACTTTAGTACTCAAAATCCTGAATGAGAACTATGAGCTCTATAGTCATCTCGATGAAAGCTTGGGATTCTTTCCCACCACGGTTTCTTCCCCCACCCTTCAAATGTTGGTTTTGTGGCTTTGCACATGCGCACATTTGAATGGCACATGCGCACATTCTAATATTATTGTGGTAGGGGAAAGAACTGGTGGGAAAAAAATGCCAAACTCTTATCGGGATGACTATAAATGCGCATAATTTATCGACTTTAAATTATAACTAAGACCACGTAATCCTCAACGAATGAAAAGTTATGTTTTGGACTTTTAAAAATTTTAGATAGAAAAGGAAGGGGAGATAATACGTCGAATGATATTTTTGAGGTTAAAATGTGGATAAAATAATTCCTGTATTTTTTGAGTATTTTGAGGCTCTAATCCGGATTATGTTCTTCCAGTTTAGTCCTCAAAATGGGAAAATTTGTAGTAACTACTACTTTGAGGACTAAATTAGGATAACTTTTTATACTGTTGTCAATCTTCAGATTCTAAATTGATCCTTAAAATCCTCATTAAGAACTTTGAGACTTAAATCCAAATTTGTTTTTTGACTCGGGCGCACTTGTGTGCTAAGTAGCTTATGGCTTTGCGGTTAAAACTTTACTATATTTACGCAGTAATAAGATGTCACGACCAGTGACTTGACTTCAATCTGATATCTATATCTAACGACGTGATTGTACTCGAAAGCGATAACGTATTACTTTTTATCGCTCATGCCCTGGTGGATCCGAATTACGGTAAATTACCGTAATTTACCGCGCGCGGTCATAATTCACCGTAAAATATGGTATTGATATGGCAAGATAGCCGCAAGTTACGGCAAGCTGCGGTAATTTCCGAAATATTACGGTAAAATAAGGCAGTTTACCGAAATTCGTGGCATTTTTTGCCGTAAGGACCGTATGCTTTTTGATTTTTACAGTAAATTATCACAGGCTTACTGCAATAATACAGCAGAATTACTATCCGTTTATCGCAAAACACCGCAATTCTCTCGAATACCGTAAATTACCGTAGTTTACCGTAATTTGGAACCGCCAAGGTGTGATATGTATCGTAGAAAATAGATAACTTGAAATCCTTGAATAATTTTAATTTTTTACTTCTCGAAAATTGAACTTTGATAGCAGAATTTCCAAAAAATAATGTATCAGGTAGACTAAGAAGTTATGATACATTGACGTTTAAGGGCTTATCAGGCCTTTGCTTAAATTACTATTTTAAGTCAATTAGTATTTTTATGGTAATTCGTTTTTGTTTTGGTTTTTTAGGGAGATAGTGGCGGGCCTTTACATATTTTGGAAAATAGAACTTATAATATTGTGGGTAAGATTTTCATTTTTTTTTATTTATGAAGATCAGAGAAACAAAATTAACACTAAAAAAAAATAATTTGTGTGATTCCTTTTCTCAACTTAGAGGTGAAACGAAAAATTTGGGGTAAAATGGACGTATCCAAAAAATTTTTCGTCTCGAGAAAACTCGATTCAATTTTTTTTGTGAAAAAAAATAATACAGAAATAAAAATATTTCAAACGAATTTTTTCACAATAGACAATTACTAATGTCAAATTAAATTCCATTTAATTTCCATAGTAAATTAGTCTATTTAAAAAAATAAAAAAAAAAGTTTTCCTGTACAAAATATTTCATTTACATTAAGTTCAAAAATAAAATTATTAGTATATATTTATTCATATTATTATTTTTTTTTGTTTACAGGAATAGTATCATGGGGTGAGGGCTGTGCTGTTCCAGGTTACCCAGGAGTTTATACACGAGTAAATCGATATATTTCTTGGATTGAAAGGAATACGAAAGATTCATGTTTTTGTTAAAATTAAAAATAATTTAATACTAAATTTTAGTTATAAAAATTTTTACTTATTTGTGTATTCATATATTATTCATAGTTTTGTTTTTAAATCTAAGGCTCAGAATCGGATGTTCAACGTTTTATCATTTTAAATAAATTGTAATGAAAAAAAAAAAAAAATTTACTGTGCGTTTAAAAAAAAATGTATTTTCACTGAGTCACAGTCCATATTCACTATTTTTCTCAGTTATAATTATATACCACTACTCATTAAGGAATACTCACTAATTGAATCAGTGAAATTTTACCACTAATCTGCAAAAATCACCGTTTGTTTCCGTGAAATGGCGACTGAGTAATCAGTGAAATTCACTGATCGCTCTCGGAAAACAAAATCAATGATCGCATCAGTAAAATTCCACTGCTGGTGTCAGAGCCTGTATGAAAATGACATATACGGTCGAAATATATGATAAATACCAGAAAATATATATGGCCAATTTAACAATATTTTTTGTAACTCCTGCTTCCAAAGTTCAATATTCAAGCCTTACCTAGCAAACGTAAAATCACGTATTCTCGTGATGGTTGTATACACTATAGTAGCGAGCGGGAAAGTAGGCGGAGTCGAACTTCCCAACTGATTGACCGTGCGAGAATGAAAATTAACTACAAAAAATGTATACGATTCATAGAATGTACGTGTTCACCACTGCCACTAAATTCAAACCATCAAGCGTACTGAGACTAATTTTAGCGCCTGCGCGTACTAAATAACAACTCATGAAAAGCAGCCTGTCGATCATATGTTCAACTCTGTGCAATTCCTAACCATAACTGCATGTATTATTTATAGTAATCTATCACTTTAATTAAAATTAAAAAAAAAAAGTTGTTAAAAATCGAACCGATCAATGAATGAATAAACGAGACATTGTACGCCTCCAGACCTAGTATCTGCTGCTCAAAATGCTATACGTAATTTATTACCGGCAAAATCTGGACCAAATTTTTTGATAACTAATATAGTTAAGCTAATTACAATATTCATTTGTAAATGAATAATTTCTCTTTGATGAACTCTGAAAGCAGTCGTTACAAAAAATATTGTTCGATACATACGTCCCAAATGAGACATTCACAGGACTTGAGACACTCGCCAGAAGAAATGGCGCGCTTACAACGAGACTGAGTACGCTTACACCCAATAGCCTAACGGCTCGTGGGGGTAATTTGCGTACTCGGCCTCGCTGTTGACGCGCCATTCCTTAGGCTCGTGTCTCAATTTTTAAGCCCTGGGAATGCCTCACTTCGCACATATGTATCGAAAATATCTATTTTATTGTATTTCTTCTATATTTTAAAGTCTATTTGATCGATTGATTTAAAATTTTCTGTAAAGTTGATTGTGATGGCTTACAAACTCTTTCAATTGCGGTAAAAATCATCTCAATCGTTTAATTCATTTAAAAGATATGGAGAATTCCCCTCCTCTCCCCCCCACACACACACACACACGGGCGGATACGGACATCATTCTGAAAATAATCAGAATAGTTTCCTAGGATCTCCAAATGTCGTCATCACACGAAAACTCGATTTTCGAAGTCGGGGTGAAAACAATAATTCCGAATTTTTGGAAATTTATAATTTTCTTGGCGGGAAGTTAAAAAAGTTTTTCCATAAAAAATAAATTGTTCATATAAAGTTTAGAAAAAAAATAATAAATATAAATTTATTTATTCAATTGTTTTTTTTAGTTTACAGAAATCATGTCGTGGTCTATAGAATATGCTGATCCACGTTTTCCAGGAGTTTACACCTGAGTAAATCGATTTATTTCGTGGATTAAAAAAAAATACAGAGGATTCATGTTATTGCTAAAATTTAAAATCACTTAAGATAAAATTTTCATTTATTTATACGTAAATTCCTTAACGATTTTGTCTTCAAATAAAAAAAAACATGTTGCAATATTTAATGTTTTATAAACAAATTATTTTTTAAGGCACAAATTATTTTTAATTACAACAAATAATATTATTTAATTTATAGTTTTATTTTAATTGTCTAAATTTAAGTTTCATTCTTGGGTGAGTTTTCGTTTGCAGAAAGCCAATAAGTTTCCATGTGACCTTTCCCCTAAAAAAATAACTCGAGTTTGTAGATAAAACATATGCATATAAAAAAGCTCGTGAATTTATTTTAAACTATATTATATATGGTTAGTGTGTTATATTGAATGGAAGAGAAGGGAAGGCAAGGGAGTAAAAATAAATAAATTTATTTATATATATAATAGTCAAAGGACATTGACTTTACCTTGACCCATAATACCCCTCGGGATTCAATCTGGTAACGATCACTCGGGAGCAGTGCTTTTGTGTCCGGTGATACATGCACTTTTCCTGGCTTTTGGAAAAATTAATAATTATGAGAAATTTTTTTTTATATTTTTAAGGGTACTCATTAGTTTTTATTTTTTTTCAATATTGATTTTTTAGAATTTAATGATATGTGTAAAATTACCAGTCCAGTTGATTGCATACGTGACGCTGTATTGACCGTGTCACCAAAAAAACAATATCTTGGTACCTTAATACCAACAACACCCGCAACTGCAGGTCCTGAGTGAATTCCTAACAAATAAAAAAACATTTATATGTATGATGTAATTGCATTGGAAAACTCAGGGCAAAATGAGCCTCCATTTTTTCAGCAAAAAAGTTAATTTTAATTTAAAAATTGTGCCATTACAAAAAATGGGGCAAGTTGATCCGCCTGGAAATGCGGCCATTTTTAAATTTCTGTTAATTTTTCTTTTTTTTTTTTTCAAGAAATTGCGAATTTTTGAATTGTAACTTAAAAAGCTGAATATAAAGTAAAATGGCCCATGATTGAAAAAACAATTTTTGGATTAAATTTTTATTACTTGATCTGGTGGTAATTAAAGCTCATTTTTATAATTAAATAAATTAATCAGCAAGGTTTTAGTAGTAGTCCACTTTACTTCAAAATCTCTATTTTTACTTTACAAAAATTATTGAGGTCGCAAACACTCGAAAAAAAAAAATTAATAAATTTTTGAAAGTGGCCAAATTGCCCCATTTTTTTTTTTACAAACTGTAATTTCGAATTTTGCTCAAATAAATAGGATTTTTTCTGGTCTACAAAAAGGTGCCCTATCTTACCCCGATCTATATATATATATATATATATATATATATATATATATATATATATATATATATATATATATATATATATATATAGTAGCTCCCATTTCATCATATTCCCTTTTTGTCAAGGATGTAGAAATTTAATGATATATTTATCTACACATGTATACTATAAGCACATTACATATATCATTATATAAATTATATACATTTACCTATACGTATTTGTATGTCTATTCCCGACGGTAATTGGAGAGACCGTACGCGATTGATCAGTTGCAATGATACGTCTGCTATATTTCTCGCATGATGTTTCGTACGGTCTGGTGCACCGCTTGCCGCCATATAAATCCGTCCAACTGTTTCTACCTGAATACCATGAAAATCCAATCATTTATAAAAATAACATTTTTATTTTTATTAATTTATCTCCCTACCTTATAAACATTAAATTTATCCATCAATGAATCAAAGCAAGAAAATACTGCGTTCATTGAAGATACAATATCCATAACACCTTCGATTGTTGAGTAATCAAAATCACATAGTTCACAAAATAATACTGATATCGATTCAAATGACTAAAAATAAATTAATAATATCATTAATCTAAAAAATTCACCATTTAAATCTATAAGAATTCAATTTGAATTATTTTTTCCGCAAAAAATTGTTACATATTTTAGTCAAATTCTATAGTGGCCCATCTTACCCCACTTGTAAATAATTAGTTACTGAAGCGACGCAGGCTTCAATGCTGAGTAAAATAAGCCCTTATTTATGCAAATCGGTTAACAAGTTATCGAGTTATCGCCATTGCAAATAAACTTTTTTATCTTGAAGTCGCGGGTTCGAATCCCGGTCAAGGTTTTTTTTTACAAAAATTAAAAAAATCATTTTTTTTTTGTTTCTTACTCTCATATTATTGACTAAATATATTTGTTATTATTTTTTTTTTCTTACAAACCTCACAGGTACTTAATGGACTAGAACCGGTTCTCAAACGATCGGCAACAGTTTGTGGTATCATAGAATAAAGTAACTCGTCACTTTTATTTTTCCAACGATCTAGTAACGTATAACTTGTTTCTAATTCCTGTGATCTTTGTTCAGCTCTTTCGAACATCATTTCCAATCTAGTAAAAAAAATTATAATTTATAGAAAGTCAAATTTTTTTTTTTTTTTTTTTTTTTTTTGAAACCTGTCGCAATGCTGCCAACCAGCTAGAACCATTTCACGACTCATGCCATGTGGGTTCAGATCATTCAAGTAAAGACCCATACTGGGTAATTCATCCAAACTATTTATTCTAAATTATTGAAAAGTAAAAAATCATTTTAATTATTATTCAAAAAAATCATTTGATTAATTTTATACTTACAAAGGACTACAAAGAAAAATAATCGATTTTATATCTTCGATATATCGCATTTGACCCTTCAAAAGGATACTTCGGGCACCTTGGCTGCCTTTTCGTTCCAAACCAGAAGATTTAGAGCTTCCTGGATTATTATCACAAACAGGTGTATTATTATCACATTTATTTATTATCACTTCATTTGAACGTATCAACTCGAGTTCAAACATTACGGAGTACAAATAAATCACCTAAAAAAAAATTTTTTTTTTTAAACTTTAGAATATTTTTTTTTTGCAATTAAAACAAAGCGCAGAATCATATATATATTGTAATTCTCCACAAAATTTCCGTTTGTTTGAGTACCCACATCGATATATTTGGAAACAAACAAACAAATCGTTCAAATTATTATTGTTGTTAACAATTAGACTTTTTTTTTTTAAGTATTTTATTCAAAAAATTAATATTGCAGCGTTAGTTGTTATGTAATTCCGAGTAAAACGAATACTCATAAGCAACAAAAAAAGTAATTCACAAAATTCAAAATGGCGGCCTCATCAACAATTAGAGAAATTATAATCATTATGTAATATATCGTTGTTGGTACTCATTTTACGCGTAATTTTATCACCTTCACGAATATACAAATCATTTTTGATAAAAAAATTTCTATCAAAAGAAATTTTGAAAAAACATTTTTTTTCTATAACTTACATTACGCCAAGTAAAAGAAATGCCTTTAGGACGACGTAATTTAAAAACTTCACAAATATGCCGATTTAAAATAGAAGTATTACCACCCCATACTTGAAGTAATTTTTCACCTGCGCCCTCAATACGCATTTCCGGATTAACCACAACACCAAATGGAAATAATCTGAGGAGTAATCCACAAGATACTGGTGAAAGCTCTCTACCAATTGGTGCTTTCATGCGATTTGTTTTAGCAGTCTATATTTCAATCAATTAAATTAAATTAAATTGAATTAAATTTCTTTCCTTTAAATAAATATATTAACCAATAAATTAACTCACGTATTCACGATTATCAAAATCAATACGGAATTTAACCATAACATTTCTAGAACCAGGAATATTATTTAAACTTTCAAGTACACGGATATCTAGACTTGTTTCATAGAGATCTTTAGCTATTTGAAATAAAATTCCTTAAAGAAAATAAAAATGATTATTTGGATGCAAACCTTGACTTGAAAATTTTCGATAACAATGATAATGTATAACACGGGTCTCAAAATTTATTATAAAATTATCTCAGCGTACTCTGTAGTAAATAGTAAAGATAATATTACCTATCAAATAATGAGTAAATCCCTGTCGATTACTGCGATACACTAGTACAACTCCATGGGGATCTATATGTGTGATATACATCGATGGACTTTTCATTTTCGGATACGTGAAACGCATTTGGATGTGAATGTTATCAACACTTTGAAGAAAATCACAAAAATAACGACCTGTTGCTTTTAACATACATCCGTATCTATAAAGAATATATAGCAATGTAAAGAAAATTCGTTCCGAAAATATTCAAAAAAAGTTCGACAGTAGAACTTCTTAATTTGGGGGCAATCAGAACTTTAGAAAATGCAATTTTAGATTAGAACTTCGAATGGAACTTTTTTGGAACGTCAGTAATTTTAATGTTAAAAAAAAATTTTTATGAGCAAATTTAAAGTCAAAAACGGACGTTGTTGGAACTTTTTTGGAATTTTTTTAGTTTTGTAAAAAATTCAAAACTAGTGATTTTTGAACTATTTTGGCATGCTTCTAAAACGTCTTTATCCTACAAAAGATGCAAAAGTAGTGATTTTGAAATGGTTTTGGAATATCATTTTTAGCTCCATAAAAAAGTCAAAAGTGGTGATTCTATAACTTTTTTGGAATATCCATAAAAAATTCCAAAAAAGTTCCAAGAACGTCTTTTTTTGACTCTAAATTTGCTCATAAAAACTTTTTTTTTACCATCAAAATTACTAACGTTCCAAAAAAGTTCCATTTGAAGTTATAATCTGTCTCATGTTTAGAAGTTCCACATGCGGAACTTTTTTGGAATCTTTTTGGATCGAGCTTTTTTCAAATTTTTAGAATTTTTATAGTCAAAAATATGATTGATTTAGAACTTTATAATGATAAATTTTAACGCAGGTGAGAATATTTTCGAAACACAATTTTAAAAAACTACTTTTACTATATTTTTTCATCCTTTAGAAGCAGTTCAAAAATTGATGATTTGAAATCTCTATATTAGAATGAAAAAATGTAGTAAATATAGGTTTTCAAAAATAGTTTTACTAAACTCAAAATTCACCAAGATAAAGATCCAAATCGACTATACTTTTTACTATTAAAATCACAAAAGTTCGAAAAAAGTTCAAAATTTTTTTTTTGATAAATTAATTAGTTAATTAATTAATTAGCTGAATAGTATTTAAGAAAAGTTAGTAATTATGCATAATAGGTATATATACATATATATATATATATATATAAATATATTTTTTTGTTTGCAAAACAAGCTTCGTGTCGGTAATGTTTTAAGTGAGATAATTAATTAATTAATTCAACCCTTGGGAGTTACATCGTACGATAAATTCAAATCTTATATCACTTAATACCTAAAAATGAATAAAACAGAGGGTTTTATGGTTAATCAATAGTTATAAATGTTGAATGTAAACACACCGCTGAGTATATTTGTATTCATTTTTAATTAATTGGTTAATTATTTTTATGAAAAATGATAATTAGTAATTACTTATTTATTAGTTAGAGGGAAAAAGGGTAAAAAATATTCTGGGGCAAAATGGGCAGTTATAATTTTTAGATTTAAGTTTTTAAAGTATCTGATATTTTTTTCATATATTTGTATATTTAATTTTTTATTTTTCTTTTTTTAAATTAAATTTCTTATAGATTTTTAAATTTTGAAAAAATTCTAACATAAGTACTCGGTATCCATTTTACCGTCAAAAAGTAAATTTTTAACGTGGGGCAAAATAGGTCTCATTGAAAAGTTCAAAAAATAAATTAGCTCATAAATTTAATTGAAAAAAAATTGTTTTTTAATGTAACTGAGAAATTTTACTCCGGTTACGTGATTTGCTAAAAAAAAAAAAATTTTTAAATAGTAATTATTAACTTACCCTAAATTACTAAAAAATCTTACAAAACATCTACCAAAAAATTCAATCGTTTTATTGGCAGATACTCCGATTTTATCAGCCAACGCTGCGGCCAAATTAAGCATCAGCGTATCTGAGTATATTTGTCGGGTATTAAATACTGCATTTTTAACACCAGCTTCTTGTAAAATTTCTGACCAAATATCTTCACCATACTCCAACTAAAAAAAAAAATTCAATAAAAAAAAAATGTATATACATGTATAATTATATAGGGGGAGGGGGGAAAAAGGAGGTAGGGTAGGCAAAACGGGGTACCCCCAAAATTTGGAAAAAAAAAAATTTTTTTTTTTTTCGTCTAATTACTGTATATCCGATATTTTTGAGCATTTTCAGCCCTACGCATGACACTTGGGGCAAAATGGACCAGCCCAAAAATCGAAAAAATGATTCTATCAAATTTTTATCGTCAAATTAAAAAAAATTTAATATATTTCCGCAGTTTTAGACCTACCCATAACACCTGGGGCAAAATAGACCAGCCGAAAGTTTTGAAAAATGATTCTTTCATATTTTTATCGTCAAATTAAAAAAAAATTAAAATGTTCGGCTAATTTTCTGTAGTTGGGGCAAATTTGGCCACTAAAAATATTCGAAAATAATATTTTATTTTTTAATTGATGAATTCAATTAAAAAAAAAAAAAAAAAAAAATTATCATTTTTTGGAGGGGGGCCTCTCTGCCCCACAAAAAAATTTTTTTCTCCCTTCGTATCCACCAATGATGTGAAATATAATTTTTCTGTGTGTATTTTACATAAAAAAAAATTTAATTTAATGAAATTTGATCAACTTTCAGAAATTTTTTTTTTTCAACTTTTTTAAAGGGTACCCCATTTTGCCCGCCAAAAGTAGAAATTTTATTTTTTAACGGCAGCTAAAAATTTTGTCTATTTATCTTGGATATCATTAAAAACAAAAAGATTTGGCGTATTTTAGTCATCGAAAATTTAGTATTTCCATAGGTACCCCCATTTGCCCCTTCCCGCCCCTTTATATAGATATATATATATATATGTAGAAGTATTTTTAAAAATAGATTATAATGATGTGATAGGAAGTATAAATTAACATACAATTGATTTGAAATAATGTGCGTTTATATTTAATTGCTATTTATATATTATATTTATATATTATAGTGATACGTGAATTGAATATCGAAATTTTATTTATTTTAATTAATTGAATACAATTATTACAGTATAAAAATAACTATAGAGGCGATCGGGGCAAAATGATACATAATTTCTTAGACAAAAAACTTTTTTTTTTTTTCAAAAATGGTCTCATTTTGCCTCGAGTTTTGCTATATACCTGTAAGGGTAATTGCAAAACTTTGACTATACTATTATTATAATTATTAATTATTATTATTACTAATAATTATTTCGATAATTTGATTATATGTAAAAAAAAAAATTCAATAGAAAAAAAAAAAAATGATAAAGACAGTAGAGATTTTCTTTTCGCTGACTAATGATTTCAATTTAAAGAGGCTTAAGATATTTAGTAAAAAAACACTCTAAATTTATTAAACGTTATTCCTGTTGAATTTTATATAATCTCTTATTTCACTAACTATATATATAGATATATATGTATGGGAAGAGTGGGATAAAATGAGCCAGCATCGTTTCAACAAAAAAATTTAATTTTTTTTCTAAATATTTCGCATCACAAAAGGACTAATTTTTTTATACACTCTTTTGGCTTTGGTCACTAAGTTTAAAACCAATAGGGCGTATTTTCTTTTTTTAATTGCAAATCATATTGTAGACTTATTCTAAAGCTGAAAATTTGAAAAAAAAAATTTGAGAGCTAAAGGAGCTTATACTTTAAGCTATAAACCCTTTTGGCTTTCAAAATGTTTTTTTTTTTTTTTTTTTTCAATTTTTAGCTACAAAATAAGTTTACAAAACGATTGGCAATGAAAAAAAATTATACGCCCTATAAGTTTTGAACTTAGTGACCAAAGCCAAAAGGGCGTATAAAAATATGTTTTTTCGGAATTAGTAACGAGAGTTATCTAAAGTCTTTAGAGAAAATATGGGGTGATTTAGTCACCCCAAATAGAACGACTCTATCGAAATTACAACAAAAGAGAAAATTCATTTATGTTTATTATCTAAGTTATTTTGTAATAAATCGGAAAAAAGCTGATGGGTAGAATGAACTTTAAATGAAAATTTCTTTTCATTTAATTTTTTGTAAATTTTTAAAATAAAAATTTTATAAGTATTAGCTATGACTTTAAAATCGATATTTAATTTATTTTACATAATAATTTTTAATTTTCCCACAGAATTTAAAAGTTTTCTATTTTTTATTCGAACAATACGATTATACTTTTTTCGGTTTTAGTTAACACGAAAAAATTTTTTTTTGGTCAAAATTATAAAATCCTCGGACTGACCAGCTTACCCCAGACTTTTTCTAGAAATTATACATTAGTAGATAAACATTAACACAAAATAATTTTTTTTTTTCATTAATAAGTGATGTCTCATTTTACCCCTCTCACCCCTACCTTAAAAAAAAATCGGACCGAAACCAATAACTTCTCTTTTTTTTGAAAATTTTCAATTTTTTTAGCGGGAAGTTAAAAAAAATTCCTATAGCCAATAAAAAAATTGTTTTATTTTACATTTTTATATATAAATAAAATATAATTCAAAAAGGATTCCTTATTTCTATTTCACACTGGAAACAAATATCGTATTCTATGACATTTGTTTTTGAAATGCTTCAATAGAAAATTGATTTAATTTATTGTTATTATTTTCACGACTATTATTATTATTATTGTTTTTTTTTTTTTCCTTATTTTTGTTTGTATTCTGTAAAGAATAAGAATGATATTTCGACACAAGATATCATTTATCAAGCTTCACTTCAAAGATGTCAATTACCGGTGTTGGCATACCCGGAAGTAATTTTTTTTCTATTTATTTGACTTGACCACTTTACTTCTTCTTAACAAATGATTGACATAAAGACATGACTAATTAATAGTTAGAACATTAACTATCACATAAATTAATACATTTTTTTTTTGACAGGTCCATTGTAGTGCCGCGTTTAGTTATTAGAAGAATATGAAAAAAATATATAAGAAATCATGATATATATAATCAGCGTTAATTTCATACGATAGTCGATTTGTAATTTTACTAGATTTTTTTTTTTCTAGTTTAAAATAAGAAATTTCTGTGAAAATTAAAAAAAAATTTTTTTTCAGTTTAAGCTTCGGAATTTGGAAAAATTAATTTTATCTTTAAATTTTATAATTACGCACTAAATTTTTAATTGTATAGTTCAATTTTATTGCAAATGAGAAACGGACAGTCATCTAATAAAAAATCTATTACGGTCAACATTAAAATATAAAATTCCATTACAGTGGAATTTCAAAATTAGTTTTTGCCGCGGTAACATTGCAACTTTTTTTTTTTTTCTGAATATAAATTTTGAAATTTTAATAATTTTTTGATAACAATTTTTTTTTTTCATCGATTTTGAGTTAAACGTCTACTCAAAATGTGAATTTTATACAAAAAAAATATTTGATTCGATCAAAGAAATTTTTGAAATTTTGAGTTGAAAATAAAAAATTTATTGGGGCAAAATTTTTTTATCTGCGTAGGAAAAAAAAATTGTATTTTAATAACAACTTTGAATTTGCTCTTATTTTTTTTTTTTTTTTGGTGAATTAGTGCCACTAAAATTATGTAGAAAAAAATTCTTACCTGAACAAAATGTTGTATACTTTCTAAAAGCATCCCATACATTATGATTGATTATATTTATATTTTTGAACAAAAAATAACTTAATTATTTGAACTGAAATTAAAAGTAATTAATTTACTCAAAAAATTCACTTCATAATTGAATATAAAAATTTTTAATTTCGGATTTAAATCTTTTAAAAAATTAGAAAAAAAATTTGTCACAAAATTTTGAAAATGGAATTTTTTTTTCTTTTAAAATTTTACACAATTTTTGAACAAAATAAAATTTCGTTAAATATTTTGTATCGAATTTTTACCAAATTCAAAATTTTTTAATTTTCACACAATTTTTGATAAGTTTAATTTTTATAAAAATTTTCGATCCTAATTTCGAAGAAGTCAAAATTTTTGAAATTTAACATAATTTCGAATAAAAATTTTTTTTCCGAATGTCTTACAAAATTTGAACAAAACAATTTTTTTTAAATTTATACACAATTTAAAAAAAAAATTGACTTAATTTTTGCAAAAGAAAAAAAAACAAAATTTTATTTTTATAGAAAAAAATTAAATGAAATTAATTAATATTAGTTGAAAATATCTAATGAAAATAATTACTAAAAAAAAAAAATAACATGTGAAAACACTTGATTGTATCAATAATAATAACGTTAGCGAAGTGTTCGACTGTACGTCTCGTGAGAGACTCTTGTATTGGATGTACTACTAGAGTTTCATACTCAAAGAATATAACGTGAAGGGAAAGAAAAACAGAAGAGAAGAGGAGAAAATGTGAAAAGAAGGAGGAGAAGAGGAGAAAAGCGAGCATATGGGGAAGAAAAGTTTTAGGGTGGAAAGGGCACCGATTCTTTGAACACGGCGCAAGGGTAGTTTTATTATTATAATTATTATTGTTATTATCGTGTGTCCAAATAATGCCAAGAAAAGGTGGAGGGAGAAATAGACAAAAAAGTCAAATCAAAAAGGGTCAGGATAATATTAGGAGTAATAAATCAAATAAGAAAAAAAATTCTAATCGCGTGTACAATTTAATTAACTCAGTAAAATTAATAAATAATTATGTTGATAAATTTTTTAAATAATTTAGTGATTCATTTAATGACTGGTATAATACACAGATTTTTGTTTTGGAAATTTAATTTCTTGTGAAATTATTTCTTGGAGATTTGAGATATTTTTGGGAAAAAAATGCTGGCTACTTAAATGGAAGGCAGATTTACTTAAATTAATTAATTAGAAAAAAATTTTTATTGGAAATAAATAATTGAGTGATTGCGGAGATTTTTTTGTTTGAGAGAAAGTTAAAATAAAAGTTGTTATTTTTTAAAAATTTTAGAAATTTTGAATTGCTATTGTAAAATTAAAAGAAATAGATGTAGGACCTGTGAAAAAAAATTGTTGAAAAAGCGTTGATTATTCTAAACTTCAAAACGTGACACAACGATGAACTTTCTTTGAGTGTTTTTTAAACTTTTGAAAATTAAAAGGATAAATCAATGATTGACTTATTACTATTAAAATATAGCCAAAAAAAATCAGAAGTAGATAAAAATCAAATTTTCTGACCGTACACCGAAAAAAATAGATAGGAATGGTTACTGTGCTACACAAGAATGATCGTAAAGTATGTGGAAACTGATCGTATCATATTACTCTCGTTATAATCGGAGTTGATCGTTTTTACATACGACAGAGTACTATTCAAAATAGTAATCATTACTATGTAACACATTAAGTCGAAAACACGACTGGTTATCGTGTTTACAGCCACCGTTCGTTTACGAAATAATACAAATTCTTTTTAGCAATAGATGTGTTACTATATAAAATAGGTATAGGCACTGTGTGAAGATGCGAAAAACTCCCTGAACAATGCGTTTCATTATTGTTTAACATAGTAGCCATTACTGTGCTGGGCAGGAACTGTTGTTTTCAGTCACATGTCAAACTACTGTTGACAAAATTAGTTCCCGCTAAACAGTAAGACATGTGACTGAAAACAACAGTTCCTGCCCAGCATAGTTATGGTTACTATGTTGAATAACAATGGAACGCATTGTTCAGGGAGTTTTTCACATCTTTACGCGGTGCCTATACCTATTTTAGACAGTAACACATATACTGCTAAAAGGAACCTGTGATCTAGTAAGCGAACGGTGGCTGTAAACACGATAACCAGTTGTGTTTCCGACATAATGTGTAGTCCCTGCTTAAAAAATCATAGATTCTTATAGCTGTATATATAAGGCCCTATACTTAACTATAACACTTCTCATAGAACTCATTCATTCTTATAAATCTCTATGGGAATTTATGAGAATCTATTGGATTCTATGAGATTTTCTAAACACGGAACATAGTAATGGTTACTATGCTGAATCGTGTTTTGAAGTGTGAAAAAACTTCCCACCGCTATTATAACGAGAAATAGTAACATCATATTACTATTTCTCGTAGCAATTATCTACTATCTTTCAATATTATTGAGTTAATAAATAAATAGTTAAAAATGATAAAAAATTAATTATTATGCCAATAAACATTGATCAAAGTTATTCGCGGATCTTGTCAAATGCAGCTTTAGTATTGAAATACGACCCTGTCTGTAAAGGTTTGTTATAGCAAAGTTGGTTGAACAGAAGAATTTGAGATTCATCGACCCAGGTTCGAATCCACGGGATGCACATTTGACACAAGTAGATATTTATCATTTAAATTAATATTTTACCGGTTAAATAGCCAAATAACTTACCGGTTAATAACCGGATATTTGTCCATTCGAATCACTACTAATATGCTAAGATCAGTTTCTACATACTTTACGATTATTCTTGTGTAGCAAAGTAACCATTCCTATCTATTTTTTTCCGTGTATTTTACACTGTACAAAATGATGAAATTTATCATTTTTAACCCTTAAATTCATATTGTAGAATGAAGCCTATAATACTCAAAATAAATATATCATTAACAAATACCACAAAAATAATATAATCATCATTTATTTTATTTATTATATTCAATTATTAATACACATATTTTTCTATAAAATTGTATTTTTCCAACATATGAGTTATAAAATTCTCTTGATCTAATTTTAATTAACTTGACTCACTCATTATCTATTATTTTAATAAAACAAAAAAAAAAAACAAAAATGAAACAATATCTATTTTTTATATATAATTTTTTTAATATCATTAAATAATTTAATTATCAATCAATCAAATAACCATTTATTTATTTCAGAGAAACTATTAATTGCTGAGGATGTTATTAACTGAAATGGTTAATCAATTAATAAACTAATCAGTTAATAATTTATGTGTTTAATTAACTAATTATTTATTTGATTGATTTATTAAAAAGGATAATTGAAGAAGATATCACAGAAATATATAATTAGAAGTAAATGAGCCTTGCATCCTCGGGATTTTGTTCGACTGGGCAGTACGGGCACTTGAGCCTAGAAACAAATTGGTTTCTATTTTTAAAAAGTGATTTCGATATCATTGCACTTTATATTAACTCTATAATGAACGACATACTTATTCGAATTTGTTAATTTATTTAATGCGTCACGTGATATTACGTGACCACAGACCAATTTCATCGGAGGATTATTTTCAGTACTCTGCTGTCTTAATATTGGGCATGCGAATACTGAATGATAGCGGCTTTGTTTACCCAAATCTATTTCAATCTATAAAATTAATTTATTAATTAGTAATTCATTATTAATAATAATTACAGTAATAATTGGACCTAGATAAGCAATAACGAGTCAACTGAAATAAAATTGACTTTTTATATTTTTGTACCAAATGATTCTTTAGAAACTAAAACACTTTTTTCGAATAATTTCCCATATACAAGAAAAACTCCGTAATGTCACTCTTCGTAGTGTTAACCTCTCTAATGTTAACAATCCTGTCTCCCACTACATTTTTTTTGCGCGACCAATCAAATAAAAGGTTAGTGGCGGGCAATTCAAATTTTCCCACGTGTACCTATAGGGACCGTGGATGATTGAATGATTTGAACGCCAACTAGCGATAAAAGTATTTGCTAATCGGGGAAATTTATTTAGCTCATATTGTGTATTTATTATTTAGTGATTATTAATTAAATAATTTTTCTAATATCGATCAAAAAAAGTTTGTTGCATCCGGGGATGTACAATACGTTACGTCGGAAACGTGGGTTTGATTTATCCCTGAAATTTTATAGTTTTCCAGAGCACTCTTGGTTTTCAGTAGAAAAAACAACAGATTATTACTTGGCCATTTAAATCTATTGTCTAAGACAAAATACATGGTCTGATTTAAATATTTTTTCACGTTTAAATCCAAATGTATTTTGGCATTTACGCGATTATTAATAAGGGGACTTAACCCACATTTAATTATTTTAAAAAATTTTCCTTTATGATTCATTACGGATGTTTTCCCCGATTACTTTAAAAAAGTTACTACAGAGAGCGTAAACTTCCCCAGTAGTGTTGCCTCCTTTTCCTTTAAAAAGTAAACTACAGCACATGCGCTCTTACATATACATGTATGATGCATATATAAATATATACTGACACATACAGATGTACAACATCGTGGGAGACAGCGTAGCTCGTAGTGGGAGTCAAGATTGAGGGGAAGTTCCGAGTTAATGGAATTCTACTGTACTTATTGAAATAGCAAAATTGATGTTCTCCATAAAATTGTTTTTTTTTTTTTTTCAAATTCAGGGCATTAACCACTAAAAATACAATAAAAATATTTAGGGCAATTTTGTACATTTAACTCTTTTAAAAAAAAAAAGTCCATAATTAATAAGTTACAGATCTCCTGCTAACTTTAAAAGCAAAAAATTAATAACTTTTTTTTCAAGTAAAATATCTAATTTTTAAAGTAATTACGAATAATTGTGACTACTAGACTTTAATAAAAAATAAAAATACTATTTTTTTTGTTCCCCAGTCTTACCAACAGTCAAACAAAAAAAAAATTTTTTCTAAATAAAGTAAAAAAAAAAAGTTAATTAAAAACAATAATTATTAATCTCAGGAATTTGGACGAGGTTGAATAAAAAGAATTAAATCATTAATTATTTGAACGTTTCGTCAATTATATTTTGACTTCATCAGCAAAACTTAATACAAATTCTTTATGTCCAAATATCACATAAGTTAAAATAATAAAACTTGAAACAATTTATCAAGTGACAGTAATCCATTTAAGTAATGTATTAAGTTTTGCTGATGAAGTCAAAATATAATTGACGAAACGTTCAAATAATTAATGATTTAATTCTTTTTCTTCAACCTCGTCCAAATTCTTGAGATTAATAATTATTGAGCATATCATGGATACGATTCAACAACATTAATTAAAAACTTTCAATAATTTTTTACATCCAAAATTTCTCTTGAGTATTTTTGAAAAGACCTAAAATTAAAAAAAATATTAAATAATAATTAATTAATAATAATATAATTACCGGAAGCTCATCTTTTCCATTCCATATGTTGGTAACTTGTCTTTGCTGCATTACTTGTTTTATATTTAATAATGCCGGCAGTGCAGTACATCCCGCATTCACACTATCAATTAATTAATTAATTAATAAGATTAATGATCATAAGTAATTAGTAATATTATTTATATAAAATGATTATTAAAATAAATTTACCAAACAGACAGAGGACTGTCGACACTCAATCCAAGTAGAGTACAAGCTTCTTTAGTAAAAACATCATGAATATCAAGCCAAAGATTTGGATCCAGTAGATGACTGTAAGGTGATGATTGAATACCGTTGGGTAAATATAAAAGTGTTCCCATCAAAGACTGGACTTCTTTCTCGTGACGCGACACAAATTGGGTTAAATGTTTTCTCGCGTACATTACAGCTTCTGCTTGACTACTCGGCCCTTGCTGGACCAGTCTTATGAATTGCAACCGATGTAATTTAAATTCGAGTGATGAATTTTGGGCCAGCAACGCCTCCCGGTGATTTTTAGCCCATTCTAATGCTGGTTCTAGATTACGCTGCTTCAGACAGTCGAGAATTTTATTCAATTCGGTGAATGGTTCTTTCTTGCTGTCATCAGTCTTTATTCCTGTCTCCTATTAAATTTTAGTTTATTAATAATTTTAGATACATTTAATGAGGAAAATAGAATTTATGTATTGGGAGAAAAATTTATGGTAAATTTGAGCCTAAATAATTTTACCCAATCCACCAAAACGATTGGAAATTTATCAGAAATTGATAAAATTTATATTGGAATTGATCAGAACACAACTTTTTTTAAGAGCTTGACACTGAAATGAAAATATCTAGGAAACAATGCGAAATTTTGAAAAACTATATCAGAGATAATTTATTAGGCATAAAATTGTCTACAAAAAAGATCCTATGAAATTTTGTGATAAGTCTGATATTTTCACCGGAAAAATGAAAAGATCTCAAAATTAACTATGAATTTGAGTTCAAGCTCCAATAACTTTTGAACAGATGAATTTATCAAAAATTGATAAGAGACTTTTTTTGTAGAGCGTTTAATCCCCTACAAAAATATGCCTGCAGATTTTTTTTATGACGCATCGTTAGCTAGTTATAAAAATCAAAAGACGCAAGAAAAATTTTTTCCGTGTTATTCTCATGAAAAATATAAAAGTGCGACGCGGAACCTCTTAATGTAAATATTAAGAGCTCTAATTTTCACAGGCGTATTTTTACATCTAAATGAAACTCATACCTGAAAAATTTATGATACTAAAAGTAGCAGACATTAGACAATTTTTTAATTTTTATAAACAAGTAATTTGTAAATGAGTGTGGCAGATATCAAACAAATTTAAAATTATAAATAAATAGAGTAAATAATTAAAAAAATAATATTTATAAAAAATGCACTTATTAGTTTTAAAGTTTTTTAAATGCGGATTTTTAAAAAATTTTATTTTATTAATTATTTACTCTATTTATTCATAATTTTAAATTTGTCTGATATCCGCTGATGCCAATAATTTTTTGCTAGTCCTAATAAAATTTTTGTTTTCATTTTGTAATGAAAAATATTTTTTGCAACAAAAAATCTTTTTTTTTTATGAGTAGTCATCAAGTAGATTTTTGACTTTCAAATTTTTTTTTCATTACGTGAAAAACCTTTCGATCTTCATGTCAGATAAAAGACCTAGTACCCGATCACTCCATGTATTAGTATAGATATATTTAGTAAAATTTAGTAAATATAGATATACAAATATATGAATTATCAGGTACTAGTTCGCTGATCAGGTACTGGTTCTCTTCCCAGATAGCAAAATGACGTTTTGATGAGTTCTGAATGAGTTCCTATTTATGATTTAGACGTATTATAAACATCTTAAAAAAGTCTTTAAGAAGTTCTCAAGATTTCGAATGAGCCACCTAGCGAACTCAGTAAGACGTTTTTAAAAAGTTCTCAGTTATTTTTTCTGACTTCGTAAATAAGACCATTATGAATTTACCATGACGTCTTAAAGAGCTTCTAATTTTGACTTCATAAAGAAGTTAAAAAAAGAATACATTTTAGGGAGGTCGTTAAAAATTAAATTTTCTCAGGCGACCCATACAAAGCTTCTTTTTAGTGAAGAAATACGTGGGGAATTTGGTTTTTTCTCTTTAAGTAAAAAGAACACGTGCCGCAGGACGATCAAAGTTCATTTTTCGATACAATCGCGGTTTTTTTAAATATCTCATGAAATATGCAAAGTAAAGGAAAACATCATGAGAACAATTTTGTAGGAAATTAAATTCTTAAAAAAAAGGTCATATTCATTTTTTTTATAAAATGCGTATTTATGAAGATATTTTGAAAAAACTTTTTTAGATCTTATCAATTGAGCATTTTAAGGATTACGAATGTTAAAAATAACGTTTTTTTCTCAAATATAGACAACTTCGTAACTCGTAACATATCAATCACTAATGCTTGCTGTAGTTTCTATATAATTAGAAAAATGTTATTTTCAAAATTTTCAATCCTTAAAACGTTCAATTCATCAGATCTAAAAAAAGTTTTTTAAAAATATCTTCATAAATATACATTTTATGAAAAAAATGAATATGACCTTTTTTGTTAAGAATTTAATTTCCTTCAAAATTGTTCCTATGATTTTTCCCTTTAATCTGCATATTTCATGAGATATTTAAAAAAAACCGCGATTGTATCGAAAAATGAACTTCCTGCGGCACGTGTTCTTTTTACTTAATAGAAAAAACCAAATTCCCCACGTATTTTTTCACTGAAAAGAAGCTTTGTATGGGGCGCCTGAGAAAATTTAGTTTTTAACGACCAGCCAAATACATTTAGATGTCTCAAAACTGACGTCTTATTTATGGAGTCTTCAAGAATTCTTAAAAATGACACCTTTAAGAAGTCATCATAAGACTTCTTGAGGACATCTTCAAAAAGACGTCATAAAGCAGTAATTTCGACTTGGATGCTGTCTGGGTTACCTTACCTACAAAAAAAAAAATAAACTTACAGAAGCTAATTCTTCAGCAATATCCAACATTCCTTGTCGATAAAAATGCTGACAAATGACTTGATTAAGTAATTGGGTTTTTTCAGCACCATTGAATACATCTTCACGACTAGTACTAGCAAAATCAGCGATGAAATTTCTATCAATTGCTTTACCAACTTTTGAAACAGCGCTATGTGCTTCGCGATGATCTGTTGCCAAACGGTGTACAGTATCGCGTACTTTTGTCACCGATTGTTTCAATAATTCGATTTGTTTTGGTGTAAGTTCTTGGTCAGCTGGTGCTGTGAAGTCAAAAAAAAATAGTAATAATAATAATAAACACAATAAGTAGAATATGATTGTAAATTAATGACGTACGTTCTTTGTTTGTTTGATAAGATGTTAAAAACAAAAATACTTACCTTGATCTAATTCGCGCTTGAATGTCTCGATTTCGTTTATTAGATCGCGTAGAACAGCATTCGCTTGGTCATTTATGTCCGTAAATTTTAATAAAACTTTATCGAGCTCACGTTCGACTGTATTACAAGCCTCCATTATTATTGTTTTGTCATTTTCTCAATGTTTTTTCTGGGGTTTTTTTTAGTAGTAACGGGATCGAGGTGGGGGTTAGAGAGAGCGATGGTTGGAACTTGAAGTTGGCTGCGAAATAATTTATCTGACAGAATAAGAAACATTTAGATATTTTTTTATTGAGGTTAGTAGGAATTTTTTTATCAGAAATTGCTTAGAGCGCTGCGAAGATATTCCCTATCCAAAAATTCCCATAGAATCCACTCAACTGCGACAAAAACCGCATAGAAACCAATACAGTTTATAGGATTCTATGCGGTTTTTGTCGCAGTTGAGTGGATTCTATGGGAATTTTTGAATAGGGTTTGTAGTGGCGCGAAAAGAATTAAAAATTTTAAATAGACGGCTGTGTAATAAGTTAAAGTCTAGAGAATAATTTCAGAGAACAATTCTAGAGAATAATTTCTATGTGGAAATAGAGTCGCTGTTCTTTATAATAATTTCAAGATGCTCTTACTATCGATTGAAAATATGTAAGTTTTAAAAATGTACAAGAGATGGCGGTGGTCTATAAGAACTAGCAGTTTATTGTTACTACGGTCGTATAGTCAGGTCTTATTGGTAACTGGACGTAGTTATGTATATTAAACAATAACGTATCCATCATCATGGACGCCATTTTTAAAAAGTTGCAATTAAAGATTTAAAACTGTCATTAATAAAATTTATCTTGAAATTGTTTGAGCACAAATTGCTTCCATGTTAAAAAAAAGTAAGGATCTAAAATTAGCAGATCCATTAAAAATGGACTAAAATTTTGTATTACTAAACATAAAATAGCAAATCTAATTATTGAAAATGTGTCATAAGACTTGACTTGGTTTTGCAAAATTACTAATCATATTTGTCCTTAAAATCCAATTAATCTCAAGTAACTTGACACTGTGCTGCTAAAATAATTACAGCAGAAATATGTAACGTAAAAAATTAATTACCAAAAAAAAAATTTTAAACTTGTAAGGTAAGAGACCTAGTACCCGATAAGGGAACTAGGACTTGATCACTTCATATATTTGTATATCTAGGGTTGGGAGGGGCAAAACGGGGTACTTAAGGAAATAGTAAGTTTTCGAAGACTCAAATACACTAAATCTTTTTTTTTTTTTGATATTCAAAGTAAATAGAAAAAATTTTCAGTTACCGTTAAAAAAAAAATTTTTTATTTTTGCGGGCAAAATGGGGTACCCCCTAAAAAAGATAAAAAAAAAAAAACTTCTGGATTTTAAATGAATTTGATTAAGTTAAACTTTTTTGCAAGAGACTTACATGAAGAAAAATTATATTTTGCATGATTATTGGATAAAAAAGAAGAAAAACAAATTTTTAATATTTTTTATCATAAAACAAAAGTAATTAATATTTTTCAACTGACAATTGATTTTTAAAAAAGTTTTACAAAATAAATTCAAAACAACGCTCAATTATATTTACAAGTGATTTTGAAATGTTTAAAAACCATTTAAAATATAAAATTTTTTTTTTATAGAATTTTGGGGGTACCCCGTTTCCCTTATTAAAAGAAGTGATTTAAAACAATTTGTAATGTTAAATGTCCATAAGAAGGGCGATTTGAAAGTATTCAGAAGTATTAAAAAGTATTTAAAATTTTTTTTTTCTAATCACTTTAAATCGCTTTTTTTAATAAGGGTTTGCCTGCCCTAACCCCTTTTGCCCCCCTTCCCCTATATTAGCCAAAAAACAGACTTCATCTATAAAAAAGTGCGCTAAGTATGCATCTATCGTAGTAAAAATTATTGAAATCAAAATAATCACCAAGTACCTGAGCCTCACATAAACATACAGTCAATTGGAATTTTTATAACTCGAATTAGGCATGTTATCGTATATAATTCCTTGCTAACATTATCAAAGTATTTATAAATAACTTTATTGCTATTTTATTTATTTGCCACTATCGATAAACCCGAAAAATAAGATTAAAAACATGGGCCATTAAACTACTCTAATTGCTTTGTTATTGCGTCACCTTGATAATAGACCAAAGTAGTGCTTTTTTTTTCTTTTACAAGCGCCCAGTTAAAAAATATCAGTTAATATTCTTTTGATTCTCTAAATTCGCACAGCCAATAAAGTCACCTAATATGAAACTGAAATGGTTAACAGGTATTTTATTTATCTTTTACTGGGAAATTTATAATAGTTTTGTAGAAATGTGTCAAAGTCAGTGTAAAACTTATGTATACAAACCATATATGAAACGTATTAAATATTTAGTTCGATTGCCAGACAATACGAAGTTATGTGAGCTAGCACTTATTGGTACTCATTCATCGCTATCCTACAGTGCAGATACAATAGAACATCGAACCCAAGATTTAGATCTTGCACAGCAGTTAAAATATGGAATTCGTGTTTTGGATATTGGTGTGAGTTCACAAATAAATTTATTTGAAATTTGCAGTACTATTGCTGAATATAAAATTCGATTTGATCAAGTACTATTAGAAGTTGATGAGTTTCTTGATGATAATCCAGGTGAATTTATAATTATATTAATACGCGAAGTTTATCCTCCGGTATTTGGTATTTCCAAAAGCAATTGTGATATAATCGATTTTTATGCCGACTTTGTCGTCGGTGGACGCCGTATTGTCACAAATTGGAAAGTTGAGGACACTATTGGACAATATCGAGGGAAAATATTATTAGCAGGTTTTGATGGTTCATTTGGAGGATGTACTTTTGATATTCGTAATAACTGTAAGATTCAAAGTGACTATAACACGATAACTATCAATGATATTTATAATACCGAAGATAAATGGAAGGATATTATTCCCATGATCAATCACAGCCATTCTTATAGTTATCGCTGTTACATCAACGATATAAGTTTTTATGATGGTATCAATAGTCGACGTGTTATTGCCAAAGATGGTGGTTATTACTGTAATAATGTATGTGCCAGTCCACTTAATCATTTGATGGCGACTTACTTTTATAAGCCTTATAATATTTTGAATATCGTTTTAGCTGACTTTGTAACACAAGAATTGATTGACAAGATTAATCATAAAAATTTTTTCAATCAATCATGGCGTCATTGATGCCAATTACAACTCGCCGGAATTAAAACCCATGTATTCAAATATATTAATTGTTGGTTTGATTTAAAATTATTTTTTAAAACAAATATTACTGTATAGAATAGATGTAATTTATTAATTTATTTGAGCTACCGAATTACTAACCCATACTTAAGCATACTCCTAGTATCATTCTTAAGGAAGTTTTATGTAAATCTGTATCTTAACTCTTAAGCACGTCTATTAGATAACTAAGGCAAGATGTTTCCGTGAGATATCTTGCAAATCTGTTGTAATGCGGCTAAGATACTTACGTAAGAACTATTAGGTCAGATTTGCTAAAGATGCTTAAACGGAGAAAAATGCAAGTCAAAATTAAATGATAATTAGAATCACAATGAAAAATTTGCTATCTCAAATGAAAAATTACAATCCATAAAAAAAATTGCGATGATTTGTTGAAAATTAATATTTTATTTAAATTATTACTTTCTAGATTGTAATTTTCACTTATCATAATAATTACAATAAAGCTTCGTTTAATTTTCGCTTGGAAAAAATAAATATTTACTTATTCATATAAAAATAGTTAAATCTTACAAAAAGTAGAAATTGTTATTAGAATTATTAAAAGTTAGCACATTAGTCGCAATTTTTGTTTCGTAGTTGATAAAAATTACATCTCCAATGTAATTATACGTAGGTACTGTAAATTTTAGAATGTCAGTAAGACAAATTGCTACTCCAGGAGATAAAATTACTATTTGAGATTGTAAAAATTACTATCTGGATTGTTAAAATTACTCGCCAGAATACATCTTTCTCAAAGCGCGTTAACTAATATTTACTAAGTACAATAGTAAAAATTATTGGTACATTATAATTTTTATTTGTCGCTAGTAAATTTTATTTTGAATGCAGTAATTTTTATAATCAACAGAAATTATTATTCTAATTAATATGTTGTAATTTTTACTTTGAGTTTTGTACAAGTTTTGACTTTTTTTAACGTTTCGAGATTACTTTTCAGATTGTAATTTTTTTTTTCAAATTTAGTAAAAATTACTTAATTTTTTTCTTTGTGTAAGACACTTTCACATAGCAATCCTTACTTTGTTACTTTCTGACCCGTGTATTCAGCATTAGTATATTGAATTCAGAGCTTTTCACTTAATGTTCGATTTGATTTCATCAAAATCAATAATATTAGTAATTTATAACGCTCTAATTTTAATGAGAATCACTGGGTTTGCTTTAGCTACTGAATTTAAGCCTTGGGCAATGCAATAGTATTAATCATTAATCATTATCATTAATCACAAAAAAACTTTAGCATTGTAAACCACATATACTATCAAAAAAATTATTTTCGACGTATACAATTTACTACCCACTAACACATACTACTAGCAGACCACTTTTCAGAAATTAAAGTTAAAATTGGCATAAAAAGGGTCCAATAGTAGGAAATCGAGGGTATGAGATTAAATATGAGCATTTATGTTTTTCCGATTCTTGTATAGTAATATTTTAAAATCGAATGAAGATTAAAAATTTTAAATTTGATTTTTATTAATTACTATCACTATCAAATGATAACACTAATGAGATAAAAAAGAGTAATTAGATAAATTATATTAAAGTGTAATTAACTGTCTTATTGAGTTACTTTAGCGTAAAAATGGAATAGTCTCCTTTAATATACGCCTAGTTAAAAATATCAGTTATTATTCTTTTAGTTCTATAAATTCGAACAGCTAAACAAAGTGATCAAACATGAAACCGAGATGGTTGATATCAATTTTATTTACATTTTATTTGAAAGTCTCTAATAATTTAGTAGAAATGTGTTACAGTCAGTGTGAAACGTATACATACAAACCATATATACAACGTGTTAAATATTTAGTTCGATTGCCAGATAGTAAAAAGTTAAATGAACTTGCACTTATGGGTACTCATTCATCGCTATCCTACAGTATGGAGATACTAGAATTTCAAACCCAAGATTTGGATCTTGCACAGCAATTGAAATATGGCATTCGTGTTTTTCACACTGATGTGCGTCTACAGTCGAATTTCATTAAAACTTACAGTTATAATGGTGCGACTAATATTGGATTTGATGAATTCCTGATAGAAGTTGATGATTTCCTTGATGAAAATCCAGGCGAATTTATAATTTTGTTTATACATCAAATTAAACCTCCGGACTTTGATGTTACAAAGAAAGAATGTGACATTATTAACATGTACATCCGTAACTTTTTGGGTGGACGTCGTATCGTCACTAAATGGCGGGTTGAGGACACTATTGGACAACATCGTGGAAAAATATTATTAGCAAGTTTGGATGATTCATTTGTTGATTGCGTTTCAAATATTCGTAAGTGGTGTAAATTTCAAGAAAAAACAAAATTTGATAGTTATGACTTTTCTTCTGCCAATCAAAAATGGTGGCATGTCCTAAGGTTAATGAAAATGAGTTATTTTAACAGAAATGTTCAATGCTATGTTAATAATTTGAGTTTTGAGGATGGCCGAAATAATCGTCGGGACCTTGCTAAAGATGGTGTTTCTGGTGAAGATGTATGTATCCGTCCAATGAATGATATGATGGCAATGGAATTTAAAAATCCACACTATGCTTTGATTATTGTGATGGCTGAGTTTGTAACACAAGAGTTGATAGACAAAATAAATGACAGCAACTTTCCTAATTCATCGTGGCGTATTCAATGGGAATGACGATGAACCTAAATCCGAATTTATGTACTAAAAAGTATTTAGTGTAATTTCATTGTTCAAAATAAATATTACTGTCAGAAATCGAGGCTTTAATTATTTCAGAAATGAATCACACGAATAGGGTAGAAGTCCCGTTTTTGGCCACTTTATAGCCAGTTTTGGACACTTGAAAAATTTTAATAAAATAGGCAATAACATAATCTATTTTTTGAATTTCTTCAGAGATACTTTCATCCCACTATTAAAATGGAAACTTTATTTTACACTTTTTCGTTGATTAAAATAAAGTATTAAATGTCCAAAAATGGAGCAGTGGCGACAAATGGTAGCTTTACCCTATAATGTAATGAAATAAAATTTTTAACTTCACTCTAAAAAACTTAAATTTTTAGAAAAAGGGAACTTATTGTTTTCGCCTCAATTTTCGCAAAGCTCTAAAACACAGATATTTTTCGAGTTTTAGAGTGACCACTAGTATGCAGTTTTGAAAAAATTGTTTTTTTTTTGCATTCGATAGTCTATAGCTTCAAAAATAACATGCTGGAATTTCTAATCATCATTAATCGTATTTTCTAATCAGGCGCAGATCGTTAATGATTTCAGACCTATGGTGATCTCTAAAGATTTCCAATGAACTAAAATCTTAGCGGATCTTAGATCTATGGTAATTTTATAAGATCCCTATTGATCTCAGCAGATTTTCGAACACTCCTCAATAATATCATTGGAGATCTATTTAGATTTATGTAGATCTACACAGATCGACAAGTAATAATGATCAATTTTCTTTATTAGAGTTACAGTGGCTGCCAGAGTTTTCCAATGATTTCCGCGAATTTCTAGAAACCGTCGTCGATCTCTTGAAAAAACAGCCTTGGTACCATAAAATCTACCTTGATCTCTGTAGATCTTTTAGAAGTATATCTATTATCGTAGATCTATCTATCTTTTATCGTAGATCTAGTTTTTAAAAACATTAGCTTTCCGTGGACTTACTATAGATCAACGTCGATCTAAAATTTGGAATAGATCTTGGAAGACCTCTGGTGATTTTGGCAGATCGTCAATGATTTTCGATCTATGACCTCGAATCTTAAAAGATTTTATATGTATGGTGATCTCAGAAGATTTCTACTGATCTCAGCAGAACTTCGAGGATTGCACCATAATATCAATGAAGATCTATTTAGATTTCTGCAAATCTACGCAGATCTATTAGAAGTAACGTAGATCTAAATTATTTTTTCCCGGGATATCTCATTATAGTATGGGGTCTCATCGATATTTTATTAGCTGTAAATAAAATCCGTTATAAAGTTGGGTAAAATATGGAATCATTAAGAAACTATTAAAAGTTCTATGAACATAATAACCTTAAAATGACCGTAACATAAAATTAAAAAACGTAATTATCTTTTATAACGGATATACTCTTTATTTTTCTTCAAAGCACAGTTACAATAAATTTCTAAAATAAACTTTAATTACATCCTATGATTAATAAGCCACTTGTAAAAACGATAACTTGAATAACAAATATATGACAAAATATCTTTATTATTGAGCCAATGTCACAATAGAACAGTAATAGTTTCTTTTAATCAATATCCGGTCGAAAAATTTAAGTTATGACTTTTTTTTAAATTCTCTAAATTTACACAGTCAATAAAGTCATCGAACATGCAACCAAAGTGGTTAGTAGGCATTTTATTTATATTTTACTTGAAAATCTCTAATAATTCAGTAGAAATGTGTAGCAGCAGCAGCAGCAGCAGCAGCAGCAGCAGTGAGTGTAAAAAATTCATATACAAACCATATATAGAACGTATCAAATATTTAGTAAGATTGCCAGATACTAAAAAATTAAGTGAACTTGCCCTTATTGGTACTCATTCATCGCTATCCTACAGTGCTCGTGAAACAGAATATCGAACCCAAGATTTGAATTTTGCCCAGCAATTAAAATATGGAATTCGTGTTTTTGATATTAATGTGCGTTTACGATCATATTACATTGAACCTTACAGTTATAGTTCTAAGACTCAAGTTAGATTTCATGATATGCTACTAGAAGCTGATAAATTTCTTGATAATAATCCAGGGGAATTTATAATTATTTTGATACGTCAAGTTTATTTTCCTGCAACTATTGTAACCAGAAAAAGTTGTGATACTATCAATTTTTACATCCGCCATGTCATTGGTGGGCAACGCATCGTCACAAAATGGCAGCTTGAGGACGATATTGGACAGCATCGTGGAAAAATATTATTAGCAAGTTGGGATGATTCATTTGAAGATTGTGTTTTTTATATTCGCCCAAACTGCGAGCGTCAAAGTGGCATTGAATGGAAAACTGGACATAATAATTATGCTTTTGGAGATAAATGGAATGATATTCTTAACTTAATTGTTCATAGTCATTTTGATAACTATAAATGTTTTATCAATGAAATTAATTTTGATGATGATTTATTTAATCGACGTGCTATTGCAAGAGATGGTGGTTATAATAATAATAAAATATGTGTTATTAATCCAATAAATAAATTAATGGAAGACTCTTTTCAAAATCCAAATCGTGCTTTGATTATTATCATAGCCGACTTTGTAACACAGGAACTGATGGATAAAGTTAACGACAGCAATTTTCCTAATTCATCATGGCGTATTGGTTGGGAATGACAATACACTTAAATATTTAGTAATGTATACAAAATTTTCCACAAAATTTTATGTTTTGAATAAATATTACTTTTAATAATATACTTTTTTAGTATTTCAAAAATTATTACACATATTTTGGGAGTATACCCATTAGGGTGTCCCAAAAACAAAATTTTTTTTTTAACCTCTTATGGGCTCAAAAGTTATTTTATATTATAAAAAAAATCCTCCCCAAATTTCAGTCAGATATCTTTAAAATTGAGCATTTTACTTTTTCATTTTTAAGATTATGAAAAATTTTTAACTTCCCGCTAAGAAAATCGAAGATTTTCAAAAATTTCGGGAAGTTATTGTTTTCACCCCGATTTGCAAAAATTGAAATTCCAACAGATGTCGACGTTTTGAGGTTCTAGGAAGCTAATTTGACTAAATTCCAGATGATGTCCGAGTGTATGTATGTATGTATGTATGTACGTACGTACGTATGTAAATATTCTGTAACTTTTCAACGGATGAACCAATTTTGATCGTCAAGGTGTCATTCGACGCGGCTTGTTATTTACTATGAGCACTGAAAATTTGAGGTTAATCAGTAGAGTACGTTCGGAGATATTTCAAAAATAAAATTTTTTCAAAAATGTTTTTTTTGTATAACCTTTAATTAGCTCGATGGATTGATTCCAAAATCTAATCAGCTCTAAAACTTTATAAGCCGCGTCGAATGCCACCTCAGCCATCAAAATCGATTCATTCGTTCAAGAGAAACCGTAAACGAAAGAATTAAAAAAAAATTTTTTTTTTAGTTTTTTTGAAATTTCTCAAAAACGACTCGATAAATCAATTTTAAAATTTGATCAGCTCTAGAACTCAATAAAACGCGTCGATCGCCACCTCAACCATTGCAATCGGTGAATTCGTTCGAGAGATATTGTTGGAGAAAAAATGGTAAAAAACGTTATTTTTCAAAAACAAAGGCACTCAAAAGTATTTTCGAGCTCGAAGAGCTCGAAAATGTATTCTCGACAATGTTTTCGAGCTCAAAGAGCTTGAAAACTGCGGGAAGCTTTGAGGCTGGCCCTATCAAAAAATTTTTATTTCAAATTTTGACAAGCATGGTCTTGTAGGAAATTTAATTTCCTACAAAAAGTATCTGATATCATATATACGTCAAATGAATGAGAAAAAAGTTACAGGGCTTTAAATGTCAACGAAAAATGAAACTTATAACCAGGTTTTACTGTATTTCAAAACTCTCGATCACACCAAAAATACACTGTAAAAATTTTTGGTGTGAAAATGGTCAACCTTCTTCCAGGTTCTTTACACACGATAGTGAATTATGCATAATATGGAAAATAACAGAATATTACTCTAATACATAAATTATTGAAAAAAGAAAACTCAATTTAAATAATTTTAGAATCGTATTGTACACCCAAGACTACAGTAGAATTTAGATTTGTACACCAAAGTATCGAAAAAAAATATTCTATAATAATTGTACCTTTTATTAGACTATTATGATAATCGTTTATTGAACGGATATATAACGACATTAATAACCAATAATTAAGAAAAATTTCTAAAATAGACTTTAATTACATCCTCTGATAACCAAATCATATGTAAAAACGCGGCCTAAAATATCAAACAAATGGTAGAATAACTTTATTATTGAGTTACTTTGATAATAGAACATAGATAGTTTCTTCTTTAAAAGAAATTAGCATTTTTTTTATTCTCTAAATTCAAAGGGTCAATACAGTCATCCAAAATGCTACCGAAATGGTTAGTCGGCATTTTATTTATATTCTACTTGAAAATCTCTACCAATTTAGTAGAAATGTGCAGCAGCAGCAGCATTAAGTGTGAAAAAATTATATACAAACCATACATAGAACGTACTAAATATTTAGTAAGATTGTCAGATGATACGAAGTTATGTGAGCTAGGACTTATTGGTACTCATTCATCGCTATCCTACAGTGTTGATGAAATAAATTATAAAACCCAAGACTTGAATCTTGCACAGCAATTAAAATATGGAATTCGTGTTTTAGATATTGGTGTGCATCCACAGTTATATTTATTTGAAATTTACAGTTATAATGCTAAAAGTAATATTGGATTCCATGATTTCCTACTAGAAGCTGATGAATTTCTTGATCATAATCCAGGTGAATTTATAATTATTTTGATACGTCAAGTTTATGATTCTGCATTTTATTTTGGCAAAAGCAATTGTGATATCATTAAATTTTACATCCGCCATGTCGCGGGTGGACAACGTATTGTCACAAAATGGCGGCTTGAAGACACTATTGGGCGGCATCGTGGAAAATTATTATTAGCGAGTTTGGATGAATCGTTTAGTAAATGTACTTTTGACATTCGCAAGAACTGTAGACTTCAAAGTGATATTACATTGAAAGCTAAACGTAATAATTATGATGCTGAAGATAAATGGGATGATATCTTAACCTTAATTGAAAGGAGTTATTTGGATAACCATAAATGTTTCATCAATGAAATAAATTTTGATGATGGTAAAAATAACCATCGTGAGATTGCTAGAGATGGTGGTTATCAGAATAGTACTACATGTATTTCTCGGCCAATAAATAAATTAATGGAAAAATATTTCGAAAATCCACACCGTGCTTTGATTATTGTTACAGCCGACTTTGCAACACAGGAACTGATGGATAAAGTTAATGACAGCAATTTTCCTAATTCATCATGGCGCATTGGTTGGGAATGACGATACACTTAAATATTTGAATGTATATGCAAAATTACTAAATGACACTCTGTTGAAAATTTTTTCTTTACAATAAATATGAAAACTACACTGTGAAAAATTCCCAACAAATTTTACTATGGGTGCATAGTAACACCGGGCTATAAGAAAACTGGTACAAAATTTACAAGTGTCCCATAGTAAACGTATGCGCATAAGCCACAATCGTGCAGTCTGCGCATACGTTTACTATGGGACACTTATAAATTTTGTACCAGTTTTCTTATAGTCTGGTGCTATTATGCGCCCATAGTAAAATTTATTGGGAATTTTTCACAGTGTACTATTAAACTCTGTAATTTTTTCGGAAATCAATAAGACTTAATTTATAAAACAATATTTATTTATTGATCTTTTACTGGCGAATCCAAATTGCGGTAATTTACGGTATTTGGAATAATTACGGTAAATTGCGATATTCTACGGCTAAACACGGTACTTTACGATAAACTTATGGCACTTTATGGCAAAGGTGGAGTATTTTCCGTAAATTTGCGGTAAGTGCACGGTAACTTACCGTAAAGTAGGGCGCGATAACTTACCGCAAAAGTACGGGAGCATAAAACGCCAGCGGCAAAAATACCAGAAATTACGGCAAATTTCCGCATTTTACCGCGACTTGTCGTAAATTACCGCGTGTTCTTGTAACTTGCCGTAAATTGTCGTAAATTACTGCCAAGTGCGGCAATTTTGCCGTAGGGATATTGTATTTTACGGTAAATTACCGCTGAGTATGGTAAATTATCGTAATTCGGATTAGAATAAATTTTTTATTTCCTGTTTCTAATACCAATAGATACCCTATGACAAGAATTCATTCGGAATTCTATAGGGACTTTTTTAAATTCTATACAAAAAAACATTTTTTTTACGATCGTAGCACTACTTTTTACTGTTAATCAAAATATAATTAATAGGAATACTTTGACATCATATAATAGCATCAAATGTTTTAAATTACTTTTTATCGAATAATGCTTAAAATGATATATAATGACAAGTAATTAAATAAAGTACCTTGATCGTCTAATAACTTTATTATTAAGTCAACTAAACAATAGAACAGTAATAGTTTCTTTTAGTAACCATCCAGTAACAAAATATCAGTTATTATTTTTTCAATTTTATAAATTCGTACAGTCAGTAAAGTTATCCAACATGCTATTAAAGTGGTTAACAGGAATTTCGTTTATATTTTACTTAAGAATCTCCAATAATTTAGTAGAAATGTGCAGCAGCAGTTTTAAGTGTAAAAAATTCATATACAAACCATATATAGAACGTATTAAATATTTAGTAAGATTGCCTGACAATAAAAAATTAAGTGAACTTGCCCTTATTGGTACTCATTCATCGCTATCCTACAATGCGGATATAAGAGAATTTCGAACCCAAGAATTGAATCTTGCCCAGCAATTAAAATATGGAATTCGTGTTTTTGATATTAGTGTGCGCTTACGGTCAAATATAATTGAAAGCTACAGCTATTTTGCTAAGACTAATATTGGATTCCAAGATTTGCTACTGGGAGCTGAAGAATTTCTTGATTACAATCCAGGTGAATTTATAATTATATTAATAAGTCAAGTTTTTCCGCCCGAATCGGATGTAACCAAAAGTAATTGTGATATTATCAATTTTTACATCCACCATGTCGTGGGCGGGCAACGTATTGTCACAAAATGGCGGCTCGAGGACACTATTGGACAGCACCGTGGAAAAATATTGTTATCAAGTTTTGATGATTCATTTAGTGAATGTGCTTTTGATATTCGTAGTAACTGTAAGCTTCAAAGTGATATTACATTGAAAGCTAAACGTAATAATTATAGTCTTCTAGATAAATGGAATGATATCTTAACCTTAATTAAAGATAGTTATTTTGATAACTATAAATGTTTTCTTAATGAAATACACTTTAATGATGGTTCATTTAACCATTTTAGTATTGCCAAAGAAGGCGGTGATTTTAATAGTAGTATGTGCGTTAGTCACCCAATTAATGAAATGATGGAATATCATTTCGAAAATCCACACCGTGCTCTCATTATTGTTGTAGCTGACTTTGTAACACAAGAATTGATGGATAAAATAAACGACAGCAACTTTCCTGATTCATCATGGCGTATTGGATGGGAATGACGATACACTTGAATTTAAATTATTAATTGTAACTTTTTATCAAATTTTTTTAAAAATTAAATACTACTTTTCATTCTCAATTTTCATGTTATTATTTATGAAACTAATCAGTAATCACTCATACATGGAAAAAAACATGGCTATTTTTCATTTATTCATAGAGGGGAAATTTTACATTGACGTAAAAATCCTACCGACGTTAAGAACTGCGGGAGCTTGGTACCTGCGTGACACTTCGTAGACCAGGGTTCGAAACATGGCTGGGTATCCCTTAAAGGCGAGTGGTTTCCGAGCTGCTCTAAATGGTTCCTAAGCTGCTCTAACCTCTAATTTGCTTGATTAATCAGAGTTCCTACAGGTTCGGAAAGTAGTATATCACTCGGGGACGGAACTATATTTTTGAATAAGAGTATCGTCTGGAGCGGGAGATGATAATGTAAAAAACGCGTGTATGCCCAAAAAGGTCAGGAAACGGAACCCGTAAAAAAGGGTGAGCATTTGAAAGTGACTGATCCCCAGTTGGTTCCATTACATCGAACACTCACTAGTAAATAGAGAATAATCACTATTTTCACTATTTCAAATTGAATAGAGGGTTCTGTAACAAACTGCCCTCGGACGAAATAACCTAGAATAAAATAACCTCGTTACAAAACAACCTGGACAAAACTAACTTTGTTATTAAATAACCTGAACGACATTATAATGTTATAACCTTCAAATACAAGACAGAATATTTATAATTGTTTCAGGTTATTATTGTTCTAGGTTATTTTGTCGGGGTTATTTTGTCGGAGTTATTTTGTCGAGGTTATTTTGTCCAAAGGTAACTGATCGCGGCACCGAATAGAGTTTGTCAGCATTGGAAAAATACCAATCAGTAATAATTGACTAAAATTGGAAAAATGCTTTTGCAAAAGTGGGAAAAATAGTCATCTTTTATTCTCCATGTTGTTATTAAAAAAATAATTTTATTTGCACAGTAAGTTTATAATTTTTCGTTATGGAATTAATAACTTTGAAAAAATAAATTAGCTTTTATCAAAGCACTTTTTTTTTGCTATTTTTCAACAAGATTATTCGACGTTCGTTTTTAATAATCGGACGATAACTAAAAATTTATAAAATCGATTTTAATTATCGCCTCTAATTATCGAATAATACTAAAAACGAGTCGTTTAATTACTCACGTTAATGCTATAATTACTTTGTCATTAACTCGGTTTCACAATAACCAAAAATAGATTTGGTTTTTTTTTTTATTTTTGTAAAAATCCATTGAAAGAAAAAAAACCAGTTATTACTTATTTGTTTCTTAAATTTGTGCCGTTAAAAAAGTCATCTAACATGCGATCAAATCGACTAAAATATATTCTATGTATATTTTATTTCATAGTATCTATTAATTTAGTAGAAATGTGTTTCAAAAATTGTGAAAAAAATATTTACAAACCATACATAGAACGTATTAAATATTTAGTAAGATTGCCAAACAATAAAAAGTTGTGTGAACTAGCACTTATTGGTACTCATTCATCGCTATCCTACAGTGCAGATACAATAGAACATCGAACCCAAGATTTGGACCTTGCCCAGCAATTAAAATATGGAATTCGTGTTTTTGATATTAGTGTGCGTTTACAATCATATTTACTTGAACCTTACAGTTATAGTTCTGTGACTAACGTTGGATTTCATGATATGCTATTAGAAGCTGATAAATTTCTTGATGATAATCCAGGTGAATTTATAATTATATTGCTACGTCAAGTTTATCTTCCTGAATCCGATGTAACCAGAAGTAATTGTAAAGCTGTTAATTTTTACATCCGCCATACCGTGGGCGGGCAACGTATTGTCACAAAATGGCGGCTTGAGGACACTATTGGGCAGCATCGCGGGAAAATATTGTTAGCGGGTTTAGATGAGTCATTTGATGAATGTAGTTTTGATATTCGTCATAATTGCGAACACCAAAGTGACGTAAACTTATATCGTGATAAAAATTATCATCTTGAAGATAAGTGGTGGGACATTATTGTCTTAATCAACCATAGTCGAAATTATAGGTATAATTGTTACATTAATGAGGTTAATTTTGACGATGGTTCAAATAACCATCGTATTTTTGCTAAAGACGGTGGTTATTATTACAATAATCAAGTATGTCTTGAACCATTAAATCGATTAATGACGGTATATTTTAAACATTCGCATATTGCCCTGATTATCGTTATTGCTGATCATGTAACGCAAGAATTGATGGATAAAATAAACGACAGTAATTTTCCAAATTCATCATGGCGTATTGGATGGGAATGACAAAATAAACTTAAATTCACATTGTTCATTACAACTTTTTATAAAATTCCTTGTTTTAAATAAACAATAATTTTAATCATAAACGTTTTCATTATTTTTAAGAATACAGTTAGTAGTTTCGAACACTGATTATTTTTTTAAATTACGTAGTCATGTGGGGCAAGTGTGCGCTGTAAGTGTACGGAAACCCTTGCATATCAGTCCGAAATGAATGGGTTTGCGCACACTTGCCCCACATGACTCTACTTCTATCATATACTAAGTAATAGACTTATCCTAGTAACATTTATAAGGAAGTTTTATGTAAATACTGTATCTTAGTCTTGACCAAGTCTACATAATAAGTCTTAGACAATTCTAAGCTAAAATATTTCCGTAAGATATCTTTAGCAAATCTGTGGCAAAACTTGGCTAAGATACTGCGTAAGACCCATTAACTCAGACTCGCTAACGAATTGCTTAAGATACCTGCAGTTGGCCGCCCTTACCTCGTTACTTCCTAACCTGTATATTCAGCATTAGTATAGTAAATTCAGAGTTGCTTTTTTAATTTTAATAACGAATAATATTAATAATGTGTAGCACTTTTAATTTCAACGAGGACCACTTGGGTGTACTGCAGATACTAAATTTAAGCATTGGGCAATGATAAAAAAAATAAACCTGATATTTTGAGGAAGTCTGCAACAATGCTTACTAACATTGTTATCGTAAGTATCTTGGTTAAGAATTGCTGCAGACCCTTTCTACGTACTTACGAAAATCGTAGGAAGAATCTTAAGCAAGACTTGATGAAAATTGCAGAAAGTATACTTACGAAATCCATCTTCTTCAAATCTTGTTTTAACCTTCTGCAAGAGGTTTTCTGAAGGTCGTTCCTCAAGTAACATGCTTAAGACAATAATACTAGGGTTATCAACCAGTTTCAAAAATAAATAAAGTCTTCAATTTTTAACAATTTATTGAATTCAAAAATAAAAAATCTATAAAACAAAATTTCCATTAAACAACTTTATTAAAATCTGCGCAAAACTGGTCAGCAGTATTCTAGTTGTCTACTTTATATGACTCAATCTTGCTGCAAACACTGTTAAATTCTTTGAGTATGCAAGCCTGCGCAAAAACTTACAAGAATTTTTTGTCTTACGCATCTAAAGAATGGTACAAGCTACTCTATGGCTTGTTAATGAAATTACTTACGCATTTCTCTAGCAAAACTTGTGTAAGAAATTTATTGAAGACACTCACGCATGGTTTGCGCAAGATTTACTCAACAAGCGCTATATCCATACCGTAGACCAAAGAAAAGGGTAAATCGACAGATATATATAGCGCTTGTTGAGCGAATCTTACGCATGCCATGAGTGAATACTTTCAATAAATTTCTGTCACGAGTTTTGCACAAGAAATGAGAGAGTTATTCCATAAACAAGCCATGTGTAAGATATCTACAGTATTATTTTGTATAATATCATGGTCAAGTTATACAAAAATCTTGTGACAGATTAATAGGCATAAAAACATGTAAGCACATAGAGTTTACCCGCAAGACACTTCACAAAATTAACACAAGACTACCCGGGTCAAAAAAATAACTTTTAGGCGTAATTTTAAAAATTTAAAATAGAGTAGGTCTAGCAAGACAAAAGCAAGTCAAGTTTAAATTCTTTTTTTTCATAGAAGAAAAACATATTTTAAGATATGAAAGCATATTTGGTTTTGACTTGCTTTCGACTAAGTTGTCTTACTTTGCTACCGATTTACGTCAACTAAGTCGAATTAAAATCACGGTGTCGCGGATTTGACAGTTGACTTAAATTTTGAAGCTAAAAAGTCATATTGAACTTAAAAAAAGTAATGCAGAAACAGTTATTGGTAGTATATAAAATAGATGTATTACATATCAAATTAATTAAGTCAAAAGTAAGTCAACAAACTCAAAATAAAATAATTTTTTTAACCTGGGTGCAACAGGATTGTCACTTGTGTGTAATCTTCGGCAAGTTCATGCAATATCTATCGAAAAATTTAAGTGATCAGTGTCTTAACACCGCGTCTTGAGCGACGTGTTCAATTACCACGACAGCAGTGTACCATTCTATATTTAAACTCTTCAAAAGCCTCAATTATTTCTTCACGCAATTCACGGGCTTTTTCTCTAACATCTTCACGCATCAAGTTGTAGCACATCGCAACCAACCCCAGTCCCAAAAGTAAGTAAATGAAATTAATAACTAATTTAAGGTGGCTTCGACTTTCGGCTTCGACGATATTTGCACCTGGTACAAAGTCACCCATGCCTATTTTGCAAAGTGAAGTTACGCAGAAATAAGCGCTGTCCAAATAGTCCCATTCTTCCCACTGTGCGAACATGATAGTCCCTATCAGGATGTAGCCAAAGATTACCCATAGGCATGCTGTTGAGGGGACTATTATCCTTTGTCCTGGTTTTTTACGTCCAGTACACTCGTGGAACCATCTATATAACCATCTGCAATAAGAGATTGATCACCAGTTTTATTTTCTTTGAATCATTGGTTTAGGAGCCGTATCATCCCTACTGTATCCGAATTACGGTAAATTACGGAAATGACCATAATTTGCCGTAATTCGGATCCGCCAGGGATTACTAACCTGAATGTTTGGGCGAGAACTTTGCCCATGTTCAAGAAATATAAAACGTATAGAGGAATACCAAAAATGGCGTAAACTACAGTAGCCCCTTTGCCCAACATTGTTCTTGGGACTATGTTACCATATCCAATCATGGTAAAAACTGATAAACAGAACATCAATGCAGCAGGCAGTGACCAAACATCTTGAGCAGATTTACCATTGTAACCAAGTTTAACGGCTTTTACTATTTCTATTTGAAATTCTTTCAACAACCCGTCGGTGTGTCGTCTAAAAGCCGTTTTGTTGAGAATATTTACGTGCCGATCAGCAGCAGTTGCTGTCCACAATTTTGCACTGTAATTTTTACGCAGTAGCCGCACTTCTTCAATATGAGGATACTCAACTTGTGTTTCGATGTTGCTGAATCCTATAGCACCGACAATCGCGTAACCTACGACGAGACCTCCAACACCAACTTGGGTACACATGAATGCGACCAATTTTCGGCAACAGTCTTTTATTTTCTCACGTGGGTCTCCGTTGACTGAAGTTGTTGATGAGTTACATGATCGTGATGATGATCGCATTTTAGTCATGATTGTATTTCGTTTTATCTGTTATGTGATGTTGATAAGTAAGTTGATTATTTTCACGATTAACTTTTTGACAAATGCGAGTACTGATCTACTGAACGATTCAGTTAATTAAGTTGATGTTGAAAAGTCGTGTTGATTAGAAAGTTGGATCAGTTGATGTTGACTTTAATATGAATCTGTTGATATGAGAATTAGTAGGGTTGATTTTAGAATATTTTTTAGGTAAATATTTTGGAAAATGTTGAGAAGCGTTTTTAATGTTGACTTAATCCTGTCGATTGAAGTTGACTCATTAAATTTTGAATTGATATCTTCAATGTTGATAATTAAATTACTGTTATCGTCAAAATGATGTTGATTACGTAACTTATGCCATCGCAAAACTGAAAAATGTTGATAACTGTTTTTAGAAGTTGATAAGGTAAGTTATAGTTAACGTCAACTTATTTAAAAAAAAACATACTTACTTGGAATGTTGATAGCTATTATATCAATTCAAAATCAATGTTGATAGTAAATTTTGATGTTGATAAATAATTGTTGACGTCAATATTGATGGTGACTAAGAAGTTGATGATCAATGGTGATATTGATTAAAAGTTGATTTCCAATGTTGACGTTGACTTAAAAGTTCAAATAAATGTTAATGTTGACGTAAAAATTGACAATCGATAGTGATGTTGATAAATAATTGTTGACATCAATGCAGGCGTTGACTTGAAAGTTGACAGTCAGTGTTGATGTTGACTTAAAAATTGACAGTCAGTGTTGATGTTGACTTAAAAGTTGACAGTCAGGTTGATGTTGACTTAAAAGTTGACAGCCAGTGTTGATGTTGACTTAACAGTTGACAGCCAGTGTTAATGTTGACTTGAAACTTGACAAGCAATGGCAATGTTGACTTAAAAATTAACAAGCGATTGCGATCCCGCTCGGCATAAATCTCAGAAAGTTACCTTTTGATATCAGAAAGATAGCATACTTTTTTAGATAACTTTATGATACCAATGAGATGTTTTTTTGGCATTCATGCCGAGCAGAATGTTGACTTAAAAGTTGACATTTAAGTTTGATGTTGACTTACAAGTTAAAAATCTCTGCTGACGTTGGTAAATAAATGTTGACGTCAATATTAATATATTTAAAAAATTGTTGATAATTTTCGGTTGACTAAAATATTGATATTAATTCATAATTCAATTCAATGTTGATTACTGTAGTTGATGTCAGTACACTTTTGTAACTCAAAACACATTAATGTTGACTTCCTTTTGCTTTAAATTTTTTTTCCTCTCTATAGTCTTATTCATCAATTTTATTAGCGACTTAATAAAAAATAATCTTTACCTCAATCGTTTATCATAAAAGACATAAATTTTTAGATGTTAAATGCTAGAGGTTACTAACCGTACTGACTACTGTGAATATTTAAAAGCTTTACTTGCCTATCTTTCTATTTTTGAATTCTCAAATGAGTATTTGCTTCTTACACGTGAACCCACAAATACCCACACGGTTATTTACATTCAACACTTTACTGTTTCATTTCATATGTTTATTCCAATATGATGAGGATCCGATGCTGCTATTGGAAACGTTTTATTACCGATCATATATATTACCACAAACATTTTCAGCATGTACAGACATTTATCGCGCTCTTATTTAAGTACTTCCTCGTAAAAAGAAAAAAATTTTAATATCCTTAGAAAAAAATTAAAAAAATTTGTCGGAACACTTCAAATATTTAAAATAATTTTTATGGTTTTTTTTAATATTTACCAAATGTTCACCATCGGTATTATAAAAAAATGTTATTTTTTTTTTTCTGTATTTCTTAGAACAAAGTTTAATTAGTTTAGCTTTTAATATGATAAAAATAGATTGTAAATTTATAATTAAATAATTTTTTTTTAAATTATAAACTAGGACATGATACAATTGCAACAAAGTGAGTTGACAGTTAATCTTTTTGTGAATGTCAATATCATTATATGAACTTTGCATTCATTCATTCATGCCTATATATATATATATATATATATATATATATATATATATATATATATATATATATATATATATATAGTGGTTATGTGCAAATAAAGTTTCAATCGAATGATTCAAATAATCCGAAAAATTCGAATTATTCGTAATGTTTACAATTATTAGAAAAATTCGATTGATAAATTTTTAAAAAATTTATGAATTTGAAAAATTTGAGAATTTTGAAATTTAATGTAAAATTAGAGGCATTTTTGAATTTTGAAATAATTCGAATTTCGAATTATTTGTAATGAATTTGGAAATAATTCAAAAAATTTGAAGTATTTGTGAATTTTTTAATTATTAGAAAAATTCAAGAAACTTGTGAATTTTGAAATTTCATGTAAAATTAGAGATATTCATAAATTTTCAAATAATTCGAATTTCGAATTATTTGTAATAAATTTGGAAATAATTCAAAAAATTTGAAGTATTTGTGAATTTTTTAATTATTAGGAAAATTCAAGAAACTTGTGAATTTTGAAATTTCATGTAAAATTAGAGATATTCATAAATTTTCAAATAATTCGAATTTCGAATTATTTGTAATAAATTTGGAAATAATTAAAAAAATTTGAAGTATTTGTAAATTTTTCAATTATTCGAAAAGTTCAAACTATTCGTAGTGTTTAGAATTTTATAAAAATTTGAAGTTCTCCTGAATTTTGAAATAATTCGAAGTTCGAATAATTCTTTATGTTTCGAATTAATGAAAAAATTCGGAGTACTTATGAATTTTTTGATTAAATAAAAAATTCAGTAATAATGAATTTGGAAATAATTCAAAAAATTTCAAGTGTTCGTAAATTTTTTAATTATTCGAAAAGTTCGAATTACTCGTAATTTTAACATTGATTAAAAAATTCGAGATATTCTGGAATTCGGTGATAATTCGAAAAATTCAAAGTATTCATAACTTTTCAAATTATTCGAAGTATTAGTGAATTTTCCGATTACAAGTAAATATTCGATTTGTTGGTCAGTTTTCGATTTATTCGATTTGAACTCCAACATAAAAATCGAGACAAATAATTAGTAAGTTCGAATTATTCGCACATCCCTAAAATTTATATATATAAATATATATATTTATATATTATATATAAACAAAACAGAGTGAAAAAAATAAGTGATTAATTATTAATAAAAAATAATTAATTATAGTTTTGATGAAAAAATTTTAAAAATGACGTGAAAAAAAAATTTTAATGAAAAATTAAAAAAACACAATGAAAATTTTTTGTTAATTGAAATAATAAATACTGATATTTAAATTGTCTCATTGCATGTGACATTAATAATGATCTGGTTACAATATATATATCACAAGGGTTGACCGCGTAACATGTCATCATCTTCAGTCGCAACTCTGTCGCCGAGCGATACAGACCTATAAACTTTTTTCATTTTTTTATTTGCAATCTTAATTTTTTTAATTAATTAAAACTTAACAGAAAGTCCCAAAGTATCAAAGTGACGAATCATAATTTTTTAATTTTAATTTTCCGTCATAAATTAAAAAAAAATTTTTTTGAGTTTGTAGATATTGGCAAAAAATGTTATTAGTTTACATTGTAATTATTGTTGCAAGTAAGTAAATATTATTATTAGTGAAATTTATTAATTGATTGATTTATTTATTTTTTTTTATGTTTGTTTTAGCGCTAAATGATTAAGGTGTTGGGATAGATTAAAATAATAATAATAAATTGAGGGTAATTGATAAATTATTGTAGCATTGAATTAAATTTAAATTTGGCACAAGGTATTTTAGATGGACTAGTACTATGAACATTTACCTTCAGTTTATTTTTTGAGTTACATATATTTTTTTTTTTTATCAAATAATCCGGATATTTAATTTGCAAAATTTGAATTATAATTTTAATTTTTTTACTTAAAATTTTTCAAATAACTCATGATATTAAAAAATTTTTTTTTTTTTCTAAATTGTAATTTTTAAAAAATTAGGGTTTTCGTATATGAAAAATTTTTTTTTTTATCTTCATATATATTTGATATTTAAAAATTTTTTGTACTTTTTGGTATAAAAAAAAAAAAAAAAAAAAAAAAAAAAAAATTATATATCTATATATAAATATTTGCAATAATTTGAAAAATGGCTTTTATATTAATACTGAATTTTTTAAAGCTAATCAAAAAACGACATATATATAATTTGACTTTTAATTAAAAAAATTATCAATTTTTTTTTATTAAAAAATGTATTATCATTATTTTATAAATGAAAGATATAAAGAAAAAAAAATTTAATCATATAATTACTATAAAAAAAATATATTTCTTTGATCAATTTAAAACTAATTATCTAATTATACAATTACATATATAAATATATACATATAATAATATAAATAGAATAAAGATCAGTAAATTGAATTGATTAATTTGAATTATAATTAAATTTAAATAGATCAAAGTACTCATCATTTATTAAATAATTAGAATCATACAAATTATTAAATAAGTATACTACGAAAATTTATAATTATAGTAAATTTATTGATATCAAAAATTTTTTTTTTAGATATTTGTGTGAGTAAAAGTCATGACTGGGGTTACACTGCAGAAAATGGTAATTAAAAAAAAAAAAAAATATATATATATATATATATTGTCCTTCAATGTTAAAGTTCATGTGTCATTGCCTGGCGTTATGTAGAAAATTATTTATATAGTCATATATATTCTTGGGTGTAGGGATGGAAAATTAAAAAAGAGTAGAGGTAAAGAGTACAGAATTTAAAAGAAATATATATGCATATGTATATATACTTGTTATCATATATAAGTATATATGTATGTCAATGTATGCAAATGTGGACGAATGTGTGGGAGTAAGTGTGGTTGTATAAGCGTAATTATAAAACTAGTGTAGAATAAAATGATCCAGAGAGGGCCAGGCCTTTGAATGATGATATGATACCGCCACTCTACCTACTCTACCTCAACTTATACCGCTACCTCAACCTAAACTCCAACGTTGACTAACTGATTGAGGAAATGATGTACTATAACACAGATTGGATAATTGCCAATTTTACAAATACTCTTATAGTTGTTTGACGCCGTTTTATTGTTATCGACTACTGAATTTTGATTTTTTTTTTTAATTTCATTTTTTGAAAATTGTTATTATTATTCTTATTCCTGATTAAAAAATTCGATTTAATCTAATTGAAACTCAATCGGATTCAAGCAATCAACCGGAATGCACTTGGGAGCGTTTCGATTACTTGATTAAATTTAATCAGATTCAATCGGAAAATAATAATTTTTTATCGGCCATTTTTCTGATTGAATTTTCCAATAGAAAGTCAATTGGAGTTTTTATCCGGAAGTTAGCAGACATTTAACAATTTTTGAAGTTTTGTTTTACTAATTAATTGCAAAAAAAAAAAAAATCTAAAAATATGCACATGTAGAAAATTAGATAAATTAGAGGTGCAATTATTTGAAATATGTATATTTTTTTTTTATTTATCGTTTTGACCAAAATCCAAAAATTATTAGATGTCGGCTAAATTCAATATCATTTATTATTATTATTATTATTTAAAAAAATCATATTCAACAAATATGATAAATGCTTTTTTTTTTTTTTCAAATTATCAATAAATCAAATACAGAATTTTTTGCCATTAACTATAACAATAATATCAATATATGTCATATTAATAACAAAAACACTTAAAGAATTGATAAGATATAGAAATATATATAGATATCAAGTGATTATCAAAATACATTTTAAATCATTGCACAATTACCACTTATTATTATGTTGTGATAAAATTATTTAATTATTAAAATATTACAAAAAAAAAAAAAAAAATTACTTTGACACGGATTCGAACTCATGAACTTCAGTTAACTCCATTATTTTTGATCTCTTATAATTTCTAAACTTATTAACCGATTTTAGTAAATCAAAATTCGTATTATTCCGCGTTAAATTCTTCACTTAATAATAGTGGAGCACAATTACTTATAAAAATTTTACCATCTGATAACTGTTGATTATTTTACTCTGAAAAATATTCAAAAAATTTTATTTTTCAGTCACAAGACAAAAATTGTATTTTTGAAAAATTAGACTCGTAACAAATTATGGATATAGCTCAATCCTAGTAATTTATAAAATATACAAAAAATTTTTCGCAAAACCTTGAACTGGATTTGAACCCACGACCTCTATTTCCTGCACGAAAACTAAAACTGCAATATCTCGAAAACTAATGAGTCGATTAGAAAAAAAAAAAATTCTCATTATTCATCATTCAATTCTCCAGTTAACCATAGCGGGCAAAATGAACCAGTCGTTAATAATTTCTTAAAAAAAAATTTTTTCTAGCAAATAAATAATTTTTTTTTCTCAAGGTCCAAGTTCATGGCCCGGCTTGTGTAAAAATGGTAAAAGACAATCGCCAATAAATATTGAAACAGACAATACACTAAAAGATGATTTAGGATCATTAAAATTTTTGCATTACGATTATGCATACACTGGGATATTAACAAATACTGGGCATAATGGTAATTAATAAATAGATTTATTTTTATAAATTAAGGTTTTATTTGATTATTATTATTATTATTATTTTTTTTTTTTAAATTAAATTTTTACAAGTACAAATAACATTGTCTGGTGTACCAATATTTTTAAGTGGTGGTGGATTAATGTCGACTTATGTACTTGAGCAAATGCACTTCCATTGGGGTGCTGAGCATACAATTGACAACACACGTGATGCACTAGAACTGCATTTAGTACATCGTGATAAACAATACGAAAATGTGTCAATTGCATCACAGTATGATAACGGGATTGCTGTTGTTGCTGTTTTATTTAAGGTGATTAATTAAGATTTTTTTTTTTTTTTTCAAATAATTGACAGCCGTTTGATTAATTATAGCTTACGGACGATGACAATGACAATCTTTATGCAATATTGAAAGCTGCTGAATCAGTATCGCAGTGGGTTGGAAAGAGTAGTATTCAAATCCAACGTAAAGTTATACCGATTCATCTATTACCTAATGATCGGACAACGTTTTATCGTTATACTGGTTCATTAACGACTCCAGGGTGTCAAGAATCGGTTACGTGGTTCGTTATGACGGAAAAATTAACGATTTCTGACTCACAAGTGAGTTTAAATAAATAATTAAATTAGGCTCGAAAGAAAAAAAATAATATATGATGATATATGACCATATCTTATGATATATGATCGATATTTGATTATTTTTTCACGGATATATATATGTATTTGTGTCGGTCCATGTATGAGATATATGCTCATATATGATGTCCATATAAACTGTATAAAAAAATTAATTCTTCACATATATTTTTATATGAATCATATATGCTCATAAATGTAAATAGTTGAATCACATGTTGACATATGGACCATATATGGACACAGTTGAATCATATGAACTGTATACAATCATATATGTTGACACATGAATCATATATGGTCATATATGTTGATATATGAATCATATAAATCACATATGATCATATGTAAATTGTACATATTCATATATGTTGGCATGAATCATATATACTCATATAAGGACATAAACCATATATGCTCATATATGTCAATATATGAATCACATAAATCACATATGCTTATATATGGATCGTATATACTCATATATGTTGGCATAAATCATATATACTCATATACGAACATATAAACCATACATGCTCATATATGTTGATATATGAATCATATACTCATATATGGACATAGAGGAATTATATGAACCGTATATTTATATATGTTTATACATCGATCATATATAATCAAATAAATTGAGATAAGGATCATATATGATTCATATATTAAATCTTTTTTAAATTTTTTTCATTTGCAGGTTAAAATTTTAAAAAACGTTCAAACGCACAATGGAACTCTAAATATAAACTATCGTCCGACCCAAGAAATCGGCAACCGTAAAGTATATCACCATTTACTAGGCTACTCTTCTTCACCAGTTATTACCTCTAACCTAATAATCCTCTTCCTCACAATTATCTTTACTAAAGTTTTCTAGTCTTCCTCATCCCAACCACCCCCTCCTCCTTATTAATTAATCAAATAAACCAAATATCAGCCAAATAAATCAATTAATAAACTAATAAATAAAGTCTAGTCCACTTCCAACGAAAATAAAATAAACTCAGGTTTTAAAAATTTTATTTATCTGGAATACAATTATCAATATAATAATATATTATAATTAATTTACAAAAATTTATTATAAATCTTCTTAATTCTTGCTTTTCTTTTTTTACATTTTGTCATTTTTAAATCATTATTATTATTGTTATTATTATCATTATTACTATTATTATTATTACGATTTTGACGAATTTTATTACAATTCATATTTGTTGTCAACTCTATTGATAAATTACGTTCGTCATTAATATCTTGCCAATTATTATCATTCTGTCCCAATTCATTATTATATTTTTTATTATTATTACTATTATTATTATTATGATTTATGACACTACGTACATTAACTAAGTACGTACAATTTTTTTCCAAATTTTTTATGTCAAATCTAGTCTTCTGTAAGAGCAAAAATAAAATAAATTTTAATAAAACTAATTTTTTATTTCTTAACATTAATTAAGTAGTAATTAATTTTACCTGCGTGATATGGGACAGTGAAGAAGGTGCAATAAGATTGGGAGTTATTTTAGAATTATGAAAAGTGCTGCAAGATTCAAGCTTCCAAGATACATTATAACTATGAGCTTCGGTGTCAATTGGCCAAACTAATCTAGCGTCAACTTCCTCATTGCAATGACAAATTAATCTACGAACTCGTAAACCTGCATGATGGCGTTCACATCTGCCGGCATGACCATCTACGTCGGCTGTAAGTTTATTATTTTTGTCAATAAATCCAATAGAGGTTAATCCATGGACTGTAATGTAATAGTATACTGCAGAAAAAAAAGTAACCGTTGCTGTGTGGAACGATAACCGAGTGAATATAACATACGATACAATGGAATCTTATATAAAACCATAAGAGTTACTTTGACGACTGCAACAGCTATTTTTTTCAAAGCAATGAGTACTGTCTTTAACTATAGTTGGTTTGATTTTAAATAGAAACTTTATTTATAATATCCCGCAAAAAATCGGCGTGCATGATCATCCATAATTCATATCTGATCATGCATATTCCATCCCTAATTCATATATGATCACGCAAATCCATGCCCGAGCATGCATGATTCAGGCATAATCCATGTCTAAACATGCATGATTCACATCTAATCACGCATAATCCATGCCTGAGCATGCATGATGCATGTTTCATCATGCATGATTAATGCATAATCCATTTGTAAACATGCATGATTCACACCTAATCACGCATAATCCATACCTGAGCATGCATGATGCATGCTTCATCATGCATGATTCATACATAATCCATGTCTGAGCATGCATGATTCCTGAATAATCATGCGATTCACACCCAATCACGCAAATCCATACCGGAGCATGCATGATTTATGCTTCATCATGCATGATTCAGACATAACCCATGCCTGAACACGCATGATTAACGCCTAATCACGCATAATCCATGCCCAACATGCATGATTCATGTCTGATCATACATCATCACGCATGATCATGCATGGTTAACGCATAATCCATGTCTGAGCATGCATGATTCGTGTCTGATCACGCATAATTCATAGCTGATCATGCATAATTCGTGTATGACCATGCATGATCATGCATCATTCATGTATGATCATGCATGATTATACATGGACTATTCATGAGTGATGGCATGATCCATTGATTTATTCATGGTCCAGGCATGTTTGTGTACGAGCAGGCATGAGTATTTTTATCCAAAGGATAAGGCATGATAATTCATGGTCAAGTAGGATCATGTAAACTCAGGTAAAGTCATGCATGGTCGAGGTAGATCATACATGCTTACTGCTGGCCAAGATTCAAGCTTGATAATGCATGAGATTAGCGAATGATCATGCATGCCGATTTTTTCCGAGACAGTTTATCTTTCTGTAGTAAAAATAAGAGACGCGTAAAAAAAACGGTGATTACGTTCCAAAAGACTAACGATCGATATTAGTAAAGTAACAATAACTGATTTTACCGCAGTTTGATTAACATAACTCACTGTAGTTAAAGACAGTACTAATTACTGTGAGAAAAGTAGTTATTACTGACGTCAGAGTAATTTTTATGGTTCTGATTATTTTTTTTTTCATGTACTACCCAGGTAAAATACAGTATTTTTACGGTAAATTTGCTGAATTGTACGGCAATTTACGGTATTTTTGCCGTAAGCAACGTATGGTTTTTTATTTTTACAGTTTTTACACTGCAATAATTTACTTTATGGTAAAAATGCTGCACTTTTGTCTTAAAATACCGTAAATTACAGTAATTACTGTAATTTACCGTAATTTGGATCCATTAGGGTTTTTGAGTACTAGCAATTAACAAAAATGAATCTTAAGTTTATTTATTATTGAGTCCCTATTAATAATTTAAAAAATATTTATGCATGCCTTATTCTTACCTAACAAATATCCCTACCGTATTTTGAATAATCCGTGCTATTGAAGACCTTGGAAGCTTTTTTTGAAGCCATTCTTCTGCCGCCGTAGACCGATACCGCCTGTACTTGTAGAAAATACTGACACCCAATTTCCAAATTTTTAATTTCGAAGCAGCTCTTGTCCTTAAAATATGTATAAAAAAAAAATAGTAAATATATATAGTTATAAGGAATGCATCTTAATAATGCGATTAGTTAAAAAAATGGCTGATGACAAACTTTAGAAATACTGCGATGATAAATGAGAATAGATTCATTGGTAGGTCCGCGTATCAGTTGACTCCAGAACAACTTGTAAAACATGATCGGAACGTCCGAGGGTGGCTGCCTCCAACGAAGAAGTATTCTCAGCTTCCCATCAGCTTGCTGTACACGAGCACCGCTCAGAGACAGGTTACGTGGCTCCCGCGGATTCCTCGGTTCTTTTGTAAACCGCAAAAAAATATACTGAATTACTAAACACACATGATATACTACCTGAAAGGGTCTTTGCACCCAGTTGGTTCATCTACGTCGTGTTAATAACAAAAAACATCGACAATGTTATTCTAATACTTTTACTAAAAAGTTAAATAACTTTGTTATGATAAATTGTTGATCGACAATTCAAAACAGACATTAATCTTTTACTTTTACTTCAAATTTATTTAAATTTACGGACGTTAATTTGAGATTTTGAAAAAATTCTACGGTTTGTAACTAGGCTTCAAATTATTGTAATAAACTTTTTTTTTTAATAATTTTGGGGTTTAAAATCTCAGATTTCGAAGCCTTGAAACGATTTTTGGAAAAAAAAATTTTTGTGATCAAATTTTGAAATTTTGAATTTATGGCACTAATTTTAGAAATCATTATTTTTGTTAAAACCTCTATTATTATGTTAAAAATTGATTGCTTATACATTTGAATTCTCGGGGATTAAAGCTGGAGTTTAAAGCTTCAAAATCCATTTTTTGAATTTTCTGTATGATAATTTGGTGGCATTTTATGAACCACCAAAGCTCAAGTCACACCTTTGACTTTGACATTTTATAACTTGGGTTAAAATTATCGTAATAAATTTTTTAAAAAAATAATCTGAGGGTTCAAAATCTCAGATTTCGAAGCCTTGAAACGATTTTTGGAAAAAAAATTTTTATGATCAAATTTTGAAATTTTGAATTCACGGCACTAATTTTGGAATTCATTACTTTTGTTAAAACCTCTATTATTATGTCAAAAATTGATTGCTTATCAATTTGAATTCTCGGGGATTAAAGCTGGAGTTTAAAGCTTCAAAATCCATTTTTTGAATTTTTTGTATGATAATTTGGTGGCATTTTATGAATCACCAAAGTTCAAGTCACACCTTTGATTTTGACGTTTCATAACTTGGATTGAAATTATCGTAAAAAATTTTTCAAAAAAAGAAATCGGTACTCAAAATATTGATCTTTTGAAAACCTTTCATGATATTGATACTAAAAATTTTTTTAATATACTTTTTGGGCATTAAACTCAAATTCGATGTTCCAAAAATGACTATTTATATCCAACGGTCTGTGTTACTAAAAAAAACTCAACTTTTCATGAATTAGAGTTAAAATATGTGCTCTATAAGCTGGAAAACAATTTTTGGACGACGTTTACCAGCAGTTTTAAATGGTTTAGAAGGTATCGAGTATCCTCTGGATCCATTTTCATTGACAGCAGCCACCCGGAACTGGTACCAGTGTCCAGTTTTTAATCCTGCCTTGATCGAAGCATACGGCTTGCTGCTCATATGCAAAACATCCCACGAACTAAGCCTCGATTCCAAGTATCTAGGGCCCAAAACATGTCGTTCTTCCACAACATACCAGACTCCATTATCACCATCACTAATCCTCGGGTCCTTGGACATCCAATTAAGCAGGACCATGTTGCTCTTTTCTCTGCGAATTTCGATTCCATCCGGAACAGGGGGTAAACCTAAAATTCATCTTATATATTAAGACACTGTAATACCCTATTGGTAAAAATTTTTACCGAAATTTGCCTTTGTCTCAAACAGGAAATTTCCGTATTACACACGCAGGTTAGAATTTCTTACTTTTCACTTTTAGAGTCCAATATACTAAATTATATATTTACACAAACTTGCCTTCATGATCTTGAAGACCTGTTGGATGCATACAAGTTATTCCGCAATCATTGGCACAACATTTGCCCAAATCGGTGCACTGTGAATCGTTAGTACATGCAATCAAACAAACGGCTTCGAAAGGCGACATTGAATTTTCTTCAGGACATTGTCCGGGTTTTGTGTAATTCGATAATAGACAAGTATCCATACACTAAAAATAAAAATTTTATCTATAACAGAATGTACTGTAAAAAAAAATATTTATGTCTGTCGCGGTGTTAAACTTAACCCCTATAACGGTGTTAAGAACAAGGGTAGGGTGTTACGAAATTTCTCGGTGAAAACTATTCCTTTTTTGAAAAGATACCTCGCTTATATTTTCTTAATCATTTGATAAGTAAGAAATTAATTCAATTCATAGAGACTTGATAATACGTTTTGATTAAAAATTGAGTCTCCCGCATGAAAATATCATATATGGTAAACGTATATTAAAAAATATATGTTACAGATATAAATATATACGTGACAATACATGAAATCTTATATAGAACTATATATAGATTTTCGCCGATTTTATTATATTTCTATATATGTTTTTTCTTATATGATTTCATATATTTCTGTATAACTTCAATATATTATTTATATATTTGAAAACTTATAATTTTAATATATTTAAAAATAAATGTTATTTATATATGGAAACAAATAAGAATACATATATAAATCATCATTATATGGCGCGATATATGTACCATGTATTTAACTTTAGAAATTTTTGTATATTTTTCGATATATAGAACCATATAAGTCTCCCATATATGTAAGAATAAATAAAATCTATTCTTTTCTGTTTTCCTCTCTGTTATAAGATTCAAACATTGTGTTCAGAATATATATATATATATATATATATATATATGTGTGCTAGCTTACAAATTTATATATATAATTATCAATATATGTGCTAACTTATAAATTAACATACATACTTATAAATATATATAATACATATATTAACTTATAAACTTACGTATATAATTAATTATATTAAGACTTACTATATTATATATAAGAAAATATATATCGTTTTTGGCCACTTATATGGTCCCATATTGATTATATATTTTTCCATATATATTTATCATATATGGTATTTTCATGCGGGCTGATCTATAAATTAGACCGAATCAGATCTAATCATATTTTTTCGGGTTATATTATATCTTTACTCGGAATTTTTACTAGAATCATTATATTTTCATCAGAAAATATATCCTTTATATATCTCTGTACGGATTCCCACATAGGGTATTTCTATGGATTCTCAAATGGCATCCGATATAGAAATCCTAATAGTTTTTATGGTTTTTCCTACTTGAGGACACTGTAAATAACAGAAAATGTTCATATTTTCTAGGATTACTCCTGACAGGACATAAATATATATACTCTTTGATTCATATAAAAGTATTTAGACAGTTATCCTCAGTCCTCAATTATGCAGAAATCTTTTCGAAAAAAATTTTTCCAGGAATTTTAATTATGTTTTCCTAATAGGACACTATGAGGAAAAAAGAAGTTTGTATTGCAGGAAATTATTTCGAACAGAAAAAAAACTTCTCAGCTGCCAAATTTTTTCTGGCCGACCCAAAAAAGGAATTTTGAAATTACCATGGAGCCGTATATTCATATAGAATAGATTTCCATGAATTCCCATATATTTTTACACTGACCCATAAGCTTTCTTTAGATTTCCATCTGAAATTACCGACAACGGAAATTTCTTCCAGAAATTCTCATATAGGATCTCCTACTACCATTTCATGGATTTCTATCAAAATTTATATGAATTTTCTTAGATAATTTACTCATAGGTCATACTTTCCTACAATAATTTCTATATGTAAACCCATAGTTTCCTACATACGTTCCAATGAATTTTTATAACAGATACTAGATTTCAAATATAAAACTACGTGATTAATTTGTTGTTTTTAGTTTTTAGGATCATACAAAATTAACTACACAATAAATCTTATAAATAAATAAAGAAAATTATTAAGAAACAGGTTCGTTTACTTATTGGCCTACTTTTTATATGGAACTACCGATTGGCTTTATATATATATATATATATATATATATATATATATATATATATATATATATATATATATATAAAGCTTCTTCGAATGAGAAAGAGTTCATCGTGCAATATATATACTTATATATTTATATATATATATATGCTTACAAACGATATACAAGGGTCCATCTTTTGCGATTGTTCTTTTGTATATAACAGGCGTGAAAACCTGTTTTTCGATACACGGTCCTTTGTGTTTTTGTTTTTGCTCAACTTTTTTTTATCGGTAATTTTTTTTTCTGCTTTACATTCGCTAATGGGGTTGTTATTTTTATTTTATGTATTTATGTTTTTTTTTTTTGCATTGTTGTATATTTTTTTTTTTTTTTTTGTTACATGATTTTAAAGAGAAAGGGTAAAGGGAAGAAAAGATTTAAGAAGAGTCATGGGTTTTATTTTTTTTTTTTTTGTACCTCGTTAATTGAAGGATATCGATCGCATTTTGAGTAACAACTCGCAACTCGCATTGAATCGTAATCTACGGTGTACTTTGTCCAGAAACCAAAACAAGTGGGTAATAATAACCACCATGGCCATAATTCTATAATAAATATAAATAATATTGTTATTATTATTATTAGAAAAAAAAATTTTTATTACTTATAAATTTAAATTACTCGAAAACTATTGAGTTTATGACAAAATATAGTGATATATTTTTTATAGGAAATTTAATTCTCTACAAATTTGGTCTCTTATATTTTTGTCATATCTTTGATAATTAAGCTAGTATTTGAATTTAAAATTTTTCATATGCTAAATTAATTAAATTAAATTTTATAAATTTTCAAATCAATATTCCTGACAAAATATCACAGATACAGTAAAAATGATAGAATACAATTTGATAGGAAATTAAATTCTCTACAAAAAAAGTATCTTTGAATTTTTTCATAAATTCAATAGTTTCACAGATATTTCAATTATAAACAATATCATCAATAATTAAAAAAAAACTAAATAATAAATAAATAAATTAATTAATTAATTAAAAAAAAAATAACATACGTTTTATGCAAATTCCAGTCATGTATGAAAACAAAAAAAAACGTTCAAAAATTTTAATTAAAAATTTCTAATTAAAGAAATCCAAAATTCATCACTTTTACCCTCAATTTTAATTTAATCAAATAAATATATAAATATCACATAAAATATGAAAATTTTTTTTTTCAATTTACAAAAATGTTTAGTGAAATTACAAAAATAATAATAATTAAAATTGACTGGATAAGAGTGGCGCCTATCGAGTCGATGCGTTCGAACTGAGATCGAGTTCACTTTTCTGACCGGTCGATCCTTGCTCAGGCTTCTCCTACTTCTCTTTTACAACCCACACCGTGTTCCCCACCCTGTAAAATACTCCTTGTAATTTAAAAAAAAAAAAAAAAGTCATATATATAGATATATAAATTAATAATAATAATAATAATAATAATAAATAAAATGAGCCAACATATGAGAGCGTACATGAGTAATTTTAAAAAGTATTTATAAATTTGATAAATAATTTTGATTAATTGTTTTTATGGTTTCATGGAAATTAAAATGCATAAATAATGTAATAAATTAATATGGTGATTTTTGGTAAATTATTTAATAGTGCGGAAGAAATATATTAAGAAACATTAGACTATAAATAACTAGTCGTATGTACGCTTTTACTTGCTGCTATCCGGACGTGTGTGAAGCAGTTGAATGTTAACTTTACTGCGCCAATATCCTGGTTACCTTCAAAACAACCACGTAGATGATTCTTTATACCTTTACTATATATACATGTATATACAGATATATTAACTAGTGCATTATGTATACTTGTACGTTCGTACGCTCGTAAAGACTATAAACAACTTGTTTTAGTTGAGAGAATTAAATTTTTTTTTTCAGATTTCAAGACAATAAAATTTTTTTTTTTTTTTATGAATTACTTTGTGGTAATTTATGATTTTTTTTAGACACTTGCAAAGTTTGTATGGAAATTTATGGGGATTTTCTAAAATTATCATGCCACGGAATAGTATATTACACACCGAGGGAGAAAAGTAGGACATTTCAACCCACGTGTTCAATTGTTCAGCCAAAATGAAGGCGAGGGTGGCAAACCCGCGGATTGGAATGCCCTACCTTCCTCCGTGGTCTGTATACGATTTTTCACCAGACCTGTAGAAAAAGTTTAAATTTTGCCTCTATTTACGTACGAAAAAAAGTGTAGTCCCATTTACTGCTATCAGAGACATCTACTCTCTAGTGATTATTTTACCCGAAATGTAGTGAAATTTGGTACACTAATTAGTGTCAAAGTGATCACATGAGCAGCAATCGTTGCATATAATGTAGTTGCTAGTGCGAAAAGTGTTTTTTTCACTATACCTGTGCCGAAAGTTTAAATTTCTGCCCTGTCCCTTCCAAAGGGAAGAATGTCGTTCTTTTCTTTTATGAAGAAAGAAATAAAAATTAGCGCATGCGCCATTCTCCCCACAAACAGATGCAAAAATTTAAACTTTCAGGCTCAGATCTGGCGAAAAACAGTATGCACACTACGGAGGAAAACAGGACGTTCTAATACGCGTGTTTGCCACCCTCGATTTTATCTCGACTAAGCAAGTGAACACGTGGGTTAAAATGTCCTACTTTTCTCCTTAGGTGTGTAATATACTATTTAGTAACCATAAGTGACGATCACTTACGATAACAAATGCATACTTTGAAGACGATATTGTTATAGTTTATAATAAGTATCATATAACTGATGTGTTGTTGATTGGAGGTAAGAGAAAAACTTTCGCCCGAAAGAACTGAGTTCGAGCCCATCTTTGAGCAGGAGGTATTAGTAGGACACCGATTGTATTGACTGGGATTTTTTAAGATTTTAGATCAACTAAATATAAAAGTTTTAAAAATTTTTACAGGGGATGTACACTACAGCTCAAAAATAATAATAATAATAATAATAATAATAATAATAATAATAATAATAATAATAATAATAATAATAATAATAATAATAATAATAATAATAATAATAATAATAATAAATATCGTGTATTATCATAACAAATCGACTTCTTAATTAAAAAAAAATTTCATTTGTTTCTACACTGAGAAAAAAAATTAAATTTAAGAAAACATGCTTACATGATTCATAAAACTAAAAACAAGAAAAAATTTACTACATCGAAGTATAATATTTATTATCTTTATAACAATTGTTTCAATCTACTCATAAATTTCTACAGACAATAAATTTTTACTAAAATTAAGAAAATATTTTCTTGGCACTATTTAAGTAAACTAATACTTAAATTAAGAAATTTTACTTGGAAATATACACTTTTTTCTCTCAGTATACACCAAATTTATTTATCACCGTAACGTTAATCTACAACAGATCTACGGAGATCAATGTAGATCTCATAGTTCCCAGAGCTTTTTTTCCAATGATCTATAAAGATTTTTAGAAAGACGGAAATCGACGGAGATGTCCGAAGACTTCTGCAGCTCTAATAAGAAAAATTGATCTTTATAAATTGTCGATCATCATCGAAGGTTCGAGATTATTGAAGATCTTTAGAGATCACTATACAGGTCTAAAGACATTGAAGATCCGCTGAAATCATCAGAGATCTGAGATCTATTAAAAATTTCAGATCTAGACTAAACTTTTTTTTTGTGATTTTTTCCAGGCTCGTATTTTTTCGATCTCACGTTACCCTGATTGAGTCAACAAAAATGAAAAACTTTTTTTTTTAACGCATTATTCCTTAAGTCAAAAATATGACAAGAAAAATTACTAAAAATTAAGGAAAAAAAATACAGTTACTAGTTAAAAAAAAAAAAAAACTATTTTTCCAAAAATTTAATAATATAAAATTTTTTTATTTTCTGCAACAATGACCTCGATATATTACGTAGACTATATACTGAGTATTGACGAAAATTAACGAAAAAAAAAAAATAATAATAATAAAGTATTGTAACATGATCTTATTAATACCTGAGTTTAATATTTCAAAATAAAAATTAAAATTTAAGCATCAAATTTACAAAATAAAAATATTTAAATCCACATACATAAAATTATTTTAAAAAATAATTTAAAAACAATTTATTGTTTGTGAAAAATATGCGGAAGTAATAATCTATTATTTTATTAAAACCGGAAATCTAACAATAAATTTTAAAAATAACTATTAATTGCATTGAAAAAAAAAAAAATTCTATACATAATTCAGTCAAAAAAAAAAAAACCAAAAACAATTAAATATTTAAAAACAATGAAATTTATTGAATTTGATTAAAATACATACACATGAAAAATGATAATATAGATATAAATATATATATTTATAAATTTAAAACGATAAAAATAAATTAATCACAATTACGTTCACCTCGACTTATTTTACCCCGTTGTTTTTGACTTTCAAAAATCGGACCAACAATTAGCCAATAAACTGCTAATGATATAATAATAATACAAACAACTGTCAGTGCTATTGGCTTAGCTCGTGGCCGCCAACAAATACTTTCAGTTTGCTCATTTCTTCCACCAGATAATCCGTGTCGATCTGCGTACGCCTGCATTGTTATTTCAGCGATTCCTATATTTATTTAACAAAAATTTTTTTAAATTTAACAGACGGAAATTTTCGGAAAAAAAATAAAAAAATAAACAAAACTAATTTATTTATTTATTTAATTAATTAATTAATTAATTAATTAATTATTTAACATTACCTGGATTTCTCCAACGACTGTCCATTTTGTCAATTTTTATATAAATAATTTTTTTAAAGATCAATTATAATTATTATTTATTTAAATGAATTTATTATAATTATAATTATTTATCTTTTTTTTTTGTTAATTAAAATAATGAAATTATTTCAAAAATTGAAAATTGGATGATGTTAACGTTACTGATGATGATGGTAGACTGGGCAAAAAGTTAAAATATACTCAAGTTTATAAATATTAAAAGTAGAGTAAAAAAACGTTTTAGATTTGCTTTAGAGCATTAAGCTTTAAAGCTTGTGGCCATATTGTAGTATTCAATTCTATAGCCTTTTCGTTTTTACTGTATCAGTATATAAGTAACTTCTCTTTATAGATATTTATGTATATAACTATAATATGTATTTATGTATAGGGGTATGTGGATGTGCACATTATATAGTTATAGAGTATCGTTTTATTATAATACTCAGATGAGTGTATCTGTTTCTTGAGTATGCCTGTTTTTAAACTGATGCAATCATCACTATTGAAATTTATTTTTATTTTTTTCGTGCTGGAGTAGATTATCGATATGTATTGATAATGGTAGTTAATGTTTTTGAAATATACTTATAAATTAGTTAAAGTTGAAATTTTTAAAAAAAAGTTTTTTTTACAATATTGACTACACGGCAGATTTTTTAAAAAAATTTTCTTTTCTTTTGTTAGAAGCTGTATATTTTTTTTTTTTCTTTACCACTAGCATTAGCTTAATTTAAAAAATAGTTCATTATAAACCAAGGAATGTCGTATTTTTTTTCCTTGGTATGTAATATACTATTTTACTAGATTTGCGCCAAAAGTTTGCATTTTTGTCTCTGTTTATTGAAAGAATAACGCATGCGCTTGTCATTTGTTTTTTCTTTCCGTAAAAACGGATCATATATGGCCATATAGTAACCTTGGTCATGAATCCTCCATTTATGAAGCATATATATTTTATTAATGGCCAATTTTAATTTATGCACCATACATGATTCATATATGACTATATATGATTCACATGATTCATGTATGCTTCATATATAGCTACTTGTCATATATGATTCATATATGCTCATATAGCCTTCCCATATGATCCATATATGATTAATATATAGCTTAATTATATAACCCATATATGTGTCATATATGGCCTATTTGTTTGTGCTACATGCATGATTCATATATGACTAAATATGATTCATATGGGATCATATCGACTTCGTATATGATCCATATATGGCTACTTATTATTTATGCTCTATATGTAATTTATATCTGCTCATATATTATTTTCATAAGATCTATATATATGCCTCATACATGGCTAATTTTCATTTATGGTCTATACATGATTCATATATGACCATATATGATTCACATATTTTTATGATTCATACATGTTTCAGATGTGACAAATTTTCATTTATGCCCCATGCATGATTCATATATGATCTATACATGAGTCTTATATGACCATATATGATTCACATGTTTTTATATGATCCATATATGTTTCAGATATGGCAACTTTTCATGTATGCTCCATATATGATTCATATATGACCATGTATGATTTATACATGATTCTTATATAACCATATATGATTCACATCTTTTCATATGATCCATATATGTTTCAGATATGGAAAATTTTCATGTATGCTCTATACATGATTCATATATGACCATATGTGATCTGTACGTGATTCTTATATGACCATATATGATTCACATATATTTCATATATGGCAAATTTTCATATATGATCTGTATATGGGCATGATTGATTCATTTTTCACGGGAAATTGTAGTATTTTTGAAATCACCTAAAAATTTATAATTTTTTTTATATTTTTCAATTTTCCTGACTAGTCTATTCGGATCATTATAAATTAAAAAAAATCTTAGCATATTTTACATTTTTTTTTCTTTTCCGATTTCAGATCTACGTCGGATCCAAAAATTTCTGTCCCCAATGTCATTTCACATTTCAAAATAATTTTTTTTTTGTACGGAGACAAAACGACTCGAGATTTTTAAAGTTGATAATAGAACTGCGATAAAGATGGACTAGTTTGTCGTAACCATTTCATTGGTCAGTAAACGTGTTTTTTTATTTTTTTATATCCTACTTAAAGTTACAAACTTTAATATCAAAGACACATGAGATGCGTCTCATGAGACACAAGTTGATATATGCGCGATTACTTCAACTGTTCTCATTACTCATTCGCGTCTTTTTGTTTAGACATCTCGCGCTATTAGAATTTGAATCTGCGTTTTAATTACTACATATTTGACAATTTTATTGATTTACGTTGTGTTTGATCGAAAATAATTACAAGTATGGATTATTTTTCTAAAGATACCGCGGGATATTATTTAGAAAGTGGAATTTATTATAATGAAAGTTTTCCGCCGACTCCACCGACACTCAGCCCGAATCAGCAAATTTATCAGACAAATTTTGATAATTTTTCTAGACATTCCAGACAATTGGAAAACTGTAATTATTTTTTTGAAAATCGCAAGTGCAATTCTGGAGATAATTTTTTTCAGTAAGTAAATTAAATTTTTTTGTTTATTTATTTATATTATATTTGATGATTCATAAATAATATAAATAAATAAACAACAAAAAAAATTCTAATTCGGCCAATTAGACACGAGGGTGAAATTTCATCATGCAGTCAGGGAATATCAGAAAAAAGTAAATCAAAAGCATGGGAAAATACGGGAGTGTCATCCTTATCGATATCATCAGAAAATAGTTGCAATTACTCGACAATAAACGGTACTGAAATTCCCTTGGAATCAGCAGATTACTTGACCGAACAAGATCACGAGCTCGTTGCACCAGCAGTAAAGGAAGACCTGACAGTCAAGTCTTCAACCGCCGAATATGGTAAGTTGTCTTTTCCCCATCGTATATCGTAATAGTATATAAAATTTATATTCACAGATGTCAATGTATATATATATACATATATACTACACATCATTTTATGTTTTATACATCAACATGTCCATATGACTATAACTGACCATCTCTTTTACTAAATATTTGCATTAATACATGTTTGTTATTACCTTATATACCACATATATACATATATATACATATATACATATATATACATATATATATATATATATATATATTTTTTTTTATTATTACACAATAAGAATTTTAAAAACATATTTATTCTTAAAAAAAGTTTATTAACAGTCGGATAAATTATTATTATTATTATTATTATTATTATTATTATTATTATTATTATTATTATTATTATTATTATTATTATTATTATTATTATTCTTATTATTAATACTATTATTACGCGGAGAAAAATGCAGGTCAAAATTAAATAATAATTACAATCACAATGAAAAATTTTCTATCTCAAATAAAAAATTAGAATCCATAAAAAAAATTACGATGATTTGTTGAAAATTAATGTTTTATTTAAATTATTACTTTCTAGATTGTAATTTTCACTTATCATAATAATTACAATAAAGCTTCGTTTAATTTTCGCTTGGAAAAAAATAAATATTTACTTATTTATATAAAAATAGTTAAAACTTATAAAAAGTAGAAATTGTTATTAGGATTTTTAAAAGTTAGCACATTAGTCGCAATTTTTGTTTCGTAGTTGATAAAAATTACATCTCCAATGTAATTCTACGTAGGTACTGTATATTTTAGAATGTCGGTAAGACAAATTGCTACTCCGGAAGATAAAATTACTATTTGAGATTGTAAAAATTACTATCTGGATTGTAAAAATTACTCGCCAGAATACATCTTTCACAAAGCGCGTTAACTAATATTTACTAAGTACAATAGTAAAAATTACTGGTACATTATAATTTTTATTTGTCGCTAGTAAATTTTATTTTGAATGCAGTAATTTTTATAATCAACAGAAATTATTATTCTAATTAATATGTTGTAATTTTTTCTTTGAGTTTTGTAGAAGTTTTGATTTTTTTTAACGTTTCGAGATTACTTCTCGGATTGTAATTTTTTTTTTCAAATTTAGTAAAAATTACTTAATTTTTTCTCCGTGTATAAACTACTTGTTCTGAGACAGATCTTGAGTAGTGTTTATATATATATATGAGTTTTTTATCGCACTTAAAAGAATATATCTTCCGAGATCGTAATATATATATAAGTAGTATTTAATGTATGATTGTATGATGTCATAAAAGAAATACCGCTTTATTTAAATGCAAGACAGATTTCTATCATTTAGTAAAAAAAATAAAAAATAAAGCATTTGAATTTTGAAAAAAAAAAAAATATATTTCAAGTTTGACCACAATATAAATTATCACTAAAGTTCAAATTTTGATAAAAATTGAAATTAAATTTTTTGGCATTAAAAAAAAAAATATGAATAATAAAGAGAGAACTTCACTATAAATAATTATCATTATACTTTAAAATTTAAAAAATTTGTACTCTACAAAATTGTTAATTGCTAAAGTGTATTGTTCATAAGATACAAGCATTTGAACAACCCTAATATATACTTTAGTAATTTAGTATGAGGTAAAGGACCTGTCAGTCCTATCATATTCTGACCAAAAACGATTTTGAGATAATTATTTATTTTTTAACTGACTAGAAAAACTTTTTGTTAAACCAGTTATTTTACAGCCATTAAACTATCATTTTAATACTAAATTATAGTGGACTAATTACAGGTATTATGTTTTGAAAATTCATTCATTTTCATATATATGTACATTTTGTATTACATTCTTATATAGCAGCCTGAGAAGAATTTTTTAAAAAAGGTTAATACTTTTTAACTAAATATTGTACTTCAATTAAATAAAAATAATTTGCATATTCCAGGTTCAAAGAAAAAGATAAAAAGACCAACTAATAATAATAATAATAAATTACGTAAAGAAAGGACGGCATTTAATAAACACCAAATAAACGAATTAGAAGTCGAATTTCTACGCAGCAATTATTTATCACGATTACGTAGATATGAAATTGCTGTTACACTTGATCTAACTGAACGGCAGGTAATAGTTCAATTTGAATTTTGTTTAATATTTAAAATTGGCTAACTGCCCTTTTTGGAAAAATTTCTCCGTAAAAATTGAAAATAATTATTTATAAGTCTGAATGACAGTTCTTAAATTTTTACTTTTTCTTAAAAAGTTTGAAAAAGTCTTACATAACTCGGAATAACTTTTAATTTGACGTATAAAGTCAGAGTAATTCTAAGATTTCGGACTCTTCCAGAAGAGCTATTCTGAGTTAATAGAACTTACTCAAAGAGTTACTAAGACTTCTTAATATTTTAAAATAGTTTCTTATAAAAATTTGTGCGGCTATAAAACGAATTTTTTTAGAGTTTTTCTGACTTATTAAAACTCAGTAGAAAATTTATGCGGCTGTAAAAAGAGTTTCTCTATTCGCACTCAAATGGATGAACGGTACTATTTTTGTTGCACTTGTACAGTAAATGGGAACTTTGTCCAAGTTTTTCTCGTAAACAAATGGAAGTTATCAAAATTGAAGCGCATTTCGCTAATTCACAGAGTAAAGCATCGGGCCTGTGTCTTCATTTTGCGTTAAGAGATTTTATTTCAGAGAAAAGCTTGGTCAAAATTATCTGATAACAGTTTTTAAGACTACGAAAAAAATTTCTTGCTACTCACAAGAAATACTTTTTCTGAATGTATGTTTAATTGATTTTAGGTAAAAGTATGGTTTCAAAATCGACGAATGAAATGGAAACGAACAAAAAATATCAATACCCAACGGCTGCATCAATAAATTATAATAAAATAGTCATGAATCTATTAATAATACAAAAATAGTATATTACACACCAAGGGAAGTGAAGTAAGAAATGTCTCAGATCACATGTAATTATTGGCCCAGGCGAAGCCGAGTATTTGATAATTTCTTATTAAATTATTTAGTTACCTGTTATTACACTATTAAATATATTCTTTGATTTTAAAAGATAATTGTCACGCAAATTTAATAGAATTAATTTTACATGAGTATACTGAGAAAATAAAATACTATTGCCCAAACAAGAATTTCTTGGTGCAAGAATTCCGTTCAAAATATTTATTTTATTATTGTTAATTATGAATTTCTTGAGAAAAGAGCATCAAACATATTTTTGTTATTATATAAATTTGATATTATATTATGAGTAAACAAAAGAATAGCTTCACTTGAATTAAATAAAAATTATTTCCATCAATTCTATGAATTCTTGAGACAAAATTATATATTCTCGAAAATTATCAAGAATATATGTTCTTGTATCAAGTAAATATTCTTAATAAAAGTATTTTTTTCTCAGTGTATTCATCCCTGTTTAAAAGTATTGATTGAAAAGAATTAAAAATGATGAAATTCGAATTCTTTTCAATAATTTCAATCCTCTTGTTTGTATATATAGATATACAATTTGCATGGAGTGACGGTTTCTCAATTCTTTTCAATCAGTATTTTTAACCAGGGATTAGCATAATTTAAAAAATCTTTAATGAAAATCCAATGTGACTATTTAAAAATATATGTTCTATGTAAGTAATCAAAATATTTATAACCAAAAAATTAATAACAACATATGAGTAATATTGAGTTGGGTTTCACTTAAAAAATTTTTTTTAAATCTAGTACTTACTTTTTTATTCAAAAACATTAATTAGTTTTTGATAATTGTGAGTTTATTAAAGTCTTGCTGTGAGTTCTCTCGTATTAAAAAACTAATTATGCATGAAAACAATTAATTTTAAATTCAAATTCCGATTTTTAAAATAAATGTTATGACATATTTATCACTTGGAAATCTGAACTTATGTAAAAACAAAGTATATAAATAAATTAATTCATATTTTATATTTCTGACTGATTTTAACTTATTAATAATTTCCAATAATTTGCTTTTAATTTTATGAATAATTTTTAACATTTTATTCAAATAAAGTAGGACCTCGTTAAAAGACTATTAGTCTCTTTCTCAAACTATCGTGATATCTGGTTTGTAAAAAAGCAAAATAGTCTCATAACGAGGTCCGACTATATTTGAAACCTCAAATTTAGAATAAGTAATAATTTCTATTAAAATAAAAAAATGCATTAAACCTTCAAATGTTTTATGAGAATTTATGAGAATCTATCGGATTTTATAAAGTTTTTAAGCAGAAGACACACCAATTTTACTGACAAAGGAAATTCATCAAATAACATATTAAAAAGCAAATAAAAAAATAAGAATTTACAAAAAAACATTAATCTTTATTCAAATATTTACATCCCCCAATTTCATATCGATTTTCACCCCCTTTTTTTTCAACTTACTCGTCAACAAACTCAAATTCCACAACTTTTTCTTTACCGCCAAATCCTGATCCTCGCGCTTACCCTCTGTCTCCACTATCGCGCCATCTGCAACCAAGCTTTTCAAATTAGAGTCCCCAATATCACCGCCATTTATTCTCTTAATATGCAATTCCCTATTCCACAGCTTAGGAAAACTTCTTCTAGTGTATGACAATCCTTTGAAATACCAATTGTGCTGTCTCTCTGGCGGAATATATTCAGTTTTAACCAATCTTCCAAACATCAAGTAATTGTTCATCGAATCAGCTGCTATTTTAGCGACTTCTGTATGCGCAAACTCAATAAAACCATAGCCACGCGGTTTTCCAGATACTTTGGAACGTGACACGCGAACGTTTGTTACTTTTCCAAATTGTGAGAAAAATCTCTTCATTTGTTCTTCATAAAATCCATGAGGTATATGTCCAATATATACAACTCCACGTTCTTTTTTATCACCGCCATCATTATTGTTATTATTTTTAGAATTTTTTTTACCAGCTGGTTTTTTCAAAATGGCCGCAGGTGAGTCTTTACTTTCAATTTTAATAATATTTTCTTCTTTTAATGTTTTTAATAATTTTTTTTGTTTTTTTACTTTATTATCATCATTATTCTGGAAATATAATAAATATATAAATATATGAATTATTAGAGTAGTAAATTAAAATCATACAGAAATTACTCGACATTTGATTATTATTTTACTTTTTTAAAAATGATAAACTTAAAAAATAAATATTTTGAAAAAATGCACTCATAGTTTTTTCAATTTTCTACATGTGCATTTTTTTTTTTTTTTTAATTAAATTATAGAACAAAAACCAAAAGTTGTTAATTGTCTGTTAACTTCAGGATAATAAATTAAAATTTTCATTTATTTATAAAAATAAATTAATAAATAATTGAAATAAATATAAATATATAAATTGATATATTTTGTATAAATACCTTAAGAATTTCTTTAACATTTTTAACGGCTGTGTTTAGTGAAGATTCTGTTGATTTTGATACTTTTGCAATATTTAAATTTTTCTTATTGTCCTTCTTCATTTTCGTTAATTATTTAAATAATTGTTTTTAATAATTAACTGGAAATCACTTTTTACTACTTATTTTATGTATTTAAAATATTTATAAGACACTATTTTTGTGCGTGCACGTGTTCGGTGGAAAATATTTCTAATGAGGTTAGAGTCGGAGGTATTGCCAGTGCTGCCAGAACGTGCGATATTTTTACCCCCTCCAGCCATTACCCTCACCTCAGGAGGGGGTAAAAATATCGCACGTTCTGGCAGCACTGGGTATTGCGCTTGCAAACTATTTGGGAAATGGTTTCCTGTAAAAAAACAAGATGGCGGCTCGATGTTATTACTGTCGATAACAGAGAAAGTAAATTACTTGAGTAAATAATGTAGGGAATAATGTTGAGAGTCTAAAGTTTGTGAATTAGGGCGTTGGAGGTCGCGTAAGTTTGCGCGGTAAATTTGAATTTTGTAATTTTAAAATTGCATGCGGCGGGAAAAATATAGAAGGAAGTAGATAAGTAATAAGGTGTCGATTAACATAGAAACCATTTTGAAAAATTTGGTTTAAGCATTTATTTATTTATTTATTTCCTGACTATACAAAACGATTTACTCAATGATAAATGGATATCTATATAGTATTAAAATTGAATCGTTTTGAATGGTGTTGAATCATTTCTAATCGTTATGAATCGCTTTTTTAAAAAAATAAATAATGAATGATCCAAAAATGGAAAAAACACAAAACAAAGAAAAAATAAAAGAAATAAACATGAATAGTCATAGAGATTGTTATTAAATTCAGTTTTCAATTTATTTTCGATTTCTACTCAAATTGACTTCTTGAACCCTATCCAAAAATTCCCATAGAATCCACTCAACTGCGATAAAAACCGCATAGAAACCAATACAGTTTATAGGATTCTATGCGGTTTTTGTCGCAGTTGAGTGGATTCTATGGGAATTTTTAAATAGGGTATGCATTTAGACTCGCCAAAAAAATTAACTAATTTTGAGTAGTCATTAACTAAATGAAAAAAATTATTTTTGAGACCGTTTTGTATAAATGACTTATTGGAGTATGGAATTTCTATAACGAAATTCAAAATAGCCGATCTAATTATCAAATTTTATCTCTGATAATTTATTTGTGTCTTTGTAGTTTCTCATATTATTGCTTATCTATGTTTATTCGACTTCTGATTAATGTATCAGAAAATATATAAAATGCATTTATTATATTTTATGAATTAATAAAGAAACTGGTTGGGTATTGATAAATTGGACAAACACAAAAATGATTAATTACCGTTATAATTTATAATAATATATATAAATATAGTGTATTTAATTACAGAAATACCGGTAATAGTTCAATATGTCATAGTAAGAGGTGATTTATTAAAAACAATGGGCTGGCCAGTTGGTGCAGTAATTGCACAAGCATGTCATGCGTGTACTGCTGTAACCCATTTGTTTTACAACGATCAACATACTCAGAAATATTTATCTGATTTGGATAACATGCATAAAATTGTTCTTGAAGTAAGCCAGTTATTTTTTAATTATAATTTAATTATCAATTTATTAAAATAAAAAAAAAGTTTATTACAAAGTCGTTTTATTAAAAATAAGTTCTGGGCAAAATAAGACATTGTTTTAGAGAAAACAGTTTTTAATCTCTTTAAATCTTAAAAAATATAATAAATGATCATATATACTTATGACAATTTAGATTTACATATGATTATATACATGAACATATATAATTTATCTTTGGTCATATATGATTCATTTATGATCAGATATGGTTTTATATAACCACGTATGTTTATATATGATTATGTATAATTTTTCTATGATCATATTTGTTCAAATATGATTTTATTATTATCATATACGGTTCATTTATGATCATATATGATTTTCTATGACTATATATGCTTATATATAATTTTTCGAATTACTTTCTATGTTCAGATATCATCATGTACGATTTATTTATTATCATATATTTTCACATGTGATCATATATGTTCACATATAATTTTATATGATTATAGATGACCGTATATGACTCGTAAAAGTCCTATGTGAGTTTATTATGACCGTATATGTTCATATATAATCATGCACGATTTTTCTCCAATCATATATGATTTTTCTATGATCATATACATTCACTTATGATCATATATTGATCACATATCATTTTATATGATTATATATGACCACATATGGTTCGTAAAGATCATATCTGATTTTTTCTGATCATCTATGTTCATATATGACAATACATAATTTTTCTCGGATCATATAATGTTTCGCTATGATCATATATGATTTATTTAATAACTATATATGCTTACACATGATCCTACGATTCATCTATAATCATGTAGGTTCACATATGATCATATATTTTCACATATAATTTTATATGATCATACAAGACCATATATGTGTTTTTCTAGAAGATGTTGAATTATTTTGCCTCGTGTTCTCATATATATAAATTCGTTTCACACTTTTAATAAAAATTAATAAAAATTTTTTTTTTTTCCCAAAGGCGCCAGATGAAAAAAAATTAAATGACTTGCATTTAAAATTAGAAGAATCCAAAATCGACCACAAATTATGGATTGAACAACCAGAAAACATTCCAACTTGTTTAGTTTGTAAACCATATCCAAAAGATGACGTTGCTAAATTTTTTAAAAAATTTAAATTGTTCAAATAAATTCAAATTTTGTATTTTATAAATCCAAAAAAAAATACTTATAAATAAATAACAACAATTAATAACAAAATTAAAATAAACGTCTTAGTATTTATTTATCAATTAAAGATACAATTTTTAAATAGATTCATAATTATTATTTATTATTATAATTATAAAATATTAACATGTGTACATATTTTTTTTTATTAATAATTCATTATAAAGATTATAATTTATTATAGTTATATAGTAATAATAGAAATACAAATATATAATATAAAAATATTAATATATAAAATACAATATTAAATAGTATGATAATATTAATAATGGCAATTGGTTACAATAAAACAAAAAATAAAATTACATAGTTTTAAATATTAATTTTTTTTTTTAATTTAGAAATTATTATTATTTTTAAATTTCATTATTATATTTTTTATCAAATATATACACGAACTCACGTGCACGTTATATTGGTGCACTGTAAGTACATTTATTTACACCACTTACATATTTTTATTTTTTTTTTTTTTTATTTAAAAAGCTAATCAGCTTTTTTTATTTTTCATTAAACTATTCAATAGATCAGCAACTGAATAGTAAATTCCACGACACGGGATAAAAGAAGACAATTTTCTACCCGAAGTTGATTGCCTGAGCCGAAGGCAAGCGCTACTACTCTCTAGCCGGAAATCGCATTTTATCCCGTGCTCGAATTTCCCTCTCGTACACGGACAGAAAATTCCACTAAAATTTACGATGTTAACATCGTAATCGTGGACTATACTTTCATTATCATCAATTTTCAAATGTCTTATTTTAAAATTTACTATCTAGGTTATATTTTTTACTATTTAACATCGTAATTTTAACAAAGACTTTTTGGATTTTAAATTATTTAAAAAATTACAATGTTAACATCGTAAAGTATAAAATAAAAATTACAGTTCAAAAACTATATTCATTTCTATATTTATCTTTCTATTTACTTTTGAATAAAATAAATATTACAGTGCTGCCTCTGTTATAATACGATGTAAGTTATAAAAATTACGAGGTTACATCGTAATTTTTAAATAGTAACTGTGTCCACCGTAAGAGGCGCTCTCGTGACTTATGACTGTTTATTTATATCGTTCATATGGATCTTAAACACGAGCTGAACTTGTGGGCCCTTCTGTGGCCGAGTGGTCCAAGGCCTCGGTCACTTCGCACTCGAAAGGTCTCGTGTTAGAATTCAACACCCGTCCGAGAGATTATTATTCTATACTTTTATTTAAAATTTCTATTATACCGAATTCTCAAATTTTACGATGTTCACATCGTAATTTATACTAAAGAGCTTAAGACTTTGTGTTATTTGTCTGAAGTATTGTTTCTTAAACGAAATTTCTAATGCTACATCGTAAAAATTATGATTTTAAAGGTATAGTCCACCACTACAATCAATAGGAAAAATGACGATGTTAGCATCGTAAATTTAACTAGAATTTTTTTTCCGTGTAAGAATAAAAATTAACGCATGCGTTAATTTTTCCTTAGAGACAAAAATTTAAACTTTCAGCTGCAGATCTGTTGAAAAATAATTTAAACTCGGAAAAAATAGAAGGTTCCAATCCACGTGTCGCCTTCGGCTGCGCATCCAATGACGCAGGTCGGAATGTTCTATTTTTCTCCCTTAGTACATAATAAACTAATTAATTACCAGTTTATATTTAACTTACACTAAAATTATTTTTTAAACGACTGTTTTATTTTTACAAAAAATGGGAGGATTTTAAATTGGATATGTAGAGAAAGGACAGTAATTATTTATATTAATAAAAAATAAACTATTTTTTTTCTTAATTTTACTCAGTTACGTAATTTGTGATCGCGTTTTTTTAGATGCTGCTGATGAAATTGTTCTTCTAATAACCATTTTTGTAAAATTTTTGACTGTAAAAAATAAAAATATATAATTATATTATGCAACAGGTTAATAATATTGTTTATTATTGATACATATTGTTAATTATCAAGGAGATTACGTGCAAATGAGATAGCAAATGCATGCATAACTACATCCCACATATTGACCCTCTGTGTTATGTAATATTACAAAGGGATGCTAAATTACCGGGTGAGTTAGTTTTGACGATAATCATCATTGAAATCCATTGATTATCCTAGTACGCTATTATATAAATATATATTTATTTATAAGGCTGGTAAATAGTATCAGGGATTTTAGTTTGTCGTTAAAAAAATATAGTTATAGAATATGATTATTTATTTAGATCTATTATTATTTTTCAGCCAAATTCCCGCTCGGGTCGGTGTACTCTTCCTCGTAATCCTCTTCGTGTTCATCATAGTCTGTTTCAGCGGGTTCTGGTCCTTCATGAGCTGGACTCATTGTGCTCACAATATCCTGCTGAATAATAACAATAATATTGCACACATAAAAGCACTAGTTTTTGATATGTTAAATTAAAAAACCGTTTAGAAAAGACTGCTAGCTTTTAAATAGGGCATTGTTTTGAGGTTATTTTTATAGTATAGTATCCCTTGTAGAAACTTTTCGGACTTTTTTCTGAAAAAGTCTTTAGAACTGAGTTTTTCAGTGAAAATTCCGAAAAATTTTCACCAAGGATCTCTGATTAAAAACTTCGATTGAATCTGATTAGAAAATTCTGATCAGATTCCATTGGAAATTTTCGATTGACTTTCAATCGGATAATGATCGAAAAAAAGTGATTATTTTCCGATCGAAATTTAATCAGTTGATCGGAAAGCCTTCAAGTGCACTCCGATTAATTGATTGAATCCGATAGAAATCTGATTTAAATTAAACCAGATTCAATCCAAGTTTTTAATTAGAGGTTATCTTAAGCAAATTGTTGAAGGAAAGACTTTCAGAAAGTTTCTTATGGAAGATTTGAACACGACTTGAAGAAAATGGATTCCGTGAGGACAGTCGAACTCCATTAACTCGACCAGTTAGTCTATGGAAAAGCGGAAATTTCCTGAAAATTCTTACTTATACCCCTTCTCCTTGAAAGAGTAAACTACACGCATGCGCTCTTACATCAATATGAATGGTGCATACATAAATATATACTGACACATACAAACCTATAGCAGGGTGGGAGACAACGAAGCTCGTAGTAGGGGTCAAGATTGAGGGGAAGTTCCGAGTTAATGGAATCCGACTGTACACTTATCCAAAAAATTAAAGTAACAAGAAAATTTTATAAATTTTTTAGTGATTTTTGGAAGGCTGTATTTTCGTGAAAAATGATCGTATCGAAAACATAAGAAAAGCAAATTGAAGCTTGAAATCTCTAGTTTGAACATCTTTCAGCAAAATAATTTTTTGAGCCACGGTTTTTGCGGAATCATAAGAAATAGCTCGAGACAAAATTTTTCTAAATTTTTCGATTTTGTTTTTTGGTTCTACGGGGCCGGGAAAATTTTTTTCAGAAAAATCAATTCATTGCTCATTTAGGAAATATATTCAGAATTATTATTATTCAAAATTTATCATTTATCTTTCAGAAAAAAGATCTTGTTAAAAAAACCCACAAGAGCCCAAAACTGTTTTTTTTTTTTTTTTTATACTGAAAAGTAGAACAATCGCGTGTACTTGAGTGAAAAATTATTTTTTATGGGTTTTTTAAATAAAAAATTTCAAAAATTTATTGCGATCAAGTTTGAGGCTTCTTTGTAAAGCTCAGAAATATTTCGCATAATTTTTTTAAAGACCGATTTTGAAAACTCTTATAGTGATCTTTTTTTCACACTGAGGTCAAAATGTCGCCGTATGGCGCATACGCAACTTCACAGAAACATTTCATTTAAGGGTTAAATTTTTTATAGGGGTAGAAAAACGGGGCAGTAAAAACTTCCAACCATTTATAAGCTAGCGGTCTTAGTAAATAAAAAAAAAAGCACCAAAAATAAAAACCCACAAATTAATTATTTATAAAAATACCCAAGCACCCAATTAGTTTTTTAGGATTGAAAAAAAAATGATATATGAAAATATACCTGAGGTGCACGCCAACCGCAGCCAGCAAGTGGTAATCCGTCAGCACCAAGTGGACATGGTGCGTCAAGCCCAGGAACACCTTGATCACCTTTAATACCTTTGTCCCCACGGCGGCCTTTTTTACCTTGTGCGCCCTGTAATTATTAATTATTTCGTTACAAATGATAATGACAATAATAAATACTAATTATTGTCATCGGCAATCATTATCATTATCATTGTCATCACAATCATAATTATCATTATCATGAATAGACGCCTAATAATAAAAGCCAGCTGATTGCTTGCAATTTAATCGCGTGCAATTAGGCCAGGCATTAATTTGCTATGCTAATTTACAATATATACTAATTATGTATATATATATGTATAATATGTGGGAGATGTGCAAAGTGCTCTCGTCTTATTCAATAAGATGATCTAATGATGTAATAATGATAAATTATATTAATTTATGTACTAAATAATTTGAAAATATATAAAAAAAATTCATATATGATCAGATAAAAATAATAAATATATCATAAACAATATAACAAACATATACAAACAGATAAAAAATATAAGTAGCCATAGAAAACCAGACAATATTTATATATGATCATATATGTCATATATGATCATTATCTGATATATGGTTAAAGAAAATAAAATTAGTAATTAGTCCACTGGTAATATTATTAAATATATATGATTAGACAAAAAATATGAGTAGGCATAGAAAATCAGATAATCATCATATATGATCGGATACGTCATATACGATTTATAATAGAAGAAAAATAGAAAACATTTCATTAGCGATATTATCAAGCATACGAACGGATAAAATATGTAGACATAAAAAATCAGATAATTATTATATATGATTGAATGCATCATATATGATCATTATCTGATAAATGATTAATGATAAAATATAGTTAGAAGATATTTTATTGGCAATATTATCAAACATATATACAAGAAAAAATTAATTATAGATAACGCCAGATATGATAGAGCATCAGATATAAACCATATATGATCATATATTAATTTGTAGTAAAATACAGCACAGGTATATAATATTTTTACTATTTCTGAATATATGTATTCATATAGACGTTTTAATCAAATTTGTCATATAGAATAATCTCAATCATATAGATCACATCTAATAATATATGATCAGATACAACATTAACAGTTCCTTGCGTATTTAATAAGATGTCAATTTTTGAAAATAAAAATTATTTTTCACATAATTTTTGTAAATTCGTCCTATATAAGAATGATATCATATATTGTTTTATAGTAGAAAAATATATATGATGAAGCTATTGTATCTAGTCATATTTATTTGTTCAATTAAAGTTGAAAAGTTTCGGTAAAAATTTTACCAAAATCTCAGTCTTGGTTATGTTTAATTTTATATAAAATATATATGATCATATATGATATATCTGGTTCGTATCAATAATATATGATTATATTTAATTTTCAAGGAAATTGTACAGTCAAATGAATAATTTCACGTTATATATGATCACATTGAGATATACTGATCATATATATTCATATATGGTAATATTATAGTATATTGGTCATATAAATGAATTTATAACAATAAAAATAGACAAATATTAAACTGTACTGAGAAATATAGCATTTTATCAAAGTAAAAATTCGATAAAAGCTCTTTTCTAGTTTGGCAACGTAAAAAGGAAAATGAATTTTTGCTCGCATGCAGAGGTCTCGTGCGAAGGGATGCGTGGCGATTCCCTTGGCAAAAGTCCATACTGCACAAGGGCTCTGACAAAGTAAGAGACAAAGAGATAGACAAAGAGTATGAGAGACAGAGGGCTTTAGTATATAAGGGGGGTTACGACCCTCTCTATTGTCTGGCGTATATGGTGGTGGCAGCGACGTAGCATCGCGTTTCTGGATTCGACAACCGACAGATATAGATATTTATCTTTCTCTCCCTTCCTCTCTTTCTCTCTCACTCACTTTCATCACTGGACATATATATACATATATATATATTTGTGAGACGTAAAGAGAAGGAGAGAGTAAGAGGAAATAATATTAAGAGAGATAGAATAATACGTTTTCATATCCCCCCTCCTTTATTAAAGCCGACATCTTTAAACTACCGCGTACTTAATAACGGGACAATAACTCGTGTTTAGGATACTCACGGTTTCGCCTGGGGCACCTTTGTCGCCTTTGGAACCCTGTAATACGGTCACATTGCAGGAGTGATTAATCGCCAAGGAAGTGTGAAATTGTTGGGAGGAAGAGCCGGATATCCGGCTCCTGATGTTCTCTCTGTATCTCGAGGGCATGCTTGAGGTACACATCTACTCACACATACACACAAATCTATACACACCTCGATTCGCTCTGGGTTTAAATGTGTACTTGATGATACAACTTAAGATAGTCGTATTATGTGTGGATACGGACAAGGATTTTTGAGGGTTCAGAGTTAGAATGTGTGAGAGAATATGAAAGTTGCGTTAAAATTACTTCAAATATTTGGTTAATTTTAGAAGTACTCTCCTAGTAGAATTGTCTTAAAAATTTTAATTGATAAAAGTCTTCAGCAAGTCGTCTACGGAAAACTTGAACAAGACTTGAAGGTGAATTTCGTAAGTATACTTTCTGCAGATTTCATCAAGTCTTACTTAAGATTCTTTACAAAAATTTACGTAAGTCTTTAGCAATAATCTGCAGCAATTCTTAACCAAGATAGTTACAAGAACAATGTTAAGTAACCCATATAAAAATCTTGTTCAAGGTTTGAGCAAGCCTGGTTTGAAGTTCGATAGACATTAGTGTCTTTTGCTACCCATGGGTCTTGCTGCAGATACTTGAGGCTAGATTTTAATAGCAAGTCTAGTGCAAGCCTTACACAAGAAATTCGTGCCAGATTATAACTCAATTCTGGAGAAAGACTTTAATTTAAAATACTTGCGCATGTCTTGCTCAAGATCTTCTCAAGACTCAAAATTGACCTTGTCTTGCACAGATCTTGAGCAAGCCATACATAAGTACCTGCCGTAAGTTAATTTTGCGAGAAATGCGGCAGAAACTTTTAAACTGCATCGTATCTAAGATATCTTCAATATTCTTGTGTACAATGCCTTCAGCAAGTCATGCACAAGCCTTGATGACGATTTCTTGCTACATGATCTTGCGCCAGACCCATACGTAGAAAAAGACACTAGTGACCAGAGGTTTCGCTCAAGGCACTGGCACCAGAATCTTGAGCCAATGGGTCTTACGCAAGTATCAGCCAAGTACTGCCAAAGATTTTCTGAAGATATCTTACGAAAATGTCTTGCCTTAGACTTGTCTAAGACTGATCATGCAGACTTGCTTAAGACTTAAGATACAGATTAACATAAAACTTTTTTAAGAATGCTACTAGAGTATAATTAAAAAATGGTGTAATCATCATAAGTTTATGTGAACATGCCTCTTTTTAACTGCTCTACATTATTCAAACAAAAGAACTAAATAACAGTAATTTACTAAGAGAATATGAAGATAAATGACGTTAAGTTTGTTGTGAAACTAAAAGTTAAGACTTGACAAACAATAGGTAGAAAAAAGTTTTTTATCGAGTTAGTACAAGTGAGTTTGTAAAGTAATTGTGTAAGTGTGCATACTGAGTAATGTTTGGGGTATAAAGATTTATATATATATATATATATATATATATATATATATATATATATATATAATAAAGGCGAAAGCTATACCTGAGCACCGGGAATACCATCAGTACCCTGAGGACAGAATGCAAATGGAATTAGTGTTAAGCTGTATAATGGTCGAATTGATAAGTAATTCAACCTTTGCTATCATTAATACAATTATTTATAATTATAATTATTTAAATTGACTTACGGGTAGACCTGAATTACCGCGTTCACCTTTGATACCCGGTTCACCTTGTGCGCCCTATTGAAAAAGACGAAGACAAACCCAATTATTGAATAAAGAATTATTATATGTACCTAGATAAGCAATAACATGTTAACTACCATAGACGCTATTTTGGAAAAATTGCGTTTTAAGATTTAAAATTATTTTTCATAGAATTTATCTAGAAATTAATCAAGCGCGAATTGCTTTCATGTGCTTTGATTAATTGATGTTAAAAAAAAATATAATAGTTTGAGGATCTAAAATAAACAGACCCCTAAAAAATGAACAAAAATTTTGTATTACGAAATATAAAATAGCCGATCTAATTTTCAAAAAAGTTTCATAAGACTTGACTCGGTTTTGCAAAATTACTAATCATACTTGTCTATTGAATCCAATTAATCTCAAGTAACTTGACACTGTACTGCTAAAATAATTACAGCAGAAATATTGTAACGTAAAAAGTTAATTAAAAAAAAATTATAAACTTGTAATAAGAAAAGTTTATTTGTTATTTGTTGCAATATCGTAGCAAATTACTTGAATTTTAATTATAGTTAATTACTGGCCCTCTGTAATCTAGTATTCAAACTCCAGTTACTTAACTCGATTTTCAAAAAGTTTTATCCCAGATAATTTATTTGTCGACAATTTTTTTTATTTTATGATTTAAAAAAAAAATTCCCCGCTAAACTACTCGAAAAAAATTTTTTGTTACTAAAAAATCATTCATTATAAAAATCTAAAAAATAATTTCTTTTGTAGGTTAACACGTCATTGCTTATCTCTACAAATATATATAGTCGTCCCAACAGAAGCTTGGGATTTTTTCCCCACCACGGTTTCTTCCCCCACTTTTTTTTGGTGGATTTAGCACACGCGCACATTTAATGGCGCATGCGTCCATTTTAATATTCTGATGGTGGGGGAAGAAAGTGGTGGGAAAAAATCCCAAGCTTTCGTTGGAATGACTATATACAAATATATTATTCAAGTCTATTGCTTACCTTCATACCATCTAAGCCCGGTGTTCCCTGAAAGGGAGATTAAAGTTCATATTTAACTAATATAAATGTTTATATAAATGATAAGAATTTGATGGTTTAAAAAAATAAAATAATATTTTTATGCTAATAACCGACGAGCGCACACTATGCACAGCTGCCTCATATTTTTAATGCTTATTCCCAGTCATCAGCTACTTTATTTCATAATTAATTACAAAAAAAAAGCAAAAAAAACAATATTATTAATCTCTACTATTTGAATTTCGCGCGCTTGGCGGGAAGCCAACTTCAGGGCGCTGAAGACCAACCAGAGCTCAGATGAACGTTTCAACGCAACCCTAAAGTGTGTTTGAAATATTTTTGAGGTTACGTGACTAAACTAACCATAAAAATAAGTTCTGATGACTGAAACAATACTTTTCAAAATTTTAAGGCTTAAATAGATGTCGAGCTGTAGAAAAAAAAGCCTTCAAGTTGCACCAGTTGCATTTTCACATTCTTGTCTCGATCAGGCGAATTAAATCGACTTATTTCTCGTTTATTGATCATTAATTAAATATTTAAGAACTAATTGTTAATTGCAGGATAAGGTGGGGATAAATTTCTGATTTGATTTGATTTTTTTTTTTTTAATAGAAGCAAGAGCAACAGGCACATGCACATTCTCATTTATTAATCAAGACATTATGAAACAATTTGTTAGTTAATTTTATCTTTTTTTTTGTCTTGTCATGGATTTCCTTCGATTTCATTAAATTATCGATTAACAAATACATTTTACAGTTTATTTGAGGCATAACCTCGATTAATTGTTTTTTTCTTACTGTATTAATTAATTCATTAATTAAGTATTTAATCATTAATCTAAAAACGTTTTTTAAGTAAATCTATGAATTGAGATTACATTTTAAAAAATTTTCTGTTTGTATGTTACAATTTGTGATGTGTGTAATGTGCGTGTTTTTATTTATAATTATAATATTATTAATAAGTAAATAAATTAAAAAAATTTAATTTTTTTGTAATGTATGTAAAAAATTACTATAAACATATAATTAAATACTAATTATAATTACCCTAGTAACAACATCCATTGTAAGGGTCTGCGCAAGACACTGATCCCAAAGATCTTACACAAAAGTTGATTAAGACTTGCGCACTAATTTTTTTAAAGACAATCTTGCCGTAGATTTTTACAAATCTTATGAAAACCGCTTAACGAAAATCCCAACGTGTCTACTTCTTCATAGAACTATAAATCTTTCAGCAAATTTAGTGAAGGTTTTATTGCAAGATTTATGTATAACTTGCGCGTTATTATACACAAGAGTATTATATATGACATATTATTTAAATCACTTTGCTATTTTCCGTGAAAAACTTGCGTAAGACGTTTTTTAAAGATTCTTACACATTACTTGCAGCAGATTTGCGCAAGAAATTTGATATAATGATTTATCACTCTATCCCTCTTTCGGGTCTAGTATATATATATATCAAGTGGCATTGATAGTTGTATTAAATGTCTTGTCCAAATCTTTCGCAGCTCATGTGTAAGGATTTTTAAGAAATATCTTATAAAAACTTCCGCAGTTTTTTTTTTAAAGACAATCTTGCTGCAGATTTGCACAAGACACTTGTTATAACTGTCTCTGTCACTCTATCCCCTCTTTTGGGTTCTTAATATACATATATCTATATGAATATATATACATTCATAGAGTGAAAGAGATAGTTATACCAAGTTTCTTGCGCAAATCTGTTGCAAGACATGTGTATGGATCTTAAAAAAATTTCTTGCGCAAATTTTGAGCATTAACTGCACCCATGAAATTGCAATTAATTAATTATTAACGTATTTTCGATACGCTTGGATAATTCTTTAAGAAAAATATATCATCCCATACTTGTGCAAGTTCTGCACAAGACTTGTAGTCTAAATCTCTTACCGTAATTTGTTGCAAGAGATGTAGTTATATGAAGAAGCAGACAACTTTTATATTATACTGCTAAAAAAATTATCGTAAGATTTTCAGAAGATAGTTATATGGGTAATTATACCAAATGTAAATAATTATTAATATACAATTTAAAAAAAAGCCTCGAGAGTACGCCAGCGTAAATTTCTCTTAATTTATTAATTTATAATTTTATTAAATATAAAAAACTCCTAAATAATATATTTTTTTTATCAAAAAATTTTAAATAATTATAATTCTAAATAATAAATAAATTCAAAAAATATCTCATCGAGGCTTTGATTTTATTTTTGTTTTTAATTGGCACGGGCCTCACTTTTTCATTACTATTATTATTATTATTATTATTATTATTATTATTACTATTATTATTATCATTATTATAATTATTATTATTCATATTATTAATTATTTATTTTTTCACTCTTTCTCTCTCTTGCGCACTAGCATTCGTAGTTACATTCTTTTAATTTTACATAAAAATTCATTTCAATTATTTACTTAATAACGAGTCACTTTTATTTATTTTCAATTTTTCTGTTCTTAGTATTTTTATTTGTTGACAATAGAAGCGTAGGCCATTTTTTTTTCAGCGGTTATACAGTCAATGTATTTTTATTTTTCTCCTTTTTAATTTTAAGTTGAAATGATTTTATCAATGTTTAGTAATTGTTTTGTTTTTCTTTTAAGTACTTAATTTTTTAACTGTACTGACTAAACATTTGATATTATGATAATACAAATAGCATTTATCGAAAATATTTACAAAAAAAAATTTAATGCTATTTGCTATCAATAAAGTCCAGGTTATTTATAATTATATTTATATTTATATATTTATATGATATTTTATTTAAATTGAAAAAAAATTAAGCTACAAGGATTAAGAAGGATTTTTATGTATATATATAAATTTTCTTTATTTTTTGTAAATATTTAAGTTTATAAATAGAATGAGATAAAAATTTCAGATCTTATTAAAAGTTTTTTTTCAAGTATTCGGTTTTTCAAATTCGATAGTTTAAAGTAATGGACAATTTAATGCTGAAAACAATAAAATTTTGATGAACAAAATCGATTGATTAGTTCTCGAGATATCAATAAAAATCAAATTTTAACATTTTATTATTGGACTCGAAGTCGCGGGTTCGAACCCACCATCAAGTAATTTTTTTTTTTTTTTATTTTTTAACAAAATAAACTCAATTTTTTATATTCTCTAGCAATAAATGTATGAAAAATCTTTTTTTTTTATTTGACTGAAAAAAAAACTAATTAATACTATCGAAATTAATAAGATAAGCGTTTTTATCAGAAAATTGCATGATTAGTTTTCCTGAGATCAACGAAATCCAAATTTTCTAATGAAAATATTGAACTGAAGGTCATAGGTTCGAATTTGACTGAATGAAATTTTTTTCCATTAAAATCAAATAAATTTATCACTTAAAAAAAAAAAAAAAAAGTTGAAATTTCTTTCAAATCGAAGAAAAAATCAATGCCGGGTGAAATAAATTTTTGCCGCCAATAATCGTGAAAATGCTTTCATAGATATCAATAAAACTAAGAATTCTAAAATGTTAATATTGAACTGGAGGTTGCGAGTTCGAGTCCATCGTAGAGTAATTTTTTTTTTTTTTTTTTACAATTTTAAAAATACAAATTACCGATTTTAATTAATCAAACTTCTATTAATCTCCAAAAAAGCTTCGACTAGAACAAAAAAATTCAAAAATTTTTTTTACACAATTTAATCATATCTGATATTTTTATCTCATCAAATATTAAATACTACATAAATATAAAGAAATATCTAGTTAAATTGTTTAATAATATATTTCACACTAGCCTATATAGAACAATTGATCAATTAAACCTCTCCCTTAAGTCCATCATATTTCAATAATTATAAATTTAAACTATCAATTCCCGCGGAATATTAAATAATTTCTGTTTTTATTAAATTCCGCCATCGTCGCCTTTCTTCAATAGTGGCAGCTATTGTTTACCATTAACAAAATTTATTCACAGTATTTTTCAGTTATTATTATTATTATCCTTATTATAAGTACTCATTAAATTATACTGTGAATTTTATTTAATTATTTATTTATTTAATTTTTTTTTTTTTTTTTTAATACTGCGCTTAAATAAGTGACAAAATATATATAAATATATATATTTATGTATATCGACGTGTCCTTAAAAAAAAGGATTCTGGCGTTTCTTAATATTTTTCTAAAGGACTTTTTTGCTTCATTGCAAATATATGGTTGGTATTCTACTTCATTTTTTTATGGTAAGAAATCCCGGGTTATTTTTTTTTTTTATTTTATTTTATTATTTAATTATTATTTTTTTTTAGATAGGTTTTATTGTCGATTCTGTTGGTAGTAGTAGAAGTAGTAGAAGTAGTAGATGAAGATACCTAATCCCATGTTAGTTGTTAGTCGGATCACCACGTGCCAACCTGTTTATTTTTATTACTCTTATTATTATTATTATTGTAACACTAATTATTTTTTAAAAAATTTGAGTTAAATTTGCACGGAACAAAAATTCCACTAAAATTTACGATGTTAACATCGTGATCGTGGACTATACTTTCATTATCATCAATTTTCAAATGTCTTATTTTAAAATTTACTATGTAGGTTACATTTCTTACTATTTAACATCGTAATTTTAACAAAGATTTTTTGGATTTAAAATTATTTAAAAAATTACAATGTTAACATCGTAAAGAATAAAATAAAAATTACAGTTCAAAAATTATATTCATTTCTATATTTATCTTTCTATTTACTTTTGAATAAAATAAATATTACAGTGCTGCCTCTGTTATAATACGATGTAAGTTATAAAAATTACGAGGTTACATCGTAATTTTTAAATAGTAACTGTGTCCACCGTAAGAGGCGTTCTCGTGACTTATGACTGTTTATTTATATCGTTTATATGGATCTTAAACACCAGCCGAACTTGTGGGCCCTTTTGTGGCCGAGTGGTCCAAGGCCTCGGTCACTTCGCACTCGAAAGGTCTCGTGTTCAAATCCAACACCCGTCCGAGCGATTATTATTTTATACTTTTATTTAAAATTTCTATTACACCAAATTCTCAAATTTTACGATGTTCACATCGTAATTTGTACTAAAGAGCTTAAGACTTTGTGTTATTTGTCTGAAGTATTGTTTCTTAAATGAAATTCCCAATGCTACATCGTAAAAATTATGACTTTAAAGGTATAGTCCACCACTACAATCATCAATAGAAAAATTACCATGTTAGCATCATAAATTTAACTGGAATTTTTTTCCCGTGTGTGTTTGTTAAATTAGCTCTTTTCGGGGCTTTCGGAGGGCAAAAATTAATTTTTAATAGGGGAGCACTTGGTGTTTATAAAGCAAGGCGAGCGTGAATTATTTATTATTTATTAAGTTGTTTGAAAATTTTATAAATTTTTATGTTTTTAAAAATGGACGTGTTTTTTTTTAATTCATGATGGCTGGACTTGGTATTTTGTAAGAGGTTATAAGGACCACGAGGTCCGGTTTCTTACCATCGCCCCGGGTTTTCCAGCATCGCCAGGTCTTCCTGCTTCACCTCTTAACCCCATCGGTCCCTAAAAACAAATTTTTTTTTTAAGTATTGAGACGGCAGCTTTGAATTGAATTTTAAGAAGGGTAGCATTCATATTTTTTAACGAGAATTAGCAGGGTGTGAATTAGGTATTTTTGAGTAAAAAATTAATCTTTCACTTCAAATTTGTATTTTGAAGTCAAGCCAATCAGTTTAATCCTCAAAGAATCTAGAAAATTCTTTAGGAGTCGAAAAAAATCTTATAGAACTCGAAGAATCTTCTAGAAATTCATAGAATTTTATATGAATTCGTGAATTTGGTGAAAACTCTCAAGAATCTAGAAAATCCACTGGGAATTCAAAAGACATTTAGAAATATCTAGAAATTTATAGAGTTCTTTAAAAATTCTCGAAAGATCTAGAAAATGATCTAGAGCTTATAGAACTTTCTGTTTATCCATAGAGTCTCTGAAATTCTCTAGAGATTCATAGAATCCTTCGAGCATCCATGAAAAACTTAAAAAACAATCTAGGAGTCTATAAAATTCTTTCAAAATCAGTAAATCAGCTTATAGAATCCCTGAAGAATCTATAAAACCCTCTAGAAGTCTATAAGATCTAAAATTTGTAGAGCCTTTTAGGAATTTTCTAGAATTCTCGAAAAATCTAGAAAATTTTCTAGGAGTATAGAATCCTTAAAAAATCCATAGAGTCCTCTAGGGACATCTAGGAATTCATAAAATTTTGAAAAAATTCATAAAATTCTTCGAAAATCCTCAAAGCATCTAGAAAATTTTCTAGGAATTCATCGGAGTCTTTGAAAATCCTCGCAGAATCTAAAAAATTTCCAAAAACACATAGAATCGTCTAGAAATCCATATAACCCTCGAAAAACATCATAGAGTTCCATAGAAACCCGAGTAAATTCTTAAGTAAATTTCCATACGATCTTTCCAAACTGTAATTGCCAAAAAATACTAAACATTATCCATTTTCTGATGACTCTATTCAGTCTTTATTTTTCTCAAACTAATTTCAACTCAAATGAATAATAAAATATTACGGTTCTCATTAAAATAATCGCAAGGATCCTTAGTTAATTAAACCAGTTTGTAAGAATGAATTTTGAATACAATAATGCGACTAATAAACATAGTAATTAATTTAAAAACAGTTGAAAGGCACTTCTCCCTCTTTTTAAAATTTGAATGCATTAAGAAATTTTTTTCGCCGGGCAATTCGAACCTACTTTTCCCCTACGAAATAAAATTGTTGACTTGATTCAGTACTTACAGGTAGTCCCATTGGACCAGGATCACCCTTGGCGCCTTTCTCACCCTAAAATATAAAACACATCGTATCCATTAGTAATACGTTTTCCGTTACTACTACTACTACTTTCACAAGATAGCCCTTTTATTAACTTGACTCACGATTATCCATTACACGCAGTGAATTTCATAAATATTAAATGAACTACGCTATAAATGAATAATGACTCGTCGAGTTAAGTTACCAAGGGGCTATTTTTGTAAGCACTTTAAATAAAAAAAATTTATGTAAGCAAATAAGATGTAAAAAACGAAAAAAAAAAAAATAAAATGGCACTGACAGGTTCGCCTTTAGCGCCATCGTGTCCTCGATCGCCTTTGATACCCGGTGGACCTTGAAGTCCTGGATTACCGGCTGGACCTGGTGGTCCGGGTGGACCCATTATCTAAATGGGAACAGTGAAATAGGATTATTAATTTTCAATAGGCTTTCTCTTTATGCCTTTCCACACCCTATTTCTACACAAAGAGATTGATGGACAATGAATTTGAATTAATGAATTTGTTACTAATGGATATGGAAATAGCTTAACAATAGATATAATCAATAAAATACTGTAATCATACTTAAAACACTCACCACTTCACCCGCGTTAACTTCGAACGTTCCATCACCCTGCCGTCAACAGATAAAAGGATTATTCAATTTTACTGTATTCACTTTTTGACCCTTACCGGTCACCCGGGTCACAGATAATTTTAACTACAAATATCTCAATAGCTACTCAGTTTTATAAAAAAGTATAAGAGACCTTTTTTGTAGAGAATTTAAAGCGCTACAAAAAAGGTTTCTTATAATTTTTCGAAAAACTCAATACTGGTCGAGATTTTTGACAAAAACCAATGATACTTTTTCATTGATAACCCCGAAAAAAAAACAGATCCATAGAAAATGGTGAAAGTTTGATTTTAACGGTTGGTCAAAATGACTGGGGTTCTATTAGACCCTCCGTGACCGCTGAGGGTTAAAAGTAAATGAATTATATTTTTTTTACCTGTCTTCTTCTGAGTTTTTTGTACTTCTGCAACAACGAAAACATCCAATGTATTAGTTAACAGATTGCTTTTAACCCTTTTTAATTGAATTTATTAAGAGTAAATTAATACTAACCGATTCTCCTTTATCGCCTTTTTCTCCCTTAATACCCGGCGCTCCCTAAAACAAAACCGTTTAATCAGAATCCCTAGTAGCCAACAAAACACCATTGAAAAGGGTTTCAAAAAAATAGTTAGATTATAAGATTTTACGTACTGGTGGTCCAGGTAAACCCGGTGGACCCATCAAACCTGGTGGACCAATATCCCCATACTCTCCTTTTTCACCTTTAGGTCCAGCTAATCCCTATAAAAATAGTTACTACCGTTTCAAAGTCTGCTAATTCAAATTCAATTTTTACACGGAATAAAATAGATAGGAATGGTTACTGTGCTACACAATAATGATCGTAAAGTATGTAGAAACCGATCATAGTATATTACTCTCGTTGTAATAGAACTGGGTTGTTTTCACATACGACAGAGTATGATTCAATATAGCAACTGTTACTATGTTACACATCATATCGAAAACACGACTAGCTGTCGTATTCATAGTCACCATTTGTATTCTAGAGAACACAGGTTCCTTTCAGCAAAAGATGTGTTACCATCTAAAGCAGGTCTAGGCGCTGTGTAAAGATGCGAAAAACTCCCTGAACAATGCGTTCCATTGTTGTTCAACATAGTAACCATTTCTGTACTGGGCAGGAACTGTTGTTTTCAGTCACATGTCTTACTGTTTAGCGGGAACTGATTTTGACAACAGTAGTTGGATATGTGACTGAAAACAACAGTTCCTGCCCAGCACAGCAATGGTTACTATTTTGAACAACAATGGAACGCACTGTTCAGGGAGTTTTTCGCATCTTTACACAGCGCCTAGACCTGCTTTAGATGGTAACACATCTTTTGCTGAAAGGAACCTGTGTTATCTGGAATACGAATGGTGACTATGAACACGACAGACAGTCGTGTTTTCGACATAATATGTAACATAGTAATGGTTGCTATATTGAATCGTACTATCTTATGTAACAACTACTCATCATTCTTGTGTAGCACACTAACCATTTCTCGCTAATTTTTCCGCGTACGCAAATGAATTTTTCCAGCTCATACTTACTGGTAATCCTGGTGGACCCTGTATGCCAGCTTCTCCATTTATTCCATCAACACCAGGTGACCCTGGCACACCGGAATCTCCTTTGGGTCCTACAAAACGGTAATATCCAATGATACTCATAATTTTTTGGTTAATTGGCTAATCGGACGCGACAATAACTATTTCAATGTAACCGATTTGTTAAACGTCCTGATAGATTCGTAATAAACTCAATGAATTCGATTGATGTCTTTAGTTAATACGGGTCGCCTTAAAGTTAGATAAACTACCTGGTAAGCCTGGATTTCCAGGACTCCCTTTATCACCTGGTAAACCGGGAAGACCAACTCTCAACGATCGTGGACAACGGCACTCGCCATTGGTCAATGCCTATAGATAAAATAACATAATATTCTGCAAGATTTAGATCCAACACAGGTCCTCCGTTATTATTGTTTTTTTTAATTTTTTTAATAATACCACACTCTGGTGTCTCAATACCAAATAACTTGACAGTATCTATTACTCCATTTGTTAGTTATATTTTAAACAGACGTTAAAAGTGGATCGGAAGGATAGGAATGGGCTTAATGAACAACAGGAAATTTAATACTACTACACGGAAGCAAAAAAAGTAGTAACCATTACTGCGCGGAACAGGGAAATTCAGTCAATACAATATACGAAACAACTCAATCTCGTCTGGAACCATAACGATCACTCTGCCCGCAATAGCTAATTTTCTCAGAGCAATGAGTACTGTTTCAAACTATAGTAGATTTTACAGTTTCGCGCCGCAATGATTACTATTCTTTCTGTTTCTGCATATAAAAGTGAAACACACAGAGCGTTTTTCAAATGGGGACACTGGGAAGATCTACATAGCAAAAGACAATTAATACGTTACTATTAACTACAGCAGGTAATAATACTTACGTTAAACACAATTACAATACACATATTATTCATTAATTATTGGGCGTTGTGGTCACATTTAGCGTCTACTTATTAGTAATTTTATTATTTTATTAATTATAATTTTAGTTTATCTTTTGTGAGTACCAATGATGTCATGGTGACAGTAAATATAAATTAGATCCGAGAGTCTCAGTAATAGAACATTTTGAAAAATTTATTGATGCCATTGCTGGCAAAATGAAATTCTGATATTTTCTGGCATTAATTAGAGACTGTGACTTCATTTTATGTTACTTTAGGTTATAAAAACGCCTGAAATTGTGATACTTTTATATATATTTCCAGCGGATCTGAATTACGAATTTAACTGCAAGTTTGCCGCATTTTCCGGTAATTTGCGGTACAAATTCAGTCAAATACGGTAAGTTACAGCAATTTATGGTAATTTGCGGCATTTTTACCGTAACACAATGAAATACTTCACTTTACGGCGAAATATCGAAATGTTACTGTACTTTTACGAAAAATATCGCACTTTTACCGTAGAATACCGCGATTTATCGTAAACTACCCTAATATACTGCAAATGTGACCAATTTCGCGGTAATTTTCGGCAAAAATTCAGTAGAATACGATAAGTTACGGCAATTGACGGTAATTTATGGCATTTCTACCGTAACCCAATGAAATACTTTACTTTACGGCGAAATATCGATATGTTACTGCACTTTTACGAAAAATTCCGCACTTTTACCGTAAACTACCCTAATATACTGCAAATGTGGCGCATTTTACGGTAATTTGAAGCAAATTACAGTAAAATACGGCAATTTGTGGTATTTTTGCCGTAACACAGTGAAATACTTCATTCTACGGTAAAATGCTGTAATTTTGCAGAAAATGTGCACATTTATGGTGAAATACCCCAATGTTACCACACTTTTCCGAAAGATACCGTATTTTACTGTAATTTCGATCCCCCTGGGATCACTATTTGAAATTTTTAAAAAATCATCTACTGAGTCATTTATTCACAGAAATTATTTTTCTAATTACATTTTAAAAAGTTCTCTGTCAACACAAAATTTGATGTAAATTATTAAAGCACGACCTAATTTATATTTAGTCACCATAAATAATACGGTTTCTCTGTGTAGTAGTAAAATAAATAATTAGATAATTATACGCAACATAAAATACATACGTTAGTTACAAAATCCAACAAAATCTTGATAAACGTCGACTTCACAAAGTGTCATTAATAAGCTCGTGAACATATACATCAAACACCATCATCAAAGCTTTGAAACTACATACTACCACTCGTTAACACTCACACGTACATGTTACTGTTACATTAACCGTTTCTTTATTTCTTTTTTTTCAACACTAGCTTTGATAGTCAGACTCTTATTTGCCTAGGGGGGAATGTTCCAAGAGACTTAACTAGTTCATTAGTTGCCGATTGTACTTACGGTTATTTAGCCCCTAAGGGTTTGCTGATTACGAAAGAAAAATGTCATTGAAAATTAATATTGTCGATGGCTGCTACGCGCTATAGTCTTTTGATCATTGATCGGAAAAATGAATGCAGTTGCGACTTAAAAGTCAATGACATTTTTTTTTCTCAAGTCGGATTAATTATTTAAAATGTAGATGTCTATATATTTTAAACTCGCTGCCACCATATTGATATGAAATAAATAAGCGATGATAAGACAAAAAAAAATAAATAAGACCATGACGGAAAATATATAAGTGTATATATTGTAAAGCCAGTGCATGTTGAATTTATTAGGTGTCAACACAGCAATCGATTTTAAATTCTCAAGCATTTGACGAATGCCAAGTAGGGTTCTCACCCTGTACTATATTTGTTTGTATATAAGGGATGCCTCTTTCAGCTGTTTGCAACACACATGCATGCCATATGTGACGCGCGTCGGTCATGGTGATATTAAAGGCACGAGCATTTCTCATTCCTCATACAAATATTTTACTTGTAATATATATATACAAGTATGCTATGTCTATTTAACATGCAGCAGTCACATGCAGTCAACTAGGATTTGGATTTATGGAATTTTCAAGCTCGAAATCTAGGGCATAGTTGGGATTTTTGTTTTTAATGACCGTAATTAATATTAAAATGAGGAATTTAATTTACTTTTTTTTTTAAATGAGACAAAGTGAAACGATGTTTGGAAAATTCTTGTGAACTAATGGAGCAAAATGGACAAATGGAATTTTTATACTAATTCGTTTTTGGTTGTGCGACCATCGGAAAAATTTACATGGATTCTTAAGATTTTTTTCGTGAATTTCCATGGGACTTTCGGCTGGATGATCATGAAAATCTCTATTTCTGTATATAGATATAGGAATTTATGACAATTACGAAGAAATCTGCAGGAACCCATAGAGACTTTTTTCAACTTAGAAGAAATGTTTCTGTGGATTTCCATGAATTTTGGAATGGATTCGTCTGAATTCCAATGTATTTTTATGGACTTTCATGGACTTTGGAACCAATTCTTATAAATTTCTATAAATTCTCATGGATTTTTAAAAACTGTCATGGATTCCTATGAATTTTTTTTGTGGGTTTGTTCAAAAATCCTCATGATTTTCGGAAAAGATGCCAATGAATTTTTTGAATTATTCCTGAATTCCTCATAATTTCATAAACTTCTACATTTTTTTTCATAAATCCTATAGATTCTCATAGAAGTTTTTTTATGATGGTAGCAAAAGAATTTTTTGTTAGAACATCATAAAATTTGCGATAGTCGGACAATTTTCGACTGTAAGAATTTATTTTTGTTTCATACAAAAGAGTATAGTCAGCCCAAATGGGGTACTAAGGAAATATTGAAGACATCAATAAAAAATTCTACATTTTATTACAAGCATATAAAAGGTAAAAGAAATATGTTTTTATGATTTCCCTTAGATCCAATTGTGGCGAAAAAATTTTATTTCGATGTTACACTTTATAGCAATAGTTTTTTATAGATAACTTTTATGTGCAAAAAGTTCACAAAATTATACCCGATTTGCAGCAATTTTTTTTACATCCCCCGAGTTTATTTCTAAAAAATTTTCCATATGCCCATTTCACTCACTAGATCATAAAATTATCATTGAATGTCTTTGTCTCACATTTTTCGATAAATAAAAATATTTTTACCTTTACGGAACCCTTACGGAAAAAACTAATCAGCACTAATGAGAATTACTAATGCTTTAGTTTTTTCGCACACTAATGGTTTAGTGTCATTAGTGCGTTTAGTGTCATTAGTGCGTTTAGTGTCATTAGTGTGTTTAGTGTCATTAATTTGAATTTCACAATAGAGTAGTACCAACTTTTCGGATTACTATTGAACACTATTGAAATCTGGTCAGCACATCACTTCCAGTAATATTGTAAGATTCACTAATCAGACTACTAATGCTCTCTAATAAAATGCTATTCAACACTAATCACTTTGAATAGTGCTGCAAGAATCAGTATTTGGAGTACTAATGATCACAAATACAACACTAACCACTTCCAACAATATTGCAAGATTCATTAGCCAGATTACTAATGAACACTAATAGAACATTATTCAAAACTAACCACTTTCAATAGTGTTGCAAAATCCATTAGTCGAAGTATTAACGAACATTAATAGAACGTTGTTTAAAACTAACCATTTCCAATAGTGTTACAAGATTCATTGATACTCCGACTAATAAACACTTATACAACACTATCCAACACTAAGCACTTCCAATAGTGTTGCAAAATCCATTAGTCGAAGTATTAACGAACATTAATAGAACGTTGTTTAAAACTAACCATTTCCAATAGTGTTACAAGATTCATTGATACTCCGACTAATGAACACTTATACAACACTATCCAACACTAATCACTTCCAATAGTGTTGCAAAATCCATTAGTCGAAGTATTAACGAACATTAATAGAACGTTGTTTAAAACTAACCATTTCCAATAGTGTTACAAGATTCATTGATACTCCGACTAATAAACACTTATACAACACTATCCAACACTAAGCACTTCCAATAGTGTTGCAAAATCCATTAGTCGAAGTATTAACGAACATTAATAGAACGTTGTTTAAAACTAACCATTTCCAATAGTGTTACAAGATTCATTGATACTCCGACTAATAAACACTTATACAACACTATCCAACACTAAGCACTTCCAATAGTGTTGCAAAATCCATTAGTCGAAGTATTAACGAACATTAATAGAACGTTGTTTAAAACTAACCATTTCCAATAGTGTTACAAGATTCATTGATACTCCGACTAATGAACACTTATACAACACTATCCAACACTAATCACTTCCAATAGTGTTGCAAAATCCATTAGTCGAAGTATTAACGAACATTAATAGAACGTTGTTTAAAACTAACCATTTCCAATAGTGTTACAAGATTCATTGATACTCCGACTAATGAACACTTATACAACACTATCCAACACTAATCACTTCCAATAGTGTTGCAAAATCCATTAGTCGAAGTATTAACGAACACTAATAGGACATTGTTTAAAACTAACCACTTCCAATAGTGTTGCAAGATCAATTAGTCGAAGTACTAACGAATACTAATAGAACATTGTTCAAAACTAACCATTTCCAATAGTATTGTAAGATTCAATAGTCAGAGTACTAATGGTCACTAATGATCACTAATAAGACACTTTTCAACACAAATGAATTTTCAATAGTGTTCATAAGTGTTCATTAGTGTTTTTCCGTAAGGGAATAGTGTGGCCAAAAAAGTTTAAAGAATCTAACAGTTGAATAACTTTTGGTATCGGTCAGGGGTGAGTATATGCAAAGATCTTATGGATTAAGAGGGATGGTTTTCACGTTACTAGGATCTCGAGATGACAGAAGGGATTTCACAGTTTGTAGTCAAACCCTCTGTTGTCCGTCGAGCATAACCGTGCCGGTAGGTGGATAGCAGTTTTGGTAGTGATGATAGGGACAAGGTACAAGGGTATAAGAGGATGTTTTCCCGTAGCTCAAACATGATCCAGTGCTATGGTCGGAGGACCTTGCTGAAGCTTACCCTCTTGCCTTGTTTGCCCCTGGCGCCCTTCTCGCCAGGCGGGCCGGGTGGCCCGATCGGACCCACATCTCCCTTTTCGCCTTGAGCTCCTGTTTCGATTTACATTCACGTATAAAATAATTACTGGGACATTAATTTGCCCCATACATGGGACAATTAACTCTACTTTATATGATGATTACATAAATTATAAATTGATGACTTCTTAGTATTATTATTTGAAATATTTATCATTCCTTTCTTTATTTTATATTATCCCTTATTTCCGAGTATTATTCGTGACTCGCAATTATTATTAGCGTTAGTAGGATTCCCGTACAAAAGATTCAGGACAAAGAACGTTAAGCCAAATCGATAGGGAGCCACGGAGACGCGATCTGAGTGAGGGTTCTGGGACAAGTTGGGGCAAAAAAATAGTAAAGGAAAAAAAAATTTGAGTTAAATAAAAGACATGGGTAAGAGAAGACATTTTTCTTGGCCGTGGTGAAATATCGGCATTGATCAGGGTACCAAATGAAAAATAAAAGAGTCTACATGCAGAGAATAAAAAGGACAGAATGTTATTGAGGTACATGGTATAAAATGAACAGGAGAAAAGAATAGAAAAGGAAGAAAAGGAAAGGAAAGGAATGGAAAGAAATGAAAAAAAGTAGTATATATATAGATATATGTATATAAAACTATGAAGGTAGTCCGTCGGGCGCAATCTAAAAGTTACAATTGAACAAAGTTCTAATTGGCGAGAATACGTGAGCGGAGACGAAAGCCACGATAATCGGGATGGGCTTTTGCCAAGCGCGACTACTCTAAACTTAAGACTTTTAGATAACTTTTTTTAGTTACTTAACTTTTTTACTTATTACTTTTAAAAATAATAATTGGCAACGATGGCCTTTTGATACCGTAGTAATAACCGAGTGATTTTTATTGTATAAACGTCATCAAGTATCGAAATGTCATCATTATTATTATTGTATGGATTAGGATGAAGCAGTATGTTGACATATATTCACTTACCAGGTGGTCCCGGTGGACCCGGTGGTCCTTCAAATGTCCCGAGAGGAATCTGCTTGCCGTCCAGTGAAGTTGTCAATCCACGGTCACCCTTGTCGCCTTTGTCACCCTATTGGCAAGACAATAATGCTGGTGAGTACATTTTTCAAATATTGACTTTGCTGGGTCTAAATGGGGTAGTAGAGTTAGTTGATAAGTAGGCGATAGGGGACGGGAAATGGGCAATGGGGGGAGGAATGATACATCAAGCGTGAAAACACATTTGACTCTGATTTGAGATTGATTGTCAGCAGCCACAAGGGAACATAAATCCCAAAACACCATCACCATCTAACAACGGCATCAACAAAATTTAGGAACCCAGATGTCGGAGTGCGAAAAGACATTTACGCAAAAGCGAATTCTCCTGTTGTATATTAAGAGCAAGCGACACTGTAATTTAGTTTCGTTAGTTAAGTTAACTTACTTTGTTACTACTATTATTATTGCAATTATTATAATCTTGATTATAACATGAGCGATATTGAAGGAAGCATGGAACCAACACCACGGGAATAAATTACTACAAGAGAGGGTAAAATGAAATTGATGAGATAATTATTTTAGGCTCTTTTATGATTTTATCGATTCTTAAATTAACTATTATACAAATTATAATTTTATACTTCGGACTCGATATCGATAAATTTAATCCTCAACGGTCACATCGGCTCGAACTATGATTGATTTTTTACAAATATCTATAAATATTAAGTTATCGAAAAACTACAAGATAACTTTTTTGTAGCTTTTTAAGGGGAGCCCCTAGTGTGACCGCCTGAAAAAAAGATGATTTTTGACTAAAAAATTCAAAATTCAGCGAGTTATTCACAATCTCCCAACGCTAAAAAAAAAAAGTCCCCTTATTGCTGCAATGATAGCGACCTTCACACTGCATGAAATCACAAAAACCAAAAAGTTTATTAAACTAGAAAGTATTTTCCGTACCATGACCTTCGGGCTAAGAAAAACATTGAAATTTAACAAAATGGCGGAGTTTAAAAAAAAACTTTCAAATTTTATCGCGAAAATTTGATGTTTTTTGGCCTGGCAAAATTAAATTTTTGAATCGATCGGAAATCTCAAGGTTCATGGTACGTAGACAAATATATAAAAGAAACTGCAATTCGAATTGAATCGATCGGATGATTTGTCTTCGAGTTATAACTGCAGCAATTTTGAAAAATGCATTTTCGAGAACCGATAAGCGGCTGCTCTTCAGATGGCTGCAGCTCAAAAAAACTATTCGAGATATGCACTTCAAATATTAGTATGTTATTTTTGAAGGTATAGACTAACGAAATATTAACAAAAAAAAATTGATTTTTTTAAATTTCACACTAGTGGTCCCCCTTAAATTTTCGAGAAAAAAGGTATTTTATAGTTTTTTAAAAAATTTGATAGTTATTAATTCATTGGGGGTTCAAAATTTTCTGAAATCACCTGGACCCCATGTGACCGTTAAAGATTACTGGCCTATTTTCTTTAAAGAATCCATTTTACCCTCATGACACTCGTATATAAATAGAGAGTATCGAACACACCACTAAAGAAAATTTCAACGAGAACTCACACGTCTTCCCGGTAAGCCTCGTGTTCCGTTGCGTCCTGGCATACCCTATACGACAAAAGGAAAAAAGAAGCTATCGAGATAAAAGTTTTTTTTGAGAATCACGATGTTCTTGAAAGTTGTATGTCTATTTTCTTTTTTTTTAATGTTTTTTTTTTTTACTAAAAGAGGCAATAGCTCACAGGAATCCCTGGATGTCCTGGTAATCCTGGAAATCCTGGGGGTCCATAATCGCCGGATTTACCCTGTTTCAAGTTATCTAATTGTCATATCTGATTGCACTGATACAAGTCAGAAAAACCTCAATAAGAGGTAGATTTTGTTAACCAATAAGTAAAAAATATCTCACCTTAGGTCCTGGTGTACCAGACGGCCCAATAGGACCAGCAGGGCCAACAGGTCCCGCAGGACCACGTTCACCAGGAGGACCTACTTCTCCCGGGATGCCTTGACGTCCATCTTGTCCAGCTATTCCTTCAGATCCTTGAGGTCCGGGTGGTCCTGGTGGTCCCGGTTCTCCTGGTTCTCCCTATTCCCCCCAATCAAAATAAATAAACTTTTAGTTTCTATTTATCTATGCGAGTTATTTAAGATGGTGATCAATCTGGCCATTGTGCATTGTATTCTAGACCACCACGATCGATAATCTACGGATGGATTATTCAAAAAAAAAAAAAAAAAAGAAGAAGAAGAAGTGTGCATATTTTATCTAAGCAAATATGTAATCGATCATATAGACAGTGAACTATAATACATAGTGCATACTTCGAAATATTATAAATGTACTCGTTCATGCAGGTTTCAAGTACCAGTCATGCGATTATATATCAGAAATAACCTATTGAAATTGTCATGACATGACGTCTTGTCTATAGATTCTCTAAAGGGTTATTCACCAGGTTTATTCAGCAATTATTTGCACATGCAATATTATGGATCGAGACAAACTAGGCGGAACTAAATTTATGTAATTTTAATAAATAATGTACAAAAAAAATATTTTACTTTAATCAATAACTTTTTTTTTATTCAAAATTGAATTTTTGATTTATCATTTTTTTTTCTTGATTCGAAAAAATTTTCACTGGCATCAATAACGATTTAATTTAAAATTTATTATTGAATCAAAAATTATATTATTTTGAATTGTGATTTTATTCTTTTATTAGGAGCGCGACATTTTTGTCCCAAAATTATATTTTTGTGAGTTGATTCAAGACGGCACTTTATCATACTAAATATGTATTTTTTTTAAATTAAAAAATGTCAGCTTTACTTAATATTTTTACGTAATTTTTTAAAAACACTGACTTTGGACGGAATTGAACTCACATCCTTTGAGTTAGAAAACTTTTCTGTTGTTCACTAGGCTGGCATGGTTCCGAAATATTGTGACATAAAATTCTAACTATGAATAACATGAAAAAGATATAGAGGTGTCTATTCTCTATGATTTAGACAGTCAAGTGGGAGTATTTTATAACCAAGAAACTGATGAATTTAGTTCTTATCTCTCTTACTTCAAGTCGGTAATACAGTTGGGACAAAAGTGAGGTTTTCTAACTAAAAATATTTTTTTTTCAGTCTAACAAAATTATACTCGAATCAAGAATTCAAATTTCTCAATTGAATGAATTTTTTTTTGAGTCAAGAATATCAATTTTGAGAAAAAAAATTCTTGATTCGCTCTTTTTCACTGTAAGTTTTTTACTGAAAAAATTTGCAGACATTTTTTGAAAATAACTATCATGCGCCTTTTTTAAACTAATAAATAAAATCTCTGATAAGAACCGTCTTGGCCCAAGCTACCCTATAATTGAATTGATTACGAGATTATTCAAATAAGTCACCCATTTTGTCTCTCAACTTTTCATTAAATTATTTGCGCATGCCATATATTTATATACATATATAAGAATGTAGATTGTCAGGATAGGAAGAACAGAGATCCTTTCTGTCCACGGAAAGGTTTTTGTTAATGTCCACATTAAAATTAGTAAAAGCTTGGTCATCTTCCGCAAGCTTAACAATTCCTTTCGTTTACATAACTAAACAAACTTACCTTCAATTGTATAATTGTCTGGGCAGATATATTATGTCCGCGTTCTTGGAGTCCCTAAAATAATGTAACGAAACTAAAACCAAATCTACAAGATACAAAACACTAAATTATAAGAAATCAGTTAATAAATAATAATATAGTCTAATAACATGGGAAATCGTCACGTCCGTTGGAATAGGGGTTCATGCGTAATGTACGCAAGCACCGAAAATTAACCCTAATAGCACATAAAGTTAATGGAGAGGTTAGGATTGAACGAGTACAAGAGTAATTTTTAACTATAGTTTAGTCTGCAAGAGAATGGGCTTTTTTACCACTACTCGGCTATGATAAAGTCCGGGCTTTGCACTAACGCGCATGCGCAGTTATGACTTAATTGTAGAAAAATGGTGGGAGAAAATCTCATTCTTTTGCAGACTTAACTATAGCATGTTTACGTTATCACCGTACTTAAAAGTGCTAGAGTTGAGTTATATATTATTGAAATGATGATTTCTAAAATACACAGTTTTGAAAAAAAAATTGTGATTTTTTCGCACTTGTACTCTGGTGTCAATCCACTATTAATTTTTTCTGTAATCTAGTGTTATGATTTTTTTGGTTTCTATGGAGTATTTTAATAAATTTGAACGAAAATATGGCAGTGAAGTGAAATAAAAAATTAATCTTTGTAATATATGAAATTTAGTTATTTTCAAATCCGGCAGGGTGAAAATTTTATTTTCCGTTATTTCTTATTTTTAAACTTTTTTAGGCTTCTTTGAGAGATGTGCATATAATTCTAACATACGATATATTCGTGTTTAATCTAATGTTAATATTCGATTTGAAATTCGAAACAATCGAACAATTCAAATTATTCATCAGTTTTTCAATTATTCGAAAATTTCGAACTATTCCGAAACTTACGAATAATTCAGTTTTCATACAATTCAAAAATTTACGAATACTTTGAAATTTTTGAATTCTTCTAAAAATTTGAAAACTTACAAATACTCCAAATTCTTCGAATAATTTAAAACCTTACAAATAAATCAGTTTTCGAAAACTTCGAAAATTTGAATTTTTCAAATTATTCAAAAATTCAAATTATTCGATTTGCGAACTTTTCTAATTTTTTTCCTCCCCTACTATCTTTTTTTCAACAGATCATACTTCCCGTCCTCGAAACCAAAATGATTATTTTGTCACTTATACTTTTTCAGTTCTAACCTCTCCAAACAATCTAATCTAATCTAATAAAAAAAATTATAAATATATCTATAAATATCAACAATTCTACATTAATAATTTGATAATTCACAATAAAGTAAAAAACGAAAACAAATAAATTTTATTATTGTGCTTTGTAGGGTTACCTTCAATGCGACGATTTCCGCGTATCCAAGTGTCCCACCGCGAAGCGTTGTCACTGACCTCTTTAACCCCAATCCCTGTGCATTGACCCGTAGGGGTAAAGACATTGATTTTATTTATCATGTTTCAAATTCACCTTATTATTTATAATTATTCATTAATAAAGCAGAGTAATCTTCATCTCAAATTTCGAATAACCCCCAAAATGAATGAAAGGAATGATTTGGGTTTTTAGTTGGATACTTTACTTATGAATGATGATGAAGTAGAAGATTACTTTACTTCTTTTTTTATCGAGTTGGAATCGCTAAGTTTTTTTTTTTTAAATTACAGATGTAATTTATTTGTCATGATAACACGAAATTGAATTAAGAATCGGGTGAATTAGTGTACCGTCTGATACGTTCTTCTGTATAGTAGTATTTTTTTTCTGATAGAGTCCCCATTGTTTATGGTAGCTACCTTTACAGCTGAGAAGACGTCAAAGCCTGGGCTTCCTAATTCTCCTTTTTGTCCTTTGTCACCTGGACGACCCTGGAAAATTAATTATGTTCTCATTTAATTTATAGATAATGCTTATTAGTTTTTTTTATAAAAGACAATATACTATACAATTAATTTAATAATGATATTAGTGTATATTAAAAATGAGCTTCACTTTGATTGAGAGAGTGATATTAAGAATATTTTTTATTATATAATTCAAGTACATGAAAATAATTAGAAAAGATATACTGCTATTTCGGTGGGATTTTAGGGAATGACGTTTTGGTAGCGAGCAAAAATATATTCGGCTGTAACTTGGGAAATATTGATTTTATGAAAATTTTTATAAGAATAAAATTTGTAGGAAATTTAATTTTGAATAAATTTTGTATGAGTAAAATTTTTCGTAGAGTGAGTATTTAAAAAGTTACAGAGAGTTAAAGTTGTAATTGAGAAATTCAAAAAATTAAAATTTTGATCATTATTAAAGTTACGGTTATATGACTATAACTTTATAAATATTGAGTTTAGGGTAACTCTTATAAGAAATTTATTTGTAGAGAATTAAATTTTGAATAAATTTTGTAAGAATAAAATTTTTTGTAAAGTGAGTATTTAAAAAGTTACAGAGATTTTAAATTTGAATTGAGAAATTCAAAAAATCAAAATTTTTATTATGATTAAAAGTATCGTCAAATAATTTTTTTGTTTCAATTCTAGCATTCGACAGGACTAGGTAAGCTTTCTTTTCACTATTCAAAGCATCGATTGAAAAATAAAGTTAAATTTTCTGCGAAGCATTTGCTCCAGAATATTCAGAGCAACAGTGACCTGGCGAAGAGTCAATAACTTGGAAACTATTCTTTATTTTTAGAAAAAAAACTAAGTTACTTTTATAACAGTATTAAATTAGGGCACTTGTCAATTAGTCTATTGATTTTGAACGTATTAATAAAAATTCAATGATAATAATTGTTTTTTTTTTTTATTTTATTATAACTTTGGAATAGCTCATTATTAATAAATCTTGGGCAATGAAATTTGGTGAAAACTTTGAAGAATTGTAAGTCGATTGAAATAGTTTAAAAGTTATTTTCACATAAAAATAAAATTTTAAATTTATCAAAATTTAATTTAAAATAAATAATAAAAATAATTACCGGATCGCCTTTGGGCCCATCTAATCCAATCGGACCCTGAAAAAATAAATATGTTAATAGAAATATAGTTTATGCTAAAATTATAAGCAAAGCAGATGAAAATGTAGAGCTAAGTGGGGCACAATGAGACATCATTTTTTAACGGAAAAATTTTTATTTTTTTTTTTTTTTGCCAACGTTCATATATTCATAATAGCATTGTCTTAAGCAAATTACTAGTCTAGTCTTCAGCAAATTGTTTACGAAAGATTTGCACGAGGCATGGAGATGATGGATTTCATAAGTATACTTTTTGCAGATTTCATCAAGCCTTGCTTAAGATTCTTCCTTAAATTTTCGTAAATCCTCAGTAAAAGTCTGCATCAATTTTTAACCAATATGTCTATTATATATTGATGATAGTCGCAGAATTGCTTAAATATCTTGCCTTCGACTTATCGAACTGATTATGTAGACTTGCTTAAGATTTGAGATACAGACTTCCTTAAAAATGCTACTTGGGTATAGTCTCTAGAAAAAGTATGGCCTAAGTTGGTCACTCCAGTAGTGCGACCATTTTAAAATTTTAACTAAAAACAATTTTTCATGTTTACTGAAATTTAAAATAGTATAATAGTAATGCTTTTATAAGATATACAAAAAAAATTTCAACTTCTGTGTTAATAAAACTTACGAAAAAATTAGATATAAAACTATTTTTAAGATAATAAACACGAAAACTTTTTTTCTGTCCAAATTTTAGAACTGTCGTACTATTTGAAGTGACCAACTTACCCCATACTTTTTCTAGAGGCTGCAGATAAGTATTGAAAAAAAATTTTTTTATTGTCAAAAAGGGGTGTCTCATTTTGCCCCGTTCTCTCCTATAGTAATAATAATAATAATAATGATTGTATTGGAAATGAATAAATGTAAGTTGGTACAAATGAGTTGAATATAAAAAATGTCGTTATTAAATCGGGAAAAAACGGTTGTAACCATATGACGCACTTTCAATATTGGTAACATGTTGCTGAATGTCGGGTTTGGTATTAGCAAACTTTTTAACGTTAACTTTATAAATTTTTTTTTTACCATGTCGATATTATTCAAGTTTAATTTTATTGGAAATGAAAACATTTGGACCAACTTTCAATGAATTGAAGTATCAGTGAACGTAAATAAGCATTATGAAGTGATAAAAACAAAAAAAAATTAAATTACATGGTTATTGTTACCAAAATTATATTTCACGTGCTGGTAATGATAGTTTTTTCTATCTTCAAATTCTATGATCAACTATATAATACAAAAATTGATTGAAAATAAACTCAGTCGCTGAGAAAAATAAAAGTTCATTTTTTGCAATAATTGCAAATTAAGCTTTTTACTACACTAAAATTATTCTTGCAGGATTTATAATTTTTTTGTGACATCAAAGTTCCGTGATCAAAGGACGAGTATAATGATCAATTTAAAGTTTACTCTGCAGAAAAAAGATGATTTTTTTTAACAATCATCCAGATAATTTAATAATGATGTACAATTTTTTTTTTTGTGAAAAAAAAATGTATTTATGATTGGAATTTTTTTATGATCTTTTTCGAAATGGAATGATTTAGAAATAATTACAAGAAGTTCAATTTGAAAAGGAATTACTACTAGGAAAGATTCTTATGTTGAAAGAAACTAGTATTGATAATATTACTCTCGGGAAAAAAAGCATTCAGATCTACGTTGATCTACAATAGACCAACAGATCTATGTTACTTCTAACAGATCTACTGAGATCAAGGTAGATCTCACAGTTACTAGGGCCTTTTTTGAAATGAAAATTCTGCGTAGATCTGCATAAATCTAAATAGATCTCTAATGATATTATTGAAGAATTTTTGAAAATCTGCTGAAATCAATAGAGATCTTTTGAGATCACCATTGATCGATCATCTAAGATTCGAGATCATTGAAGATCTTCAGAGATAACCATGGCTTTAAAATCATTGACGATCTGCCAAAATCATCAAAGGTCTTCTGAGATCTATTCCAAATTTTAGATTTTCCTGGATTTACAGCAGATTTACGATCTAATTTTTCCAAGATTTAGATTTACGTTACTTCTAGATCTATGGAAATCAAAGTAGATCTCATAGTTGCCAGGGCTTTTTTTTCAAGAGATCTACAAAAATTTGTGGAAATCGTCGAAGATCTTCGGTGATCTCAGCATATATCTAAATAGATCTCTGACATTATTGTGAAATCTTCGAAGATCTGCTGATAGTATACATCTTTTCAGATCTCCGTAGATCTAAAATCATCAAAGATTCGAGATCATTGAAGATCTTCAGATTTAACCATAAGTCTAAAATCATTGACGATCTGCTGAAATCATCTAAGATCTTCTGAGATCTATTCCAAACTTCAGATCTACGTAGATCTCCAAATACCTCGATACACATATTGGTTTAAAAAAAATCTAATTATTAATTAATAAATAAACGACCAGTTTTTGAAAAAGTACAAAAAATTTTGAACGCTCAAAATCTTCTTGATCCAAAGTTATCTCATCAACTTTTAAGTCATAAAAAGATATTTTTTTTCATTAAAATATTTAACGTTTCGAAAATTTCAATAAAAACTTCCAATAATTAAATAACTCCGTACGTTCTACATCAAAAATAACTTTGATATAAAGAACTGTTGGTTATTTTCAAAATCAATTACATTCCAGTATCAAAAGATAACTACAAAAACTAATTACAAAGGCTCCAAGTAAAATTATTACTGAAAATCGAATATTCCATAAGTAAGCATATTCCTTTTTGAAGGTAACTTTGTTGAGATATATAATAAAAGGGTATAATTGCTTCAGAAGGTTAATAACGTCTGTTAAATTAATGAAAACACGATTTAATATAACAAAGTTTTGAACGTTAATAAAGTTTAATACCATTGGATTTGCAGATATATCACGATATCAGGAAAGGTAGGATAACGTTTACAAGATTAGCCGAAATTTGATTTCGGTTCGACCGCGAATCTAACGCGAAACGAGGTGACCAGCAGTAGTATTAGTTCGAAAGTAGTAAATGGATATAGGAAATACTGGTTAAAATCCATGGAGGGTTGATTTCAACCAAGTTGGCTTACTCACAACACACGAAAAGCTAACGGTTATAGAGCCAGTAACTAGAGATAGTTTGTAAAAGGTAGTAGTGGAAAGACACAAATAGAGTGGGAGGACTAAATTCCACGTTGCGTGATTCGGTCGTTTCACTGCTGGTGAAATTGCATTAGTGGCTCGTCCACTGCATGCCAACGTCAAAGCTTGGATTTAAGCAACCCCTTTTTTGTTACCCTCATGCTACCACTAAAACGAGGATACATTTACCCGTATATATATTTATATATATTGAGAAATTAGGAAGAAATGGTCAACTTGAATTTTTTGGCTAATCAAGTTAAAACCACCGAATTTATCAACTAAAAGTTGTTTTAACTCGATAACTATTGAGTTTGCCACTTTGTATCAGAGAACCGTTTTTGTAGAGCGTTGAATTTACTTGTGAAAAGTTATCTTTGGTTTTTTATGTAAAATGATAACTTGAGAAGTTAGTAGTAATATTGTAAAAAATTTATCAACAATAAGCAGGAAACTTCTGTTGCTGATAAACTTTAGAAAATAGTGACTTTACTTAGTAAACTTTTAGTATAAAATTTCATTTTCTGAAAAATTTTTTAACAATAAGAAAATTTATAAGGTACAAAATATTGATGCAATTTTTTTCATTTAAAATTTTTTTTGAATATTTTTTTAACATATATAAGCTTGATGACCTAGTAATTGATCATGACCCGGTTGCTGACCTTGTCAACATTACTTCTACTAGGTTAAAAAAATGATAAATAGACTATTTCATCCAAGACTATATAAAAATATACATATATACCCTTACGGAAAAATACTAATGAACACTATTGGAAAACACTAATGAAAAACTAATGGACTAGTATTTTCGCGCACTAATGCTTTAGTGTCATTAGTTTGTTTAGTGTAATTAGTGCGCTTAGTGTCCTTAGTTAGTGTTTTCAGTATTTTTAGTGTCATAAGCGTAATGCACTATTCCTTAGTATCGATGGTGTAGCCGATAATAATAATTTGGATCACATATATATACTTGGATTACTATTTGTACTGATTAATTGATGCTTATTAATTTTTTTATCGATGAAAAATTAATGGTCATTACTGGGGCTCGAACCTGGATCCTTCTGCATATCAGTTGAAGCCTGTACCACTCTGCCAACACCACGGACTCAATAGTTATGATTATTTTGAAGCTCTATATATTTATCATAGAAATCTCAACAATCTTGCCAATGCAAATGATATTAATCGCGATGATTGAGCAATTTATAAAATTTCACTGTATTTATATAGAGATTAAATGTAAAATTTTAAGGTTAGAGTTTTTTTTATTTGAAACATGATCGATACTGATATCACTTTTAATAGTGATGTAGACTTACTAATTGGACTACTAATCAACACTATTGGAAGCCTGATCAACACTAATCACTTTCAATAGTGCTGTAGACTCACTAATCGGACTACTAATGATCATGAATAAAAGACTAATCAACACTCATCACTTCCAATAGTGTTGCAAGATTTACTAATTGGACTACTAATGACCACTAGTAAAACACTATTCAACACTAACGAATTTTTATTCGTATTCATTAGTTTTTTTCCGTAAGGGTAAATAGATTAACCAAAAAGAATAAAATAGGCATCTATTAAATTTGAACATCTACATTTTCGTCCATAAATATTTCTTACCGTCGAACCAGCATCGCCTTTGTCACCTTTGGTACCCTGAAATTCCATTATTTATTGAATTCATTCCTAACTTATTTAAATTACATTATAATTATTATTATTGTTATTGTTAATATCTCAACAAAAACCCGTTTTATGAAAATTAACCATAAGAACTAAAGATTTGGGAACCGCGGATTAAATAATGACCCATTGTTAATGAATTAGAATTGTAATGGTAAGAAATTAATAGAACAGTTGTAGATAAGCAGTAAAGCATAAAAAAAAAAAATTAAAGTAACAAAAAAAAAAATAAAACACTACCGGAAAACCATTCTTGCCCGGAGTCCCTGCAACACCCTGGAAAAATTTCGGGTAAATCTAATTAGTTAACACAAAAAAAAATTCATGCTTAAAACATAATAATTGTTAAAGTTATTTTTTTTTAGACCCATGCACAAAAAAATTATTAGGTTGGAATAAAAAATTTGGTTAAGTCGAGAAAAAAATGTAGAGTTACAATTAAGAAAAAAAAAACTTACAGGTGGACCGGATTCTCCAGCGTCACCTTTTTTTCCTTTTTTGCCCCGTTTTCCTGGTGGCCCGGGTTCACCTGGTGGTCCTGTAACAGAAAAAAAAAATAAAAGTAAATTAAATGTTGTTGACTTAAATTTGGCGACTTGGATGATAAACAGTAAAAAAAAAAAAAAAAATGTTAAGAGAAAATGCGTAAAATCTGCAAGATCTTTACTTTAGTGACTTCATTCCTAGTTTAATCTAAACCCTCTGGCAATCGTTGAAGTCTACAACGACTCCGACTCTTACTCTGAGCGTTAAAAGGGGCAAAATAGAGGATAATAGTGGGGATGATAAAATGGGAAAAAAGTGTTGAGGGGTTTTGTGTGAAGGTGGGAAAAGAAAAGAAAAAACAAATGTATATATATATATATATATATATATATATATATATATATATATAATAGAATGGAAGCTAAAACGGGAAAGAAGAAAATTTTTTGGGCTCTAAGAGCCAACGTAAACCTAATTTAAGGTGTGAGCGAGTGAGAAAAAGTTAGTGAATGACGCTTACGACAGAGGGCGAGATAATCGTGCTTTAAAAGCCAAAGCGTTGATCCACGGGATCTCAGCCGAAACTTTCCCCACCGTTTTTTTTTTATTTCTTCTTTCTCGTGATGTAGGTATGTCAGAGTGAATAAGTGAGAGAAAGAGAGCGAGAAAAAGAGAGTGTCCAATCTCTCTTTTGTGTTTACTTTCGGTGTGTGCCTGTCTCCATTTCTCTTTCCTACTCAATTTTTCGATCTACTTTTCCCGAGGGAAATCGTCTCGTCGGTTAGGAAAAGGCATTTATTGTTTGGATAAACACGGAAAATACGCTCTCAAGATTTTTATATCCTTTTATGAGTATATATATATGAAGTATTTATTCTTTACAATAGAATTAATTTATTTACTTATAATTATAACTGTTGGAAATTCAAATTAATTTTTTATTACACTTAATTAATTAATTATAATTTCCAAGTCAAGAATTGTCCAGAAGAGACATTTTTTCTTCCGATTTGTAGAAATTATCGAACTTATTATGAAACTATGGAAAATTCATAAAATTGTTAAAAAAATTCGACAAAATTAATGAAATGTCTAGAAATTTAAAAAATTCAAACATCATATGGAAAATTTCAAAATAATTATCTAGAACTTCTTAGGAATTATTAAACTGCCTAGAACATTCTAGAAAATTTTAAAATTGTATGGAAAATTTAAACGAAATTATCTAGAACTTCTTAAAAATTATTAAATTGTCCAGAATATTTTAGAAAATTTTAAAATTGTACGGCAAATTCCACAAAATTGAAAATTTATCTAGAACAATTTCTAAAATAATTGAAATGTCTAGGACATTCTAGAAAATTCAAACATTGTATGGCAAATTTCAAGAAAATTATCTAGAACTTTTTGAAAATTATTAAATTGTCTAGAATATTCAAAAATCATACAAAAAATTTGAAATAAATTTTCTATAACTGTATAGGAATTACTAAACTGTCTAGAATATTATAGAAAATTAAAAAATCGTATAGAAAATTTTAAAAAATTATCCAGAAAATTTGCAAATAGTAATCTGTCTGTAATGATTCAGAAAATTCCACAATTATCTAGAGTATTCTAAAAAAATTCTAGAAACTGTTTACTCAATTCAAAAGAGTTTTAAAACCATCAAAAATCTAGCACATTACTAAACTATCTAGAAGACCCAAAAGAGGAAAAAAACTAATGAATTTACTCAAAATACTCTAGAATTTAACCTTCAGAAACCTTCTAGAAAATTTGCAAATTATAAAGAAAAAAAATTATTTACATAAAAACAAGTAATTTAATTCTCTATCAACTAAATATAAATTTTAAAAACAAGTTAATAACATTTGTAAAATATATAACGTCATTACAGTGTCAAAGTACTATGAAACAAGTTAACTATAGTAAACTAAAAATATAATCACTGTAGTTGAATTATTCAACTGAACATTTAAACAAATAAAAAAAAAAATTAATCAAGTCCTCGCTAAAGCTCGTAGCACTTTGTTACGTAACAAATATATACTTATTTATTATATCTGTATCACAAAGTTATACAATGTTTTATTCTATAAACTGTAATATTAGTTGTAGCGTAAATTCCATCGTAAAAGTAACTCGTTATTTGTCGAGTCGTCTGACTCAGAAGCTCTGAATCTCCTTAGTAGTTTTCTATCTCGCTTTTTCACACTCGTTAGCTACATCTGTTTCATTTTATTTCTTACTCTCTCTCACTTATCGCACACATGCATCAGATGTATTCGGTTATTCACGTCTGCAGGATTTTATTCCATCTCTGTTAGTTACACTCAAAAATACCGTGAACACGTTTTCCGTCATGACGGAAGTGTTGCCACTCGGTTTCATCTTAGCAACCGCAAATACGATCGACGTGTCGGGGTGCAAAGTGTTAGCAAACTTTCCTCGTCAATTTATACACGACAAGTTTCTCAACGAGACTAACAATATTTTTTCCTTCTTTTTATATATAAATATATATATATGTTAGGGTGACAAACAAAATCGACTATTTTTTTTACTCCCCCTAATTTTCGTATGAAAATTTTTGGTTTTACACGTTTTAAGAACCCTCTCAAAAAAGGAGCTCGACAAAAAAATTTTGACAGGTCGCTCACAAATTTAGAAAATTTAGAAAATTATTCAAATCCGAATTTTTTTTCGCGGCAAATAGTTTATATCGGCATTATAGTTATAAAAATTTTGAAGGTTTTCGAGTACTGTTCTTTGGACGTTTTCGAACGACTTGAATATTAATATTGAGGCTTCTCGATTTTAATCGAGCTCAATATTTATGAAAAAAAAAAAAAAAAAAATTAATGAAAATTTTTTATTGTTGAAAAAATATAATAAGACTTTTTAAAAACTGTATAATAATAATAAAATTCAAATTATGCTCGCAATAAAGTTTATTTTACCCACATACGTAAAAATATTTAATAAAAATTCTTTAAAACAAAAATAAAAAATAGTCAATAATTTTATTCGGACGACAATTTCCGTAATAAAAAACGACAGTTTGAAATTTTTCTATATATATATTAATATATATTTGTACGGCGTATAGCTTGAGGCATAAGTATAATAAACTCGACGTAAAAGGGAAGGAGTTTATGGAAGGTAACCTGAGGGTGAAAAGAGGATGAAATAGAACAGAACAGAACAGAGAGACATTCCTTTGGTCGCGTATTCTCAGTAAATTGCGAATATCGTGACTTCCCGCTCTATATCTTTCTCTACTTTACTTTACTATTTTTTATTCCATTTATAGCCATCTCGTAGCATTAACGAAGGCTCAAAATCTTCTACCTCCAACCCCTAACAATCTTTCCCTCCTTCTATGCTACACCAAACTCTATACATATATAAATATATATGCATTACATCTGGGACGCTGGTTAATCGTTGAAACGAGCATGGAATTTTCGGGGTAAAAGCACGTTCGACCCTCTAGGCATGTCGCTTTTCTATCTAACTATCCTGCTTGCGGCCATCTTGACAATGTCCTTTACAGTTTTATACATTCTGCCTACTTTGTATTATTTAACTTATTAATTATATTATATTATTCACGTAAAAAAAAAAAAAAAAAAAAAAATGTGTCACTTTATTTTTATCATTCTCTTAAGTATATGTTGAGCTGCAATTAATTTTTTTAAGAATCTCAATAATCAATTTTAAAATTTCATTTGGAAAAGTTCGATTTTTTAAATTTTGATTTTTAATTTTTTAGCTCGTAAAAATTTTTTGAGTAATTTTTGAATATTTTACGGAAACTAAGATATTTTAATTGATTATGAAAAAAAATAATCATATATGATCATGTGTATGAATACTCAGATATTATCAGATCAAAAAAATTATCTCATAATTAGATAATATGTATGACCAGACATTATTATATATGATCATATGTGTTCAACATATAGTCACATATGATGGTGCATCATCATAAATGCTCATGCATGATAGTATATATGATCATACATATCAGATATGATCTTACATAATATTAGCCATTTAATGTATGGTCATACAATCAAATTTTGACTCATATCTGATCCTATATGGTCATACCTGATCTCATATGGACATATCTGATTCCATATGGATATATCTGATCACATATGATCGTATCTGATCCTATATGGTCATATTCGATACCATATGGTCATATCTGATACCATGTAGTGATATCTGATCACATATGGACATTTCTGGCCCCATATGGATATATCTGATACCATATAGTCATATCTGATCCGATATGGACATATCTGATCACATACGATCGTATCTGATCCCGTATGGTCATGCCTGATCCCATGTGGTCATATCTGATCACATATGGACATACCTGATCACGTATAATCGTATCTGATCATATATGATCATACCTTTTCATATCCGAATATTTTTTCTGAAAGAAAGTGTACGAGGTGTTCATCAGACGATCACTAGAAGCTCAGAAAGGAATTGAAAATAATAAAATTATGAAAAATTTGATATTGAAAAGTCTAAGTAATTAAAATTATTTTTTAACTGTCATAATTTTTTATTATAATATCTTAACACTGTACGTAAACGTAGACATCCTAACGAGTGAAATAAGTACAAGATAATAATTATATGACTCCTGAAACCCGAGTAATTAATTTAAGATAACCTTTTTTTCATCATTTAAATTTGTTTTTATGAAAATAAATATGGCGTAAAAAGAAATAACGATTGTAATAATTTTTTTAGTAACCCTTGAGCTATAAAAAAATGATTATAATAAACGAGTGAGCTCGATGGAGTGAGAAATAGTGTTGTAATGAGAAAGGGGTTGTTATCGATGAGAGAGATAGTTAGATAGATGAAGTGTATGATGATGTACTTTCTACGTTATACTAACTGTCTCTTTTATTCAGTCGTTGTGTGTCATCGTGGAAATTCGATAAGGGTAGTAGGGGGTTTGCTAGTGGAAAAAAAGGGGGGATGAGCTGCGAGTGGGGTGAATTGAGTGCCGGCTTGAAAAGGGGACGCAAGGGTGCGAAACACGTAGAAAGAGAATTCAATGGCATGGGGTTGATATATAATAAAGCGAGGGAGATAATTTTTGCTGTAATCTCGAACACAGTCCACTAAATGCAATTAAAATGATCAGGCAAGTGTGAATCGAAAGATTTATATAGTTTTGTGGTTACTAAATAAGTCGGAATAAATTTTTACAATAACTTGAGTTATTTTTTTTTATTGCATACGTGCTATCGATTATCGAATTTATATTTTAGGTAAAGTGAAGCTCACACTTTATTTGAAAAATTTTTCTAATAATTAAAATTTTCAAGTTCGTCATATTTATTACCAACCATTAATATGTTTTTATATTTTTACGATCACTACACGGAAAAATCATATATGTTCATATATGAATTATATATTCCTATATAAATTATATATAAATGTTTGTATACATTTAAAAACCATATATAAACATTTATATAATCCGTAAATGATCATCTAAGGCCAATATTTAGGTATATTTATATATGTCCATATATGATCATATATGTTCAATTTTCATTTATGATTATATATGAGGCATGAATATTATTGAATTCATCTAAGTAACATATATAAATTTATACGATCATATTTAACCATATATGAGCATTTATGGCGGGTGTATGAGCACCTATGTCTTATATACAGATAAACATGGTCATATATGTTCCCGGAAAAACATGTTATTTGGTCTCTATAAATCACATATGGTAGACTTTCATATATGTTTACATATGAATTATACGTAAATGAGACATAATCATATAAACTCATATATGATCATATACGAGCACATGTTACATATATATCTGAATATGAATCATATACGCATACGTGGAGCATATATAGTCATATCTGGAGTGTGATTGTTTTTACTGGATTTATCTGAGCGTCATATATGAATATATTACCACATATGATCGTATAAAATCATATATGATCATATATAAGCACATATGTTACATATCCATTTAAATATGAACATACATATGCAGTAAAAAAGTATATGTGGTCATATTGAATCATACAGATCATATACGGACAATTTATATATATGAATCATACATGCATCTACATGGATCATATATAATCATACTTGGAGTATAACCGTTTTTACTGGATTTATCTGAGCGTCGTATATGAATACATTAACACATATGATCATATAAAATCATATATAAGCACATACGTTACAGATCCATTTAAATATGAACATACATATGCAGTAAAAAAAGTATATATGATCATATTAAATTATACAGATCATATACGGTCAATTTATATATATATATATATATATATATGAATCATATATGCATCTACATGGATCATTTATGATCATATTGGGGGTATAACTGTTTTTACTGGATTTATCTGAGCGTCATATATGATCATATATGTTTTTTTCAGTGGAAACTTAGTAGGTAATTTAAAAAATGGAAAAGTTTTTTAATTTTAATTTTCTTTGGCACGTGATACAGAAGGGTCGATAGTCAATATGATTTTAAAAATTACAATTATAATTTAAAAATTTTTTTTCTTTATTAATAAAAATAAATTAAAACAATTAAAAAAATTTTTAACTGTCATATGTACCTACTCTCAGTCAAAAAACACTTTCATTCAATTACAAAAAAATAACATATATGTATTTTTTTACAACCCCTCGAAGCCAGGTAATTAATTTTCCAAATATTAATTACTAATTTCGGCAAAATGAAAATTATACATAAAAAAAAAAATTTTTCATTTCAATTTCACGTTCTTTGTATACTATATACATATTATTCCAATGGTTGTTTCCTCTGTTAATAACAAAAAACAAAAGCAAACCTCAATTTAATTAAAAATAAAGCCAAAAATAGAAAAAAAGACGCGACATAACGGTGAAAACAAGCTAACTACATTCATATAATTCTTATTTAAATTTTATTTTTATCACATTCATGTACTAAAATTACAAACATATATCCATTTTACCATGTATTCCTTAATTATCACGAATAGGTAGACTAGGAAGCGTGACCTCAGGGGGTTAATTAAACTGCAGCATCGTAAATTCACAAGTGCACTCATGTATGCATGTCCGATGTTTCTTTTTACGTCCTTACACTTTTTAAACTTCCTTTACTTCACCATTATTTATATTTTTATTTTTTTCCCTTTATTTAACCCAAAAAACTTACAAGCGAGACGAAAAAAAAATTAAGCTCCAGATAAATCTTTAATGCGATAAATTCTTCGCCCAGCAAAAGTTAACCGTAAAAAAAAATTTCTTGTACAAAAAGACAGCAAATTATAGATCTGAGATCTTACATCACAGATCATGGATCAGTAATTTTTGTTCTACGATTAAAAAATATATTTTTTAAAAATTCAACTGATGAAAAATCTGAACACGTGACTTAAAGTTGAATAAAATCGTCGGAGCAATTGATCATTCATGGAAGAACATGAACAATATTTTTTTTTTCCCACTTTTTTTTTAGAGGCTCAGAGGTAGGGAGAGAAAATAGTATTTTTTATTCTCACTTAAAGTTAAGTTGATACACAGTGCGTCTTGGCGGATATAAGAATCGTCTTATTCGTATTCTTCTCTGACTTGTTCACCGCTTTCCGATTTCACGGTTGTATTCCTTGAGTAAATTTATGGCCGAATCGAGCGGGGTATGTAAATTTTTTGTTACGTATTGCTTTGCAGTGTTTGTGTAAATGTTTGTCTGTATGTGTGTGAGTGTTTTGGTGAGTGAGAGAGTGTATAACAACTGTATTTGATACTTTAAAGTATCCTTGACACTTGAATAAATCATTCTGATTATTTTATACACTTTATTTATATTTTTATTTTTATTGTTTAAGGTGATAATTTATTATTTCAGTTATTTATGATTTTAGTACTTACTTTTTTTTTTTCATAGTTTTTTTTGTGATTTCAGAGATATTTATGTGATAGGGATGTAGGATGTTGTTTAGAGTGTCAGTTTTAAAGGGTGGATTTAAAATATGGGCTTTTTATTTTAGAAAATTATTGCGCCAAGTAATTTTACGTGTGAATTTTTTTTTTGTTTTTTATGAAAAAATAAATCGTATGTAGTTAATATTATAACAAATTTTTTTTTTTATTTATTATTATTCAGATAAAAATTGACGATTTAATTTTTTACTTGGCATTAAAATTTTTTTTTTTTTTTTTTTTTATTAATTACTAGAGATTATTGCGGCCGTGGATCTTATTGAGAGAAAAAAAAAATTTCGTTAATTTTTATAAAAACTGATGTTAATTTTTTACTTGGCATTTTAAAAATGATTTTTTATGAATAAATCAACTGATGGTTTCTCAGGACATTGTTAAGAATAGAGATCGAAAAAGTTAAAAGTTTCAAATTTGTACTAATAAATATTTTACTTGGCGGAAAATTATTATTAGTTATTTTGATACTTGGCAGGGAAAATATATACGGAGAAAGAGTTTATAATTGAAATTTCACGACTCATAAATTACAAAAATTCATTTATGATAATAGAATTCATATATTGAGAGTAACAACAAGCCAAGTACTTTATTAGCCAAGTAAATGTTTTTTTTACTTGGCATTAGTGACGTTCACTGTACATTTTTTTTAAATACAATTTTCATATGAATGTTTATAATAATGTTTTCATCGTAGTAAGTATCGTGCCAAGTAAAAATTACTTGGCAATTAATGAAATAAAAAAATCGATAGCACAAATATTGAATAAATTTATAATTAAACGAAATTAATAAATTCATGGATATAGTAAATGGGAACTAAATGCCAAGTAATTATTACTTGGCACAAATTAGATTTATGTAATTTTTGAGTAATCAAAATGTCAAAATGAAAATTTTTTCAATCAACGATGTCTTTTTCTTTTAAAAACGCTTACTTGGCATGTTTACTGTCAAATAAATGTCTACTTTATCGTAAACACTCGATATGAAAACAATTTCAATTGAAACGAAACAATCGCGATCTATACATTTTTATCTTTTTTAAATTGAAGAACTGAAGAAAGAATTCGACAAAACTATTTAATTATTGTACAAACAAAAGCACTTCAAAAGAGGATTTTCTAAAGCATACTAGCGAGGGTCTAAACAAGTAGGAGGAGGAAAAGAACCGAGTGTTGCAAGAACAATAGATATCAGTTTTGATCCCTCGCTATCTCTACATTTGGCCCTCGAGGGAGTTGCTTCTGGTCTTGTGTATCAGTGAGGGGGTTGGTCTCTTGATATATGGTCCAAGATATCCACCGCACTCTTACTTTTCCACTCTCTTCAACTCTCAGTTAGGAATCTTAAGCTTCAGGGCACAAATCCTCTTGTTCAACTTTTTTTATACTTCATTTCATTTTTTTTCTGCTATCTTTATTTTTTATACATATCACCCACAAATGTCAACTATATACTTTTTCTTATTAAATATGTTATTTGTTATATTTATTTGTTTTTATTCCAATTAAACGGCGCAAGTTCAGTTTACTTGGCATCATTCTTAAAAGCAATTACTGCAAAAATTTCATATAAAATGATGGAAAAAAACATAAATGAGATTTTCAATTACATGAAAAATTAATGCCAAGTACTTAATACTTGGCATGAATTTCTTACTACAGATTGATTTACAAAATTTTCATATTAGTGGCTATTAATTAGATAAATATTTTAATTCATTTTTACGAACAAGTATTTGCCAAGTAAAGAAATGCATCTTCAATACTACTTGGCACGTTATTGTTTATTAAGTACCACGCTCTTTATTATTTATACCTATCACCTGCAAAGGTAAAATATTTTTTTTTTTTTTATCAAATATATTATTTCTCAAGTGCCAAGTAAAGTTTACTTGGCATCATTCGTTTAAACTATTACTGCCAGAATTCATTTAATTATGAAAAAAAAAAAAAAACAAATAAGATTTTTAATTAAAGCATGTAAAATTAATTCCAAGTACCTAATACTTGGCATGGCTTTCTTACTACAAATTAAGTTACAGAATTTTAATTTAAGTAACTATTACTTTATTAAATTTTTATATTTACTCTTACGAATAAGTATTTGCCAAGTAAAAAAATGTGTCATCAATTGTACTTGGCACGTTATTACTTATTAAATATGATGAACTAATTTCTATCATGAAAATTAATCGAATTTTTTCATGAAAATTTTAATGATTCTCATTATTAGTGCCAAGTAAATTTTACTTGGCCCAAATTGTGTAATGTGAGTAATAAAATTTAAATTAAACTCTACATTTTCGCAAAATTTCGAAATTATAATAATGCAATTAGTTAAAAAAAATTTTAGTAATTAAAAAATTAAAAGTAGACTTGGATGTTTTTCAAAGCTGGATTAAAAATCAATTAAATTTATTTAATAAGATCGTTATCAATTAGAGTGTAATGAAATCGTAAAGTAATTAATTTAGACGAATAAAATTGTCAGAAAATTCAATAAAAGTCAATTTACAGAATTGTCAAGAGTAAAAGGACACGATTCAACGTCTCGTGGGATTGCAAATCTGTCTTTTTTTTACTTTCTATCTTTCACAGTTGCAACTCATTTCTTTTCTTTTCCCACTTTATTGTTAATTCTTTCTTACTCTGACTTACACTTTTTACTTGATGTACTTTCTTACTTCAACACAGTTATTTTCTCCTAAATCTATCTATATCTATCTGTCTCAGTTTAATAAACCTCTTGGACCAACTCACACTCTGTAAAAAAAGGGAGATCCCATTAATCCTTTTTGAGGAGAGAGGGATATTCGACTTGTGGCCACTCGAAGATAACTCCCAAGCCGGTTCCTATCTTTTGCCGACCGGCTTCCACCATTCGCGGGTGTTGGACAAAATAAAACCATACGAGATGAAAGTACTCATATATATATATATATATTGCTATCTATATAGTGTAGTATAAAGAGAGCCAGGAGATCCAGTTAGACCTCCCAACGTCATTCCAATTCCCATTAAATCTATTGGTTATCCGCTCGAGATATAAAGGTGCTGGCTATTTCCTTTAACACTCGGAAAATTTTTCGAAATAAGTATGTTTACTTGATTTAGAGTAATTGGTTTATTGCTTTCTGAACAATAACGTTCTGTATATTTTTTAAAATTTCATTTACTTTCATTTCTATCTCGGGTGCGAATTATTTCGAATATATATTATTTTACTTGGCAGAAGTAACACTTAATTTAAGATTTTTTAATTATATCATCAGTTTCATTAAAAAATTTTTTGAATTAATAGGTGCCAAGTAAAAATTACTTGGCATGAAATTAAAATTTTAACTGTGAATTTGTTGGATTCTATCATAAAATCCATCAATCAAAATAATTGGATATTTTATTAGTAACAAGTAAGCCAAGTAATTTTACATGGCATAATTTTTTTAAGATGAAAATTTGATTAGTTTGTGCTGTATTGAAAAGTAATTATTTAATATCAATTTTATCCTATTGACTATAAACTCTTTTCTCTTTTAAAATCATGCCAAGTAACTATTACTTGGCAAATTTTGGAAAAAAAAATTTTAATATCAGTATTTAATGCCTGATTTAAAAACGTCACTATGAATGAAGAAATTTTTTTTTTATTGGAAAATTGTTCGAATTTAAAGTACTTGGCTCGACCACAAATTTTATCCTTACGTTTTTAAAAATTAATTTTTGTATATAAAATAAGCATTAATATTATCAAAATTTGTTATTTTTTTTACTTGGCATGTTGTCCTCACTATACTATTTCAAAACAACAATAGAATGCCAAGTACTTTGTAAACAACACAAAAACATTTTTTAAAAATGCTAAAAGTAAAAATTACAATTTATTACCAAATAAATATAATTCTTTACTCCAAATGAAAAATATTTTTTCACTTGGCACCCAAACCACTTATTACTTATTAATTTCAATAATTCACTTCTCACAAATCCAATAAAATTCATCTACAATAGAATCCTATTAAGTAAATAACAAGATGCCAAGTAATATTTACTTGGCACTCTTCCCACCTCATCTAATACTTATCAAATCTTAAATCTCATATTAATCTCCATAGACCATCTCCAGCAGATTTTAATTCCATGCCGTATTTATTACTTGGCACGGTATAACAGCCTTCTTATATAGACGTAAAAAAGAAAACGCAGTCGTAAATATAATAAAAAAAATGATATTTCATATCACAGTTCCATAATAAATATAAATCCATATAATTCTTAAAAAAAAAAAAAAAAAAAAAAAAAAAACATAATAAAAGTTAAAGTAATCTTGACAACCGAGAATTATTAAACATGTCGCAAAGCCACGTTGGAACTTTTGGCGTCGTCTGTTGGTTGGTACCAACTGTAACATCAGCATCACAACCACCACCACCACCAGTACCAACAGCAACAGCACTATTCTGCACTAGGTAAGGCTCTAGGATACCTTGTCAAATGGCTGACGGGTAACACAAGTGCACTCGACGAGAATGGCGGAAATAACGAGGAAAGTTACGTTAAACAACCAGACAGACATTTTCCCCTTAAACTCGTCTTTTTCACCTAGTTATTCTCTCTCCTTCTTCCTCTTACCCTCTAACTCTTACTTTTCTCTCTTTCTCCCTCATTTATATAATTTCTTTTCACTAACTCTTTTTAACTCTGTTACTTTTCATAACTATTTTATTTTATTATATTTTATTATTACTACAATCTTTGCACTAAAGTATAAAATTACTTTTTACTTCGTGTATTCCCCATTGGTAAAAATTCCCACGATTCCTCTTCCATGTACACATATGTGTATATATATATTTATATACATACAAACTAATTTATTCATCAATTATTCATGAGCTTTTAGTGTTCTTTAATTGATTGTTTTATTCATCAGGCGATAAAGAAATTTTATATGGTAAATATATATAGATTTTTTTCCTTTTGTTGTTTATTGTTTTCTAAAACAATAATAATAAATGTCAACTGCGATTTATCTTGTGAATTATACTTAAGAAATAAAATTGATTTAAATTAGACGATAAATTTTTCTAAGTGATCAAAATTTTTATATATTTACAATTTCTTCCTTAATATAACGTAACTATACATATATATATATATATATGAAGTTCAGAATAAGTACACGTAAGCAATTAAGATTTTAGTGATCAATAAATTTGACGTGTATTCATAAATTTGATGAAAGTCGCGACAGCTATAACACCTAGATGCGTTTTGAATTTTCTGTTTTCTCGAAAAAAATATATATAAGTGAATGTTAATAAATGATATTCTTAAGAAACTTACGGTTCGGAGTAAATTCAATTTTTGATGAAAAGCATCTGTCGCAATGTGTAATTTAATAGGTTATTTTGTTGTAATGTAATTCTTTGGTCGTTAGTTCACGGAAGTAAATGGAGACGTGATGATTAAACTTAGTTCGATAACTATGTTGATTAATTGTATTACTTGTTACAAGTGTCTGGAGAATAACTGATTTTAATTAACTCTCAGTTGCAACATTGTATTGATTTCGATGTAAAATATATAGATGTACGTTCTATATGTTCTACATCGAATGTATCGTATTCTATATGATGATATATGAATAACATATGAACTATACGCATTCATGGTTGGGTCATACATGTTTTTTTATGGATCATATACGATCACACTGCAACCGTAAATAATCATATACAGTCACCTATGAGTCCTAAATACTCATATATATTTATATATGTATCAAATTATCATATATAATCATATATGCTCATAAATTTTCATATATGGTGATATATGCATATATATTATAAATTAACACAAATAATCATATATGCACATCTGCTTTTATATGATCATATATATATATATATATATATATATATATATATATATATATACATATATATATATATATATATATATAAATCTTAATTCAACACAAATAATCACATAAACACATCTATGTTTATAAATACTCATATATGATCACATATGCACACCTATGGATCTTTAATTAACGCAAATAATCATTTGAGTATATATACGTATATATACATATATGATCATATATGAACCATATACATTCTTCTATGAGTCACATATGCTTATATATGATAATTTGTGCTGACAAATTTTTATACATATTCGTATATGCTCATGCATACTTATATATGTTCTTATATGATGCTTAGATCAATCAGATAAAAACATTTAATTTACATATACTTATATATGATCATATATAAACATATAATTTTTTTCTCATGCGCAAGGATAAATAAAATTATAAATAAATTATAATCGTCACTAATTATAGAATAACAATAGAAGTAGAAGAAAAGTTACTATATATGTCTATAATATTTTTATATCATTCATCATAAATGCCCCGTATTATAATTGCAGTACTTTCCTCTGCAATAACCACTATCATTTTATGAGTTGAAAGATAATATATTTTACGTTTATTGATCTCTATAATTACCAACTCGCCCGTTTTTAATATGAATTGCTCATAATCATGAGAAAATGATCTTCATAAAAAAAACAGCATAGGAAATTGAGAAAGTTATCAATTATTAGAAAAAGAAAAAAAATTAAAATATAAGAGCGTATTACATAAAAAAAACATTAATAATGTTTGGATAATGTTTTATACGTTGTAAATATATTTATATATAGATATTTGTTGAGGACCATTGATCAAACAGAAATTTCAAACACATTCACTACATCACCGGTAATTTAATTCCGTTAGAGTAATCGATACGATCCCCATCATCTGTCTACGTAAAAACCGCTACTACGTCCCATTGGAACCACGAAACCCCACGATATCACCACACACCCACACACACGCTGATACACATATATAGAATTCCATGAGAGAATTTTTCATTTAGTTTAGTTTCCTTTTGCTTAACTTTTGTATTCTCGAACATAAACGGATCGTCGGATCTTTATCCACCCTTGCATTGGAGATCCGAGCAAACCCTAATTTTTTCTTTTCCCAGTTCTCATTCCGTTACACTTTTTTGCAATGAACCATATGCTGCCAAAACTTACCAAGGGACGAGAGAATCTACTTTACCCTTCAACTTGATACTTTGCCCTCAATTTCAGACTATGGTCATAAAGCGACAAAACGCTCCAATTCGGGCAAATCCAATAACGGAGGAAATCTATCCTCCATTTTGATTTAGGAGATGATCAATCCATTTGCTTATCAAAGTCTACTTTGTCAAAGTGTTTCAACGCAGTAAGTCTGGAAAAACTAATCAAGAAGTCGAAATCATTAGAAGTTTTTCCGAAAATCCATTCCAGCCCAACCATCAAAGTAATCATGAAGACAAAGAAAGGTAAGAAATGTGAAGGACTAAATTGAATGGCAATGAATATGCAGAATGAACGTGCCCTTTTATCAAGCCTTAGCAATCATCATGATTGCCACAATGATAATAGTTTTAAAACCACAAACGCCTTTGCCTAAATAAAGAACTTGAGGAACCTCTTGTTGCTTTTGGTTCGGCGTTAGCATACACTTTCTTACAAGATGAGCTGAGTTGAATTGCATTTGGGTTTTATATAACTCCCAGACAAATAAATCCAAACAGGAGAAACAGGCTTCACCCACGTGCGTGTGTTGGCCAACTTGTGTGTTTGGTTCTCTATTGTACTGCGGTTCGTTGGATGCATTATTGTGGAGCCAAATACTAAGAGAATGCATAAGTTTTAAAGCTACGGTTGCTGGAGCGAGAGAGTAAGATAGATCTTGGGATTTTTACCCAACCTAGCCCATCAGACACACAACTGTCGCTTTGTTCAGCTAAATTACCATCACTACACCAAGTGATTCACGGGCATTTGTAACGAATCGCATCATTTATTGCTGGTATTCATCAACTCATTCACCGTATCATTTATTTTAATATTCATTGGACTGTTTTTTTTAATCAAAACTAGGTTGAATCTATTATATACCTTTATGGAAAAAATCTAATGAAAATTCATTAGTGTTAAATAGTGTTTCATTAGTGATCATTAGTAGTCGAATTAGTAAATCTTGCAATACTATTAGAAGTGATGAGTGTTGATTAGTCTTTTATTCATGATCATTAGTAGTCCGATTAGTGAGTACAGCACTATTGAAAGTGATTAGTGTTGATCAGGCTTCCAATAGTGTTGATTAGTAGTCCGATTAGTAAGTCTACATCACTATTGAAAGTGATATCAGTATCGATCACGTTTCAATTAAAAAAAACTCTAACCTTAAAATTTTATATTTAATCTCTATATAAATACAGTGAAATTTTATAAATTGCTCAATCATCGCGATTAATATCATTTGCATTGTCAAGATTGTTGAGATTTTTATGATAAATATAGACCTTCAAAATAATCATAACTATTGAGTCCGTGGTGTTGGCAGAGTGGTACAGGCTTCAACTGATATGCAGAAGGATCCAGGTTCGAGCCCCAGTAACGACCATTAATTTTTCATCGATAAAAAAATTAATAAGCATCAATTAATCAGTACAAATAGTAATCCAAGTATATATGATGTGATCCAAATTATTATTATCTGCTACACTATCGATACTAAGGAATAGTGCATTACGCTTATGACACTAAAAATACTGAAAACACTAACTAAGGACACTAAGCGCACTAATTACAGTAAACAAACTAATGACACTAAAGCATTAGTGCGCGAAAATACTAGTCCATTAGTTTTTCATTATTTTTTTCTAACAGTGTTCATTAGTATTTTTCCGTAAGGGTAGGAAAGCAAATCCAAGCAAGTGCTTCTTTGAAAGTTGATTTTTCGTTGCATTGTCATGACAAAAAAGCAAATGACAATAAGATGTTGGGAGTGTCAGTGAATTGCAAGTGTCATTGTCTTGAATATAGGACTCTTGAAGTTGGTTATCATAAAGTACGATAGCCTCGATCTAATAATAGACGTGTCTCTTTGTCTTTCTTGTATACATTTAAGTCTCCCTTCAAGAGGCACTCGTATAACCTACACTAAGAAACGCCATCAAACCCTTTATGGTTCAACTACCATTCGAACACTACTATCGGATACTTCGTCACTGTTATAACAAACTTCATGACCCTACAACTGTTACTGCGATATCCCTGTGTAGACACTGAAGCATGATCCATCAATGCTTATACCCACTATTGAGGCTATTCTACTACTACTACTACTACTACTACTACTACTACTACTACTACTACTACTACTACTACTACTACTACTCTCTCTCTTTCTCTCCCTATATCTCGGGAGCTATACACACCCTTTTGTGAAAACCGCGATTGCTGGAAACCTTCTTGGTACTACTCTGTCGTATCATGCGGCCAAACAATCTACCATTAACTAATTAATCTTCGTTAAGAGCCGCTCGGATTACATCGGGATCCAATTCACCCTACTGGTAAAGTGAGAGGGCGATCGCTTTGGCTTCGTCCTTTGATATTTAATTCCATAAAAGTGGACTATCTTGTGTTACTAATTGAACTTTCTTGGAATGTATTCACTATTTCGCTTCATATTTATTCAAATAAAAGCATGTGGGGTAAAACAGCTAAATAAGTCGATCAACGGAATGTTTTCGAATGATTGTTCGTTTTAGGAATACTGTAGTTCTGTTAAAAATGGCCATTGAGCGAATTTAAAAAAGGGTTGTAAAGCTTTGAATCTCGACTTTCCAACCCTTACATTTGTAATTTCGTATCATTTATCATGAGAAAGTTATCTGAAGATGAATAATGGAAGTTAAAGTCATGATTTTTTTTTTTTTATTAAAAATGCCCTACTAAGTATAAAAAGTTTGGTTAATTAATTCCTATGTCGGATTCCGTTAGATTAGTTTTTTGAGGTTAATTTAGTTACTTGTTGAACTCCGAGAAGTTATTTCTCGCTGATTATTAGTTATTGAATAGGGATGGGCATTAGTGATCGAAATTAGAATCGAATAATTTCAACTATTTGGAAGCTTTCGAATTAATCGTAAAGTTTTTGATTATTTGGTTCGAATTTGAATATCCGGTATGACTTTTGAGTATAAGTTGTGACTGATATATGATGAATTATGGAAAATTTTAAATAAAATATGAATAATTGGCAAACTAACGAATAGTGCGAAAACTGACGAATAATTTGAACTTTCAAAATAATTCGAAATCTTACAAATACGTTGAAAATCTACTATCTGGGAAATAATAATTCAGATCTAAATAAATTGCAAATTTCGAATAGATCTTAGAAGATCTCTGATGATTTTGGCAGATCGTCAATAATTTTATATTAATGGTGATCCCTAATAATCTTCAATGATCTCAAATCTTAGATGACTTCAACAGATCGAAGATTTCACAATAATGTCTAGAAATCTATTTAGATCTATGGAGATCTGTGCAGATCGACAAATTATAAACATAAATTTTTCTTATCAGACCGAGAATTTACCTGAATTTCAAAAAATTTTCGTAGATCTGAAGAAAAGCCTGGGCAGCTATAAGATCTTCCCTGATCTCCGTAGATCTGCTATAAGTAACATAAATCTTTTTGTAAAAAATCCCGTCTCCGTAGATCTACCGTAAATCAGCGTAGATCTTATTTATTTTTTCCCGGGTAATAATTCGATTTCAAATAGAATAATTTAGAAATCTAAGAATACTTCGAAAACTTGCAAATTATTCAAAATGTTTAATTCTAATATCAATATTCGATTCAATAAAAATAATTCCTAAGCTCAAGTAGTTCGCACTTCTCTTTCATGGTTAAAAACATCGCTTCTACTTCGCTAATCAATAATCGTACGCTGACATTCTAGCAGCATTTATAAAACGCCTGCCCTCTCTTTCCGCTTATATAGTCATTATTAAAAACAAAAAAAAAAAAAAAACAATGTTGTTGACCAATAAAATCAATTCTAAAAAAAGTCACTAATAGAAAGCACCGTATTTATTGATTTAGTATCGATAATGATCACTCTGATGTTTACATACACCGAGAATGTTGATTAAATGATCAAAAAATGAGTAGAAAGTAATCAACAAGAGCGGCAATTTGGCTAAACATAAAATAGCAATTAAAGTAAACTATAATTTGTCGGTTATTTTATACTCGACGTCATTATTAACAATATTTATTTTTTATTTTTGTTTTCTGTCGGATTTTTTAATTGATCATGTTAATATATTTTTCTTAAATAATATATTTAACGTATATAACAGGTTAGGTTAATCGATAATCTACGGCGGTCTATAATTGATAATTGGAGGACAAATTGTCGTCGTAAAGGAGGAGGAGAATCATAAAATACAAGACTGGTAGTATGCCAGTAGCTATATTATCATCGAGCAAGCAATTATGTATAATGAACCGATCCTCACGATATAACCTCAAAGTACTGGCCACCAGTCGCGTACTCAGAGAAGACATTGACGAGTTATTGCATGGTAATATTTATGATAAGAGAATAAATAAATTATTTTTAGTGCTTTTTTTTATAACCCGAGACTTTAAAATAAATTAATCAAGATGAGAGAATAATAAGATCAGAAGATCATTTTCTATATTTGTCTCTCAGACTAGCTTATCCATAAATTGGACTAAAAAACCAGTTTCCTTTTTATTATCCTATTATAACGGATGCTCTTTTGGCCTCATCAATCAGGCTCACAAGACTTTGTGTCATCGTAAATACCCTTGTAAATGTCCGTTAAAAGGTTTCTAACTAAAATCTTAGTAACAATAAGCACATCGGCTCGTATTCAATGACAGTTAAGTCAAAGGGAGGTCAAGAGGATGATCTTGTGTTGATAGATTGTTTCAGTAAGTTTTTTTTTTTTTGAAGTATGCATTAGACGTGTTATATGATATGAAGTCATTGATTATTAGAGATCTATGGAAAATGAAGAGAAATTATTATTATCTTTAGCCAAAACATCGTAGGAAATGAATTTCCACGAAAGTATTTAATAACCCATACAGAAAGAAACTAATATATACTAAAAAAAATTCATTAGTGTTGAATAGTGTTTTACAAGTGATCATTAGTAGTCCAATTAGTAAATCTTGCTATACTATTGGAAGTGATGAGTGTTGATTAGTCTTTTATTCATGATCATTAGTAGTCCGATTAGTGAGTCTACAGCACTATTGAAAGTGATTAGTGTTGATCAGGCTTCCAATAGTGTTGATTAGTAGTCCGATTAGTAAGTCTACATCACTATTGAAAGTGATATCAGTATCGATCATGTTTCAAATAAAAAAACTCCAACCTTAAAATTTTATATTTAATCTCTATATAAATACAGTGAAAATTTATGAATTGCTCAATCATCGTGATTAATATCATTTGCATTGTCGAAATTGTTGAGATTTCTATGATAAATATATACAGCTTCAAAATAATCATAACTATTGAGTCCGTGGTGTTGGCAGAGTGGTACAGGCTTCAACTGATATGCAGAAGGATCCAGGTTCGAGCCTCAGTAATGACCATTAATTTTTCATCGATAAAAAAATTAATAAGCATCAATTAATCAGTACAAATAGTAATCCAAGTATATATGATGTGATCCAAATTATTATTATCTGCTACACCATCGATACTAAGGAATAAGTGCATTACGCTTATGACACTAAAAATTTTGAGAACACTAACTACGGACACTAAACGAACTAATTATACTAAACAAACTAATGACACTAAAGCATTAGTGCGCGAAAATACTAGTCCATTAGTTTTTCATTGGTGTTTTCTAACATTTATATCTCAATATTCAAAATTTAACGAATAATTTGGATTAGAATTATATTGTTTAATTCAAATAGTATTATTAAGTCAATCCCAACACTTTTGGCTCGCTTTTAGTCTCTAATTATCGAATTAAAGTATCCAATCATTGAAAAAAATTTTTTGCACCTCAATACGATAATTCTAATCAAAGTTGCAGCCTTATGCTGATAAATTTATTAGGGATTATCAGCTTACACACTTTAATTCTCACCCTTTCATAAAAATAATACCCGTAAGAAATGAGGATAATGTGAGAATTTAAATCCAATAACTTTCTTATCCGCAATATGTATATATATACATACTTTTTTCTCTATTCAATCTATTTTTTTATCTACCAAATGCAATAAAGATCGTGGCAGGTTGTCTTTCAACATCAGCATGATCTTCAAAAGCCTTGGCTATTCATTCCCAAGTAATAGGGATAAGCATCAAGTCTTGAAGCTGACGTAGGTCGTACCATAACTCGAGATGAATCCATCTCAAGTCACCGAGAGACACATCCATCGAATCTTAGCTTCCGGCGTTTTCTTCATCGATCCTGCAAGACCAAGATGACATCAGGTACTTGGCTTACGTACTTAACTTTTTATTTTTTATTCTACCCTATACCTACACATACATATATGTCCTCATGTACCATAGAAAAGCCAATGTACAAGCAAGATTTAATCATTGCCAGGTGTTTTATAGCTGTCTTGATGTTGGACACAGTCACCAAGGGAAATTGGTTCGTAGTTAAATTGTCCAAGGATTTATGCACCATGAAAACTATTTATGGATACTGGCTATTTATGACAAGTCTCTTCTTGCGTGAGTAAGCTTCTAGCTTTTAACGACTCAATGTCTCTTTATGCTAGTGTTATTAAATTTTTAATAATTTTAAATTTGAAAATAATAATTAGGAAACAGGGAAGCCCTTATGGAAAAAAAATTAATGGACTAGTATTTCCGTGCACTAATGATCTAGTGTCATTAGTTTGTTTAGTATAATTAGTGCGCTTAGTGTCCTTAGTTAGTGTTTTCAGTATTTTTAGTGTCATAAGCATAATGCACTATTCCTTAGTATCGATGGTGTAGCAGATAATAATAATTTGGATCACATCATATATACTTGGATTACTATTTGTACTGATTAATTGATGCTTATTAATTTTTTTATCGATGAAAAATTAATGGTCGTTACTGGGGCTCGAACCTGGATCCTTCTGCATATCAGTTGAAGCCTGTACCACTCTGCCAACACCACGGACTCAATAGTTATGATTATTTTGAAGGTCTATATTTATCATAGAAATCTCAACAATTTTGACAATGCAAATGATATTAATCGCGATGATTGAGCAATTTATAAATTTTCACTGTATTTATATAGAGATTAAATATAAAATTTTAAGGTTAGAGTTTTTTTTATTTGAAACATGATCGATTCTGATATCACTTTCAATAGTGATGTAGACTTACTAATCGGACTACTAATGATCGTGAATAAAAGACTAATCAACACTCATCACTTCCAATAGTGTTGCAAGATTTACTAATGGGACTACTATAATGATCACTAATGAAACACTATTCAACACTAATGAATTTTCAATACTATTCATTAGTTTTTTCCGTAAGGGAGTTCATCATCTCACCATCTCTCCTCATTATAATTTAATGCATAGAAAAATCAATCCACTTCATAAAATTAATTGAAAGAAGAAATAAAAACAACAACATAAAACAAATCCAAAGTTAAATAAGGGTGAAAAACAATTGGCAATACAAATAAAATGGTTCGTCGACCTCAACCACCGGAAATTGGGACCCGGCGCGCCGAGGGACTCATGAACCGTCACAATGTTCCGGTCGTCGAGCAATCATGTTTGGATCGGCACTTACGACTCTATTCTATTTTATTTTTATTATTATTATTATTATTTTTTTTTTCATGTTATTCACTTACAAACATGTTAAGTAATAATATAAACTAGACTCTACAGACTATTACTTGTAGAACTAAATTTCTAAAAAGGGGAAATGTAATGACTTATTTAAGTCTCCTTGTAGCAAGTAATCGATAGATAAATTATAAATAAGCTAGGGGATTCAGAGAAAGCTTTATTCGAGTGATAATGCAAGTCTTACAATTTAATTAAATGGTACTTTGGTTCCATTAATAAACGGTTTGCTTATAGTCATAGTATACTCTAAATAGATATTTGTACGTATGTATATTTATAAATATATATAGGGTAATAATAACTGGCTGAAACGGATCATTCTATGCTTCATAAAGCCCATTAATAGTTAAATCAATTTCAATTGACGTAATTTATAATGAATGACTTTAAAATTTATATGTGGGGACGGATAAATGTTAAATGTATGATGAATTATTGGAACATGACATTTAATTTTCAGAACTATACAGGTTTCTTTGATGTAAACTCCTCATTAGTGATAATATAAAATACTACATTAAAAAAAATACTTTTTTTTTAATTTTACTTGTTTTCAAAAGCAAAATTTCGAAATTTTGCAGTTTGATAATTATTTCCCTATCAAAAAAATCCATATGGGAACCCAACCTAAATTTCTATGTGGGATTCTACATGGCGTTTTCGGATGGAATCCCATATAGTTTCCTATAGGAATCCAGCATAGATTCATATATTTGTATTAATAGACGATAGACATAGAAATCCAGATACCCCGAATTCTATAGAAATCACTCATAGGAAATCGAGTTTCCATATGAATTTTCCATAAAGAAATCCATACATTCAAATTCTTATGTCAAGTTCTTATATGGGAATCTAGGGACCTACAGTTTTCTATGTAGATTTTCCATATGGGAATCCAGATACCCATGGTTTTCTACATGGATTCTTATATAAATTCATACACTCCTATATTAATTCCTATGGTTTCTTACATAAATCCATACTTTTCTATATGGATTCCTATGGGTTCCCATGCAATTCCACATGGATTTTTTGATAGGGTTGACTTTCTTTAGCTTTTGATGTATAGAGGTCTCAATAATGAAAAAATTAGATGCAGGTTCAATATCGTAGATAAAAATTTTTTTTTTCTCAAAAATTATTCGAAAATAGACAAAAAGTTCGAATCCGCATGGAAAAATTTTGTTCATAATTTTTATATTGTGCTTTCAAAAAACTTTTTTTATGATATATTTGACAATAAATTAAAAAAAAATTTTACTAAATCAATTAAATTGAAAATCAAAACTTGACAACTTTAAATAAACAATAAAATTGTTCTTACCTTGAAAATAAAACATTTTCAAATACTTAGAAAAATTGATGATAGAAACGATTGAATTGCAGTATTCAATGACATTTTCAAGCTTTTTTCATTTAAAAAATAAATAAAAATAAATAAAATAAAAAAAAATTGATGGATACCATTAATCTAAAAGCGTTTGAAAGCACACGAAGCCGGGTGGTTAAACTCGTGAGATTGAAGTTTGTGATGATGGAAAAGGTGTAGTAGTGTGTTGAGAGTCTAGTGTAGAGTTGCAGCATCTAGCCCGCGGTGGTCGTTTGGTTCCGCACGAAAGAATTCAACGAACGATGACTCTTTGACTTTGACGTTACACTGGCTTCAACTTTCTTCAAGTCCACCAGAGCATCGTCAAAGCGCGTACAAGATCTTCGATGTACATATGTATACATACATACCTTAATATATATATAGATATATAGATATATATTTGACTCGGATGACAGACTAAAGAAAGGATCTGTTCGATCCTCTTTACATTCATCTCATCTTTTCTTATATCAGAGACTACAGACTACTGACTGCGTCTTTTACCATTTATTTTTATATTATTGTTATTTTTTTTATTCAACGTCACATGACGTAGTTGAAAATCCGCCCTCAGTACTAGCCGAAATGACAGTAGTATACAAAAAAAATGTCATTTAAGTCTACAAATGATTGCTCTATTATTTTGCGAACTTTTGACCATAAAAATAAAACTAAATTTTTAGAAACCCGGGGTAAAATGAAACACAAAATTTTTCGCTTGTATAGAGAAAAAATTAACTTTCTGAGAAACATAAAATTACTGGCCCATTTTACCTCAGGTCAGTTTTTTCCAGTTCTCAATAAAATAATTCCGAAAAAAAAATTATTCTTTTTATAAAAATTTGAAAATTTTCTCAGACTGATCATCTTACCTCGTAATCTTTTAAAACCCGTGAGTAAGCTGCGTGGATCAAAAAAAAATTTTTATTTTCAAAATAGCATCTTATTGCCCAAAAACTTAAAAAAAAAAAAAAAAACTATGAACAGGTCAAAATATGACTTCAAATACTTGACTTTAGCCTGCAGCTGTTATATAAATTATTTTTCAAAATTCACATATAACTGAATTATTCAAAATTCAAAACACTAAACTACATATTTTTATTGCACTCATATTATACTAGGGTTATTTAAATGCGCGCGATATGACGTAAAAAAAAAACTCTATCATGAGACTGGTGAATAGTTTGAGTGACAGGAACTGAGCAAAATGAATATTTCAAGAACAATAACACCGACAAATAGTATCTTCACATAAAAAAAAAAAAAAAAAAAAAAAAATATACATATTATACCATATACGCATAGCAATAAAATTTATACTGCTTTGAAAGCATCATAAAATAAATGGGATAAAAATCCTCTTAATTTATTTATTATTTTTTTTTTTTGTTTCCACCGTTATATATTAACATCCACGCATACATATAAACTACTATGTTTTTGGCTGTTATAACATAAAACCGGAACATTTTAATTCACTTGAGAATTTTTTAACGGCTACTAATTTTAATTTAACGATCGGTGTTAAAATTAATTCAGTAGCAAAAAAAGAAAATTAATTACAAAATTATTTCTATGCAAAGTATAATTCAATTCAATTGTAGGATGCTACGAATTTTATTGAGACACGACAATGCTTATTTGTAAAGGTAAATAATGATGATGTGAAAAAATAAAATATTAAAATCGTTTAATGAAACATCGGGGATTGAGTTTGGGTTTTAAGAGGGATAAAAATAAAATAACACAAGTATAGACCTCACGTGTAGTAGCCGTCGGCAAATATACATGGTCACGCCCGGTAGTTTCTGCAAGATTTAGATAGTCTTCGATCAACGGTATAATCTGTATTTGCTGGATACCAAGAGTTGGCTTGCCAATGATCATGTGGATCCGTAAATATAGATGTATGTGATTATAAACTCATGAGTAAGATACATATTTACACATGTTAATCAAAATTTTATTTCTTATATTTATTTTTATTATTGAATTATTTTATTTTTTGAAACTTTCATTTCTTTCTTTCTTTCTTTCCATGGAATCGTGAAAAGAAAGGCAAAAAAAAATACACGAATTACCTTAACTACCAGTTAGATGCATTCGGTACGATCGGTAGCACTAAATAACGTTGGGAAAAAAATATCCAAGACCACCCACGATGTAGTGTTCTGACACATTTATGAGATAAAAAAAATTTATTTAATTTGAAAATGTTAAAATTATTTTGTTAGATTTGTCAATGAATAGGTGTTAGCTCATTTAGGATTAAGGACACATTTATATAATTAACGTCACGTCGTAAATTTCCAAGATAAATATGTATATTTAAAGAGACTAAATAAAATGAGGATGAATTTGTATAAGAAATAAAAAAGCTGATAAGGGTTTTAAAATTAAAGTTTGTACAAGCCGGCTTAGATTAATAAGCTGTTTCTAAAGCAGATCCGAGTGTTAAGAAAGCAGCTAGGTAGTAGGACGATAAATCTTACTCGTCTTGTAGAATTAAGTCATTCAACCGAGTCAAACCCTATCAATATTCAATATCTGTAATATCAGGGCAAGCCCCGGTTACCACCGCTCAAGGCATGTTTCCACAGCTTGTCTTTTTCCTCTACCTACTGCACTCGAGTCTATCTTTCTTGTCGCCTTTTTTTTATTTTTATTTTTACTACTCCCTCTCGGCACCTCATTTCACATTCTATTCCATTATTTATCCGAGCTTAAGGTCTTCATTACGATTTTTTTTTTTTTTTTAAAGTAGACTAATGTATGCAACAGAAATTGATTTTTGAAAATTTTTTTTCTACAGCCCGTGTGAAAAAACAATATATGGATAAAATATATAAAATCATATATGGTTGCAACAAATCAATATATGATATATTATATTGTATATTATAAAAAGTCATATAGAGCTTTTCGCCGATTTAATATAAAATTATATACAGTAGTAAATATATGTATTCGATATATGTAACTTATATGTTTTTTATATTAAGCCATACATACATTTACATTTACCTTATAATATATTGTATTGATATATTTCCTTTTATATTTAAAAAATATAATATTTTTATATGAAATGAAATATATGATAGCATATAATTTATATTATATATGGCACCATATATTTTCTTAGTTATGTTTATGCATATATTTCATTCGGTGTATGTATATGTATATGGGTATATATATTCGCATCAAATTAACTAATTTTGAAAATTTCAACTGCAATTTAAAGAGTATATTGAAACTTAGATCTATTTCAATTGGAGTTAGTCATACGAATAAGAAAGTTTTTTTTTCCATACAGAATATAAATATATGTTTTTATATAAGATCAGAATATAATTTTCGTATATGATAGAAATAAATGTTTTTATGTATGATAAAAACATATTTTTCATATATGAAAAGAATATATATTTTTACATATGATAAGAATATATATATTTTTTATATGATTGACATATATAATTTATACATGCTAAACATATACGGACTCGTATATGATGAGTATTATATTTTTTAATAAAAAAAAAATGTATCAGAAAATATAGTTAAATTCGCTACTATATTTTCTGATATTTATCATATGTTTTTACATATATTTTAACCATATATGTTATTTTCATACGGGAAAGAAAATTATGAGAGATACGTCATAATTATAGGAGTAAAAAAAGTTTATAAATAAGTCACAAATTGTGTAAAAAAATTTAAAATTAATAAATAGATAAAAGAAAAAAAGTTTTCTTTGTTAGATATTAAAAAAATAATATTTTTGCTTATTCAAAGTGATTTATCTTTCAAATAACTATTGAAATATAATCAGAATAATTTTTTCTTTGTAGTTTATAAGTAGTACTTGAATTAGGTTACGGTTAAATGAATAAAATTATTGAGGTAAGTAATTTTTTTTCCATTTAAATGAAATAATTCGTTTGAAAATGATGAAAACGTGTGACCATAAGACACTGGTACGTTCTTCAATAAACCGTAATACATTTCAAAGAACTACAAAAAGAGTTGAAAGATTCAAAACCATATTTTTTCATATTATAGAAATATGTACAAGTGCCTTTATATGAGAGTCACTCGATAAAGCTCATACTGGCGTTGAAGTACATGGGGAGAATGAAAGTACTAGATGTTGTAGTTCTACAATACTAGTAGCAGCAGCAGTAGTAATAGTAGTAGTAGTAGTAGTAGTAGTAGTAGTAGTAGTAGAAGAAGTGGTAGTATAAAGAGTAATATAAAGCGAGGAAGTATGAGGAATGAAGTAACAGCAAAAAGGGTATGAAGGGGAGGTATAAGCCTGGCATGTCTCACAAGGGGTTGGTAGCATGGGACACGACGTAAAGTGGTCCCTTCAGATAAATAGAAAGGGGTGAAGAGAGCACATCCTACACTGTATTATTATATATACTGTGTATAATATAACTGTGAGAGATACACTGGGGTAATTATCACAAGTGGAGAATTCCTTACCTGGCAGTAATATATAACAACACCCTTGTATATACCCTTCTAGCATTTCCATCACATCTAATCTACCCTTGTTGAATTTACCCTTGTCAAATACTTTGACCATTCACCTTATCAACCTGTCCAATGACACCTGTCTAAATAAAACAATTGTTTCATTTTTGTTCCAATTTGTTTACATACAAATAAATCAGTCTAATATATTTCTATAACATATATATTTCTATCAAAAACCTGATCAGAAGACAGGTGAATTGCGCCAGTTTTCTCGCCCTACTATCAGTATTAGTTCATACACGAACTACGAGAGCAATCTGGCCATTTTACCCACCGCTAATAAAGCTTAGATTTATTTGACTAGCCAATCAATTGCGATAAATACCATTGCGTCCTATCTCGTCTCTCTGAGGCGTAGTGATTAAAATTAAGAAATGATAATGTGTAAAAATAATGTATGCATATATAGGTATCTATATGTATGTGTCTATATGTTTATATAATGCATATAACTGTATATTTTATATATAATAAAATAAAAAATATTGTTGAATAACAATTAAAAATAAAAAAAAATTAAAAAAAATAGGAAAATAATAATAATAAAATAAATCCTTTTATGTTCTGGTAACTTTTGCACTGGTACTTTTTACACTAGCAACCTGTCTTCTAAAATGTAATTAAAATTTTGTTTCTTTATTAAATTTTTTCTTTATACTCCAATATTATTGTTTAAATTTTTATTTTTTTTTAAAGAAAAATCATAGTGATCAATTCTATAATTTTTTTTCTGTACGCTAGTACTCGATGCCACATCATCTTATGTTATACTGATGTATCTTTTTGTGACCCTGTTATTGGCCATATGACTGTTGGGTCTTTTTATAAATAAATAAATAAATAACAATATACAATATTTATGTTCCAATAAATTACATAGATTTAATTCAATCAAACAATTTGAGTTATGCAGAGCAAGCTATTCTAGTATTAATATCCCAGACTGTTATAATTCTATGATGTAAACGTTAACTGATAATGAAATTCATCTAAAGTATATATATAATTACAATTACACATCAGGTCAAATAGTTGCTTGATGGGCAAAGCTTAAACTTGAAATACAACATTCCATAACAAATTAACCAGTCTAATGAGCAAATAGTTGCTTTGATGTTATAGGTCTTATCGTTAATCTCAGTTTTTAATTATAATATAATCGTTCCTTACCCAGCAACTTTATTGAACAAATAAATTTTAAATTTACTAATTAAAAAAAATACTTTTTGTAAACATAACAAAGAAAACTTTTTTATTTTTCATGTTATTAAATATTAAAGTTAAGGATCGTATTTTATAGACAATTTAGTAGAAAAAAAAATTCTTGTTATTTTTTAACATGACTAATATTTTATAAGTTATCAGGATTTAAAAATTTAAGGAATTTTTCGTTTTTTACTTTTTAATGAATATTAATATTATTTTTATCAGAAACCGTTGTTTATGTTTTATATATATATATACACAAATAGATAAAAAATATGAATATAAAATTGATTAAATTTGAATAAATATGCAGACATTGACATCCAAGTTATATCTTTATATATAGATAAAAATTCCATCGAATGTGAATTTAGTTAGTATTAGTCTTGAGTTATGACTCGGTCTGGTATTTATGACGGCAAACGAATGACATTTTCTTTTCCACCACTTTATTGTATATATATATATGTACATATCTATATATTTCCAACATACATGATGTCAGGTCAAAAGCGTTAGAAAAATGGTTCTCAGTCACTATCCGACATTCTCTACGACATATCACAAAGAACCGATATAGCTGTGTTCAGACAAGAGTTAATTATCGTTTGACGTTCACCTTTTTCTTATCTTTTTTATATATTATTTTTTTATTTTATTTATACATATATATATTTTTTTTACTTTTTCTTTTTTTTAACTTTATTTTTACTTTGTTACTCGAGTGTGGCCCATGAGAATTGTGGAGGCTGCGCAAAGTATAAAGTCGATAGAAAACTCACGTAATGGGATATACTAATACACATATACTTTTTTTTTTTTTTTTATTCACTAGAGCTTTTTCATGTTTGAGAAAAGAAGTTGGTCTTGCTTTTATGCAAATTACTGTATGTGGTAAACTGTTTATTTACTTAAGATACAAGAGAAAAGTTAACATTTCATCATAAAATATACTTATGTATAATATATAGTTGTATATATATATATTAGGGTGATTCAAAAAATAACAAATTTTTTTTTCTTCTCGAAAACAGGTTCAAAAGTTTCATTTAGATATAAAAAGACGTCTGTGAAAATTAGAGCTCTTAATATTAACATTAAAAGGTTCCGCATTGCATTTTTCTATTTTCCATAAGAATAACATGGAAACATTTTTTTTTGCATCTTCTGATTTTTATAACTAGCTAACGATGCATCATAGAAAAAATCAGCAGGCATATTTTTGTAGGGAATTGAATGCTCTACAAAAAAGGTCTCATCAATTTTTGATAAATCCATTTGTTTAAAAGTTATTCGAGCTTGAAGTTGAACTTATATTAAATTTTGAGATCTTTTTACTTTTCCGGCTAAACTATCAGACTTATCACGAAATATCATGGGACCTTTTTGGTAGACATTTTTATTTCCTACAAATTATTACAAGCAAAGTTTTTTCGAATTCCGCATTGTTTTATAGTTATTTTCATTTTAATTTAAGCTCTTAAAATCGATCAGAAGATTATTTTTTTATGAGCTTGACATTAAAATGAAAATAACTATAAAACAATGCGGAATTCGAAAAAACTTTGTTAGTAATAATTTGTAGGAAATAAAGATGTCTACAAAAAAAGTCCTATGATATTTTGTGATAAGTTTGATAGTTTCGCCGGAAAAGTAAAAAGATCTCAAAATTTAATATAAATTCAACTTCAAGCTCGAATAACTTTTGAACAAATAGATTTATGAAAAAATGATAAGAGACGTTTTTTGTAGAGCATTCAATTCCCTACAAAAATATAACTGATGATTTTCTCTATGGTGCATTTTTAGCTAGTTATAAAAATCAGATGCAAAAAAAAATTTTTCCATGTTATTCCTATGGAAAATAGAAAAGTGCAATGCGGAACCTCTTAATTTTAATATTAAGAGCTCTTATTTTCATAGGCGTCTTTTTATATCTAAATAAAACTTTTGAACCTGTTTCCGAGAAGAAAAAAAAAATTAGTTATTTTTTGAATCACCCTAATATATATAAATATATTGCTTTAAATGGATGGTTGTTTAGAAATAAACAGTCTTCTAGAGTAAACACTAAGAGTCCAGTAAACTAAGCAAGTAATTTGGCTTTTCATGGTTGAAGGAAAGTAGAAAAGCCAAGTACCCGTAACACGACGGTTGTTGTGTATCCTTAGAGTCTAAAACTATTTTCCAACAGTGGTATGTTTTCATAAAGAAAATTACTTGACATTTTTCGCTGGAAAAAAACCATTTTGTAAACTACTAATGGTTTTAATTAATGGAAATAACGTCCAATCATATTTCCTGAAGCGAATCACAATAAATTGATTTTTTTTAGGTTAAAATATTTCACAAAGAGAATAGAAGGTACGCGGTAAAAAATTTCGTGACCAAAATGAGCAAACAGAATTTCTGTATGTATTGAGCGTAGAGAGATAGCGTAAAAAAAGGTAAAGATTCCCATGGAAAAAATATAAAGAGGGATAGCTGATAAGACAGAGAAAGGTAAAACGCTGCTGATTAAACCGGAAGCTTTTTTTTGGTGAAAAGTTCTTTGTGTTGGTGTGTTGGGTGGCTCAGATGGCGAGGTATCAGAGTAAATTTGTGCATTCATGCGGTATATAGTTTTCATGGCACGTTCCATTGCCAGTCGAATTGACTGCCATGAAATGCCGATTGGTCAATCTTTGGACGGTGCATCCACGATGATCTACACCTGCTATAAAACATTAAATGGAGTGAGTCTGCAATCGTTGGATTACTTGTTAGTTTGTAATCTGATAAATAAATAACATCGGGTAGTAGATGATAGAGCAGGATAAATTCAGTAAAGAGACAGCGGGAGGTCTTACAGCCAACGAAAAGACCTCACATGGTGCAATACAATGAAGGTGGTCTGATTCATACTATACTACGCTTACCAGTAGTAGTTTACTTACTTTTCGTCTGTTACACCAGGGTGCCTTATATGCGCATATATCACAATCATAATATACATAAATATATAGGTATGTATGTATATGTGGTTTAATATCAGGGTATGAGTAAATTGCTGGAGAAGAGAAAAACTTGACTCCTGCATTGCCGCAGAGTGAAACCACTAGGAACTACCGCCCGTTGAAAATGAAAGCCACTCGCTGTCACCCTGTCGCCCGAGACTAACGGAATTAAGCTGAGATCTCTTGTCTGCCAGGGGATCCACGTAAAATGAATAGGTCTCGAAAAAAGTAAAAAAGAGATGCTAACGAAAAGGAGACGAAATTATTATCAGATTATCCATTTATAATCACAGATAATCACTTGAACCTTTATCCAACGTAAAAAACTTGGTTAATTTTTCAGCTGGGATAGAAAAGCTTTTAGCTTTTTTTGATAATTATAAAATGAAACCAAAAATGGATTTTAAAACTCTTTTGTTATTTTTTAATCAAACTAAGTGGTTGAGTGTACTTAGATTTTTTGATGATATATATGTATATATATGTATAATTTATTTAAAATATAAAAAGTGAGATAATGAAAGTATTATAATTAAAAAAAAAAAAAAAGCGAAAAGAAAGAAGAACGATATTGCATTTTTCCAAGAGATTTACGCCATGACGACAATGAACTCGTTATCCCGCAGGGTTTTAACGAGCGTACGATCCTGCTGGGATTTTCGGGCAAAAAGTTAGTGGCAGGAGAATGGCAAAAGAGAAGGCAAAGGGAAGCTTATAGCGATACGTCTGGCAATACTGTTATTTTTTTACCATTTAATAGTTTAGTTTAGTTTAGTTTTATTTTTCGTTCATTATACACTTTTTGTTAGCAGGGGAAACGGCTGACAAAAAGCCCTTGGAGGATTCAATTTCTATTGGAATTGAAGCGCATGGTTTGTAATTTAAAATTACTTGGTCTGGGTTGAGATTAGGACAGTGGTATCGGATAAATGATAAGCCCAAAGACAATGCTTTGGACAATAAGATCTTAGGGAGTGTATGGGGTTTCCAAGGTGCCTGTGCTAAAGTACTTTGAAGAAGCAAGCAGCAGCAGCTAGTTTGCTTAGGATCGTCTCAAGGAATTTATGAGTGTGTTTGAGGGTGAACGTGGGGCGGATGGCTCTTGTTGTATAAGTTTGTGAAGCTTGTGTTGATGAACGGGCTTTTCTGTCGCACATAGTACGCTATAAGTTGGTTGGCTTACTGGTGCATTAATATAACGTTAACAGACTTGTAACTCCCGCAAGATGAAATAAAAGCTAAAAGGCCATACATCTTGCTTTGCATACCAGAAGACTAACTTCATGTAGACTCAATCCATCATCTAGTGAAATGGACACGGCTTGGTTCTTGTATATATAGGCCATAATATATCACAAGCTCTGGTACGGAGTCAAGTTGAGCACAACATCTGGTCCAAAGCTGTGTGTTGAATCCAGAAACTTGAATTGTTCTATACCAAGTACCACCACAAGATACTTTAGTCATCTCTCTTCGTATACTCGTGTTTCTCCTTATACAACCAAAACCTACATTTATCCAATTCATTTCTCTCCCTTACCGCTGTACGTACTCTGTCATACTTGCATCCTACGATTGTAAGCCTTACAAACCTGGACTAAGATACAATTACTTTACCAATTGTTCACAACTACACTCGGTCTTGGATATTGCTTGCACCAAGTTTCTCGAGATGTTTCATTTACGCGTAACCACATTGCGGTATCATGGTGTTAGCTACGAATAAACAACATCCACAGTATGATACTACCAACTGAAAGCACAATGCCAAAAGTCTCTCAAGTCTGGATAAGATATATATTGCGTTACATCATACGTATCAGATGTCGGATAGTTGGATCAACGGATAAGGTCTTAGAGTTAAATTCAATCTTGAAGAATAAACTCGGGAATCGAAAAAAAAATTTAGTAATCCATTCTCGTGTAGGGTTTCAATGCGATCTTTCAGAGCCTGGAAATAGTAGCACATAAGTATAAAGTTCAATGATTCCCTATCAGATTTATGAATCCACCCCATTTTCAACAAAGTAAGCCTTTTTTTAACCCTTATTGGTGACATGGGATCTAGAGACCCTAGGAAATGTTTTAATTCCAAGTTTCTATATCTGACTCTTATGGTCCAACTTCAAATAGGGTGTGTTCAGAAATTTGGCTTTCGACAAAAGTCGGCTGAATAATAGGTATTAAGAGACAGCCCTTAGAAAATAAAAAATTTTTAGTCAAAAAACCGAGAATTGACTGAGTTACAGTAATTGATGCATCAATATTGTAGAACATGAGCTTATAGTAAGAAAAATGAACTAAAAACGCGTTTTACTCAAAACGGCTTTTTTCAAACTGGTTGCATTGATAACTCGAGTGATTATCAACCGATTTTCAAAATTTTTTTGTTTTATTCGTCTTTGCAATGCTTAGGTTAAGCGTAGCCTTTTTTTTTTCATTTTGATTTTTATTTTTTTTTAAGACTGCTTGAATACAAAAAAGGCGCGAAAACATGAAAAAATTAATCAGTCGCCATTTTGTAAAAAATCAACCCTTTTACGAGAAATTTTTTCAACCGTGGAAGGGGTTTTTTTAAGGCTCTACAGCAACGCTGTTAACTTTTTAATCATTTAATAATTTTTAATAAAAAATTTTCAAAAATTACACTGAATACACACTTAATATAATAAATAAAAAAACCCCGATTCCCATATTCCTTAATTATCGCGGTCAAATAAATTTCCGAAGATCACTGATTTCTTCGGCCGTCGCACTGGATATGATCCTCTTAAAAGCATTGCAATGTTGCATGTAATGGTTCACTATAAAAGTGATTATTAAAGAAGAAAACACTATTATTGTAAAAGTAGCAGTGTCTTGCCAAGAGAACTCTATTTTTAAAAAAATAAAATCTTTATTTGAAACTGTAGCAACAAAAGCAAAAGAGCATCGATGAAGACTCTGGATGTGTGTCTACTTACCATGACAATAGCTCGTAAAATATGATACCCAGTCTGGTCTGAAATGTGGTTTCTCTTAGTATTATTTTTTCGTTTTAACTTGTGCGTATGCAAAAGATATAGCCAACATGCATAAACTCTAACTAGTAGGCTGGGACTATAAGTTGTGTCGTTGGTTCTTTGTCACTTGAATAAGAGTCTGAGGTCATGTCGCTTCACCCAACGTATAAATATACAACTCTCTTGGTTACCCGCTGCACTAGAGTTTTTTTGCAGTCTATATAGCATACATTGGACTTTAAAATGGACAAGTAAGTGCTTGAGGCTATTCAGTCGATATCCATTGCCAGCAATTCCTTTTATTTACTATACCAGAGAACCAGAGGCAACTAATTTGTCGCCGTTTCTAAAGTGCCTACCGACCATGGTAGGTTGCAACCAACCAGTACACCAACTAGTATAGGTAAATTCACAGTATCCCTGGAAACTATCGTGTCATTGGTGACCACCAACTGGACAACAACAACAACACTAACAGCAGGAACAGACCGCAACTCGGGATTAAGAGACACCAAGGTCAGGTGTGAATGAAACCAAGATATTTTATTCAATGAGCTAAAATCTCTTACATTACCCAGGTAGATTTACTGCCTATAACCCAACTATACTAAGTGTACTAAGATTGTAATGGGTTTGCGTGTTGGAATTTACTTAATGTCTTAAATGCGTGACTAGCCGAGTTGAGGAAATTCAATGCTTTTCGCATCTTTCCTACATTGTGTTATTTTCCAACTGCACTTTATATCCATTTCCATTTAAATTAGATTGCTCGTTTGTACGCTCGGTTATCTGTATCTGTATTCCTCGTTTCACCCATTGCATTACTTTGGAGAAAAGAAAGGTAAGGGCAGGATGCTTTCCTATCCATGATGGCTGCCTCGAAAAATTTTAAGGAAATTGTTTTCTATTTCGATGTCGATCTGGGGTTAAGTGATTCGCAGTAGGAATACATGAACCAGGGTAAGTTGAACCTGTGCCCTTTTCAATTTTCGAAACCTATGTAATGAATTAAGAAAGTCTATTTGTTAGTTGATATAATTCTCAAAAACTAGATCTACGATACTTCTAGCAGATTTACGGACATCAAAATAGATCTCATAGTTGCCAGAGCTTTTCTTCAAGATGTCTACGAAAATTTTTGAAAATCCACGGAAATCCATTGATATTGAGGTGAGCAAGGATCCATTTTCGATTTGTCATGAATTGACGAAAATCATCAAGGACAGAACAAGTAGATAATGGCTTGTTTACAATGTGAATGATTTCAAATGGAGAGGACCCTTTTCAGGATATAAAGGCGAGGCCACGTCTTACCATTTTGTCACGAAGCGGCCTGTTGACCAGTACAGAGAACGGGTGCCACGGGCGGGCCCCTTTGTCCAGAGTCTCTTTATTTCCTGAGATTGAAGGAGTGTTCGGCCCTCGAGACTCAGACTCGTGGTGGCTGTGGTTCAACACCACGCGTCAATGGGGCGAGTTCTTTGAACTCTTCTTCAGTTAACGTCCACCCTTGGTCACTTGATTATATTTTTCGATTAAGGCCGTCATCTGAAGAAGAGATAAGGGATTAGCAGCGCGTGTATACCCAAAAGGGTGAGGAAATGGCCTTCCGTAAAAAGGAAGTGAGATTCGGCCCCGTTACATTAATTATTGATTTTACTGTAAAATCATTGATGATCTGCTGAAATCGTCTGAGATCTTTTCCAAATTTTAGATCTAAATTATTTTTTCCCTGGCATCTTGCACCCTTTTCTTTTCATACAGAATCGAACTTTTATTTATTAGTTTCTTATTTATTACTCTTAATTAAATGGATCCAGATAATGTATAGATGAGTTAATAAACTGGATACATCAGTTGATTTGAGTTAAGCTCAAAGTGGAGTGTGTGTATCTTATTGAAAAAGTTATGGCCAAAAGTCTGTAGTATTTATTATCGAAAAGAAAAAAAAAAGTTTATACACCCTTAGAGGGTAGCGTGAAAATTTCTTAATGCCCTGCTCTATACAGGATCACTGGGAAAAGACCTCGGTTGAAAAGTTTTTCTTCTCTCGCTCAGCTTTTCTTTTATGTTTTTAACTTGCTTTTTTTATTTCACAAAGACTTTCATAACAAACTTCTCACTCTTTTTTAAATTTTCCTTTAGCTTTTTTTTTTTTAACTTGGCCTGATTATAAATCCTGTTTACTAACTTACTTGCTTCTTTTCAAACTGGTCCTTGGAGAGGAAAATACATACAACTAAAATTAAGATCCGGAATTATAATATAAATATTTTAAAATGACAATATTTTCAACAACGATTTTGATAATACTATTGTATTTCTCTGTACTAGTTATCTATACTTTTAAATAACTTTCTATAAAAATATAAAATTACGGGACAAAATGAGACATCGGAAAAAACGGTACAAGTTAGACAGTTTAGTATAGTCAATATAGACCGTTTAGAATTTTTAGTGATTCATATTGCCCCAGTCTCCTCTATTATCATTATTATTATTATACATGTATTTTTTTATTATTATGTAGATGCTACGGAATAAAATTCAACGAAAAATATATGGGTACAGAGAATAGTATTTTATAGTGACATGCCATGTATGTCGCAGCCAGCAGACAGCTGAGTACTGAAAAACATAACGCATATAATCCGTTGAGAATATATATATGTATATATGTATTCCCATTTCTCTCTGTTTTCTGTTTTCTGTCTCTATCTCTATCTCTGTATCTTTATCTTTTTCGTTTACATCTCCATCCACTATTTTTTTTTTATTATTATTTTTAGTTCTTGTATCTCTTTTTAAACTCATCGTCAAGCCCATCAACAATATTCGTACATTTACAACACGCCTTCCGACAACGTGAGGATTAACCTGTTGACACTTCTTTGACAAGGTCATGCAGAAATATATGAACAACAACTATATATATATATATATATATATATACATATATATATACATATATTAAGAGGTACATAATTATTTTCCACATTTTCATAATGAAAAAAATTTTTTTCCGTTATGTCATGCGTTGCAACTAAAAATGAATACACGAATAAGAAAAATTCACTAGGGAAGAGTGGGGCAAAATGACATATCATTTTAATCAGAAAAAATTTATATTTTTTTTGAAAATGCTTATATATAGTCTTTAGAAAAAAAATGGGGTAAGTTAGTCACCCATTAGTGCGATAATTTTAAAATTTTGAAAAATTCTTTTTTTAAATTCATTTAGCTGTCAGTTTTCTTGCCGATTTGTAATAAAAGAACTTTAATAATAAACACTAAAATTTTTTCTGTCAAAATTATAAAATGGTCGGACTATTACTGCTGACCAATTCACCTGATATTTTTTCTAGACTGTAGATTACCATTTACAAAAAAAAATTTTATTGAAAAGTGCTTTCTCATTTTGCCCCACTCTTTCGTGTATAATTTAAAAAATTAAAAAATAATTGTTGAATTCAAAATAAAGTACGAGATTAAATCAAAAGAGTGTTGCAAAATGAGCTATTGATTGCGAGTATTGTTGAGTTTAAGTGACGGTTGAAGGACAGTACAAAAAAAAAAAAAAATGAAACGGATAAAAAGAAAATGAAAAGAGAAAAAGAATACATTTTATACAGCAGTAAGAGAAAAGATAAATATACGAATGATGGATGATCTACGTTAAGAATCCGGCAGTGCTGATGAATCGTAGCTTCCTGTATTTCTTCATCTTTATATTTTTTTATTATATTTATTTTTTGTTCTGCTTACTTGCTCACTTGGCTGTTGGTTGCTCTTTGTTGGCTCTTTCTTTTTTCTTTTATTTTTTTTATCGTGATTTTACGAGGGGCCAAGCCCCTCCGGTGCAAGGATCAGAGACTTATCTTCTTGATCAAGAAGACACATTGCGTGTGGCTCGTGCTCACTTGGTAGATATACTACCGCCAACTGGTTTTGGTGACTCTAACTGTACATCTTAAACTTTAGTATGTATGTGTGTTTTAGTCTGTGCGAGTGTGATGGCCATAAAAGGATTGATTTTTCGAACCACTCGATTAGTTCGATCTCACCACATTCGCAAACAACAAAACCACTTTTTTAGTTTTGTCTCAAGATATTTATTGGATGCGAGGCTAATTTAATCTTGAGCACGCTTTTAACATCAGTTGTTATCAGGCGGCTTATCATTAATGACATTCTGTACATTAAAAAATTATTAATTGTTTAATAACACGAGAAAGGGGGAGGGTCAAAACGAGTTCCCTAACAAGTAGAAGTGATCATTTTTTCACTAATTTCGCTTTTTTAAGTTTCCTAATTAGTAATTGGTTTTAAAATTTCCCATTTATGACAAATTACAAATATGGGGCAAGATGGGTCAGTGAGAAAATATGAAAGATGAACTTCTTAAAGTAATTTCATTTTACCTCAGCTGATCATAAGAAATTTATTTTATTTTCTGTGTAATTGAAAGTCATTCTTTGACCCCTTGTTCACAGATCAACCAAGAAGCTATCAAAACTCTAATGAACTTGATAACTACCCTAATAAATACTATCACGTGTGATAAATCTCAGCCATAAATTGATAAGATTTTATTATGAGTATCATCTTAATTGAATACGATTCGTTATTTCCAGTTCCGTACACTAATAGAAGGGCTTATTGTATTAAAACATGATTTCCCAGCACAAATATATGTAAATACATTTATTTATTCATTTACACTATCTGCATTTTACAATTTTTACATATTGCGTATATAGTACGTAATATCGTTTTTCGATTCCATTTTTTTCATTTAACCAAATAATTGCATTATTGAAGTTTTTAATTGTAATGAATTTGAAATCGCATCAACTAAATTGAATAAATGTTTGCTTGCCTTAAGTAATTCATGCCTCGAAAAATTTACTATTAAAGTGAAGCAAAATAATTTTTTCCAAAATGACATCTCTTAATTTTTCTTAAGAGAAAAACTGCTTATTTTGAGTATTTATGGAAACAAGAAAAACAATGACTTGAATTTAATATTTTTTTCTCAGTGTAAAAAAAAATTACTATAATAATAGTATATTAACGTAGTGAGTGGAAGGTGCTTTCGACAAGGAGTGTGATTGGTTCACCAGCCGTTAGGCGAGTGTTGCCAACACACGAGTGTCGAAAGCCCTTACTTCTCAGTCCGTTACAACACTTTTTGCATCGAATGGTAAGCAAGAATGTCTTTTATTGGTAAAAAAGGACACTACATTAAATTTAATTTTTTAATTAACCTAAAATAATATTCAATTGTATTAATTTAAAATTAATTCCTGTATTATTTCTGATGCAAAAGATTATTAAATAATAATATTAACAATTATATATGATTTAATTGATTTTTATAATAATTTAAAATTATTTTGATTGTTTTCAATATATTGATACTCAGAAAAAATAACTAGAGTTTCGAGTCAAGGTTCATATAGTGAATTGAACATTATAATTAAATACAGTAAGATGATTTTCTATAGTCTGGGACTTTCCGTTGTCTTAACTCAAGACGACTGTTCATTGGGTTTTCTGTTGGATCGTTTAGTGACTAATAAATAGTATATTTATATAAAAAGTGTAGATTTGTCATATTTTTTATGAACAATGTGGACATTCTTCGCGATATTTATTCTTTGTAGTGTCATTTTTAACCAATCAGACGTGTTTTCTTACCATGAGTTGCAAAAAATTGTTTACATCTAAGTGAAAAAAAAGATTCGCAATACAATTAGTAAATAAAGATGCCAAAAAACCAAATTGGAGATAAATAACATAGAAAATTTCAATTTACCGAAAAAGGCACGGTATGTATTTTTTGTGGCCAACAATACATTGCGCCCACTGAAAAATTCCTTGAAATATACATCATATATATCCACCATATATATCTTTTTCATCCGTTTTTCAAAAAAGTGAACCCGAAAAATTACCAAAAGTATTTTACATAAACAAAAATAAATAATAATATACATTAAAAAATAATGTTTGTAAAATAGTTGAAATAAACAAAAGTTTAACACTTTATTTACGGCTAATTTATTCGTATATTTAAAATGCATTCTATTCTCGACTAAATTCATTTCTTATTCGTCCGCTATAACGCACACCAGACGGAATACAACACCAAAGACAAGACAACACAAACAACCAGCAACACAACAGTATAACAACCACAACCACCAAATACTACTATATATACATAATACGTCTGTAGTGTTGCTCGCCAGGAATAAATTCACAGCGAAACGAGAAGACGTTTTGTTTTCTCACTTGTAAAGTCACCAGAGACAGTAAAATATAAAAAAAAAAAATAGTTAAATTCAAATTCTTAAGATTGTTTTTTTCATTTGTTAAAGTTATTTATTTTATTTACGAGTAAGTATAACTCTATCTTCGCAAACCCTAATCTTAGAAGTGTCTTGGTGACAAGATGAGAAGAGCGTTAGTGAAAGTAAATACCATGAGTTGTTGAGCCGCGGGGCCCATTAAATTGAGCGAGATTCAGCATTCATCGTTTTCAAACTTAATAGTATTGTATAGAAGGGAGTAAGAGAAGAGTTTCCACTTACTGCGTATCTCTAAATACTCTATATACGCGTCTTTTCAAGCTTTCTACACCCTTCTTAACATATAAATATATATATAGAAGACAATTCCCCTGTTGTAAGTGTCTACCGAATGTCGCTATCAGAGAGCCCTTTTCGTCCTCGCATAAATAGCTTTTTTTCTTATTTTTTATTTCTGCGTTTTCTTTTACTTTTCTTTTTTCTTCATTCATTTTTTACTTCACGCTTCTCTTTTCCCCTCTCTTTTTCTCTCTTTACACCCCGTCACTTTTCATTTCTTCTTATTACTTTTCACCCAGTATCATTTCACGAGAAATAAGTTTTTTTCAGATGTATATTATAATCCAGCTGACTCCTGACTCCTGAATCTTACTACTACTCTGTAACCGAGGGCGTTATGGATAAGGTACAAAGTGTGTCTGTGAAATATTATATGTCAGACGACTAAATCAACTCAACACAGTTGCATTTTATTTTATTTCCTATAAGATATCGAATAAAATAGTATTCAAATTTTGAATTGAAATTTAATTTATATATTTCTTGGAAGTTTTTTTTTTTGTTATTTTTTTATTAAAAAGCGTATTTATGAGAGTTGTCGAACGGACGAATTGGAAAGGAGATAATGAAAAAAATTGATAAATTGTACAAGTCATATATTTATTGATATTAGAAAATTTCAAAGAGAAATTATGTGAAATTCAATTTTTTATGTCTTTCCTATCAAAAATCGATGTGAGAATTCAACATGCGTCACTTATGGCGTTTCTTGATGAATTCCCATATGATTTCCAGTAAGAATACCATAGATTTCTATATAGGTCGTCATGGTTCCCCATAGAAATTCACACTATGCTGAATCCACATCGAACTCTAGTATGGATTCCAATATAAATTTTTGAATGGTTTCTCATAGGAATCTAAGCCATGTGAAATCCATATGGAAATCGAGTATGGATCTGCACGAAAATCCAGGTACCCTGTATTCTACATAAACTTCTTACATGGAAATCCAGGTACTCAGGTTCCGATATGGATTTCCCACATGGGAATCCAGAGATCCCAGTTTCTATATGAGAAGCCAGGCACCCATAGTTTTTTACATGGATTTCTATATAAATAAGGTTACTACAAGTTGGAGTGAAGAAATGCCAATACCAACTTGGAATAACCTCAAATACACGTGTAGTAACACCAACTACATCAATGTTCACAACAAACACAATATAAAAACTTAACTCGAAATTCAATCAATCATTGGCTTCAACCCCTCAGTGACAGGATCAAACCCATGCTCTAAACGACTAAAATCATGAATATTTCTATAAGAACCCAGGCAAAATTCTCATCAGTACTATTTCTGTATTACCCTTCACTAAATATTGTACCCACTACTACAATACTGTAGTTGGGAGAGCCGCAATTTTTTTTCGCGTTTATAAATCCATACTTTTCTGAATGGATCCCTATGGATTTCCATACAATCCATAGATTTTTTTATAGGGATGTAATACTTTTTAAGAAATTAATTTACTTCTAATACACATCCGATCTTGAACCGTCCAAAAGTATTTATATCGTAAGTACAATATCATTTCCCCTCTATTGTAACAAAATACTTAATCCAAATTAATCTTCGAAAAATTTATCTTGCAACAGTCTTTATACTTTCGACTAATCGCATTATCGACTCAACATAATCCGTAATGATGATACAGTACCTACGTAAAATACAATTAAAATGTCTGATCATGAATAGCATAGTGATTCATCGTGGAGCATAGGACCTAGAGAATGGCAATTATACTGGCCACAATAGAACCACATAGTAAGCACACTTCCGTCACCTAAATAGCCATGCGTGTCCAGCACACTAGCATATCCACCCAACGACTGGACTATAACCTCCACCAACTCTAAACTCAATATCGTAAACCGCTAATTTCTAATTCCAACACACCAACGAACCAAGTAGTTACATTACACCGCATATTCTCTATAAATGTTCATTATGGGAAACTATTCTACCGTCAACATATACCATAACCAATAAAATTTCAAATTCCGTACAATAGTCCCGTAATCATAAGTCAGAGTTTTATCATCTATTTATCAACTCCCAGCTATTTCGGGTAATTTAGTTATGAAATGGTGTAACAGAATACTCTGATGGTTGAACAGTAAATAGTTATAGTTCGTAATTACTCAGTTGTGTGTATTTTGTATACGGTGGAGTAAATTTATCAGAATTAATGACAATTATAGGTTTTCCACACGGTCCCTTGATGCGAATGTCAACGGGTGTTGATGTGAATCAAGTGGATTTTCAACAGACACACTTGGTAATCGCTAATTCCGAGTTAATTGCCGAATTAACGTTATAACCTCTCGCGAATTCGTGGGCTGGGAAGGGGTTGGAAAAGCACAAGAGACATGGTAGAAACGATAGACATTGTTAGCGGTATTCAAGAGTAGGACAGATAGAGGAAATGGTTTAGGACAGACCATGACACTCTCTGCTACCGTCTGACACGTTGTCGATTATAATTGAACGGCTGTCTAACCGATTGTCCCGCTGATTGCACAACCCAACTTCACTTTCTCTATCTCTCTCTTTACTTGCTCCCTTTAGTTCCATCTAGTTCCCTCCATGTACTACTGGGTACTTTGAAGAACATAGGGAAGTGACCTGGACCCTAACTTGGACGTTCATTGCTCCCGGAAATGCCGCCATTACGCTTCCGTGCGGAGATTGCTTCTAGTATTGGTTAATGAGAATGCCGTTGTCTGCCATTTTTTTTAATTGACTCTATTTCTCATTACACTCGTTGTATTCTCATCAATAGTTGTAAGTAAGCTTTCTTTTAATCACGTGTATTTACTTTTGGGATTTCGTGATCGTTATAATAAAAGTAAATAGAAAAAAGTTTCAAGTATTTGTTATTAGTAACCCCGGAGGCAAGAATTAAGAGAAGAGACTGTTCTCAGTAGAAAGCGTACTTCCTGAGGGGAGACTATATAGTGTGTATTGTAAGAGCTTCAAGGGGAAGTCAGGGCAATTGTGTCTGTCGGGTGGAAAACATCCGCTGAACGATTCTATTTATCAAATAATCGTTTAATCATATCATTATACTTATTAATATATATAAATTGACTGCATCCTTCATGTAGGATAGACCGGGGTAAAAATTAATCCTTAAATGTTTTGAGTTTTCAATTTAAAGCTTATGAATAATTAGGATTTTTCAAAGTATTTCGGCACTCATACATGGAAAAAAAATTCCACTAAAATTTACGATGTTAACATCGTAATCGTGGACTATACTTTCATTATCATCAATTTTCAAATGGCTATTTTAAAATTTACTATGTAGGTTACATTTCTTACTATTTAACATCGTAATTTTAACAAAGACTTTTTGAATTTGAAATTATTTAAAAAATTACAATGTTAACATCGTAAAGAATAAAATAAAAATTACAGTTCAAAAACTATATTTATTTCTATATTTATCTTTCTATTTACTTTTGAATAAAATAAATATTACAGTGCTGCCTGTGTTATAATACGATGTAAGTTATAAAAATTACGAGGTTACATCGTAATTGTTAAATAGTAACTGTGTCCACCGTAAGAGGCGTTCTCGTGACTTATGACTGTTTATTTATATCGTTTATATGGATCTTAAACACCAGCCGAACTTGTGGGCCCTTTTGTGGCCGAGTGGTCCAATGCCTCGGTCACTTCGCACTCGAAAGGTCTCGTGTTCGAATCCAACACCCGCCCGAGCGATTATTATTTTATACTTTTATTTAAAATTTCTATTACACCAAATTCTCAAATTTTACGATGTTCACATCGTAATTTATACTTAAGAGCTTAAGACTTTGTGTTATTTGTCTCAAGTATTGTTTCTTAAATGAAATTTCCAATGCTACATCGTAAAAATTATGATTTTGAAGGTATAGTCCACCACTAAAATAATCAATAGGAAAAATTACGATGTTAGCATCATAAATTTAATTGGAATTTTTTTCCGTGTAATAAGAACGTATATAATTTTTCACAAATGAGTATTTTAAGTCTCAATAAATGAGAATTTAAGCAATAAAATATAGAACGTAGTAATAGTAGCAATTAAAGTTACTTTTGATCAGAGCTTTGTATACTCGCTAATACTTTTATGAATTTCTCTTCACTATCAAAAGAGAATTTAAATCTGCTTTTAATGGTTTCAGTAAAACGAAGACTTCATAATACAGGTTTGCTTTTACCAGGAATTTTAGTGAAATACGTCATTAATGGCTAGCTTGGGCAACATGCAAGGCGCCATTGTCATTTCGAACGGAAATTGCCCTCATTTTGGGTACAGCACATGTATATATATATATACATAGTTATTATCTACATTTGTGATGTCTCAATACATCTACTGAAATTTCAGTACAATTCTGGCAATGTGGGTCTCAGTAAAGGCAACTACGAGCTACATTAACTTTTACTGGTTTATTTAATTACAATTCTATTCCTTGAATAGTAAAATTCGAGTATGGGAACCTCGTTTAAGTAATTCTTATACAGTATAAAAAATCAGGGCTAAATCAAGATTTTTTTTCAATCCGATTTCACTCCAGTCCATAGTTTTAATACTTAAATAATTTTATATTTATTAGAAATAACTATTAATGCAAATTTTTTACAGTCTACGGTAAGATAGATTGTAAAAATAAATGTCATTTTCTTCCGGTAGGACAATTTTTCCTTATGTTAGATATGTAATTGATAAATACACTTTTTTATACAAAAGAAAATATTGTCTTTACAATATTTATTATTTCTCGTTTAAAACTGGACATAAAGAAAGCATTACACTAAATTGCACAAAACCTAAATTAAATCTTTAACAGTGAAAACAACCACCAATGTGTAACGTAATCGTACAAAACATTTTCCACAGCTGTTTCAATTCTCTTTAACGTAGATGGTACCATTTTGCTGCAGCATTTTGTGTCGGGTATATATAAACAACAATGAAACCGCCACTAGCAGAATACTTGTGCACTAGGATCTAAAGTATTTTCTATACGGCAAATCTCAACTAAATAGATTGTGAAGATCCAACCAAACAGATTGTTCCCAGGCGTGAGTCCGGATTTTAAATCCTCTATTATATTCTATTATCTGGTTTTCTAAGCCCATACACGGGTTATTTTCATTTATTTCTTTTGTGAATCCTGTCGATGGAGCTCGAGCAGTTTGGGTTTTTTTTATTTTTTTTTCATGAAACGCGACACTATTTTTCCTGTAGCAATCGACATTGCTCGATCTTTGCAGTCCGATGAGCACCAATGCTACAGCTTTGTTATGCGACTATTGCTTCAGCTATCCACGTCCGTTTAAATTTCAGATTCTGTGGTGCGGTCGTTGAAATGACAACGTGGAAGAAAACGTGGTGTAGTAAAAGGGATGGGAGGAAAGGGGTAGAAAACGATAGGGGCTTGTCGGGGTTTTTATGCACACCACGGGACACACCAAGGATATTGCGGATTGTGTAGCCGTTGTATGAAACTTTTGACGGACGATTGGTCCTCATGGCTAGTCGCGGTCTTTTGCTTCTGCTCTTGATGTTATACAACTTAACCTACTTGACTGTGTATTGTAAATATCAACGACATAAACGAGAAAAATTTTATATATCTACAGTCTTTACTTGCTTCATATATTTCAAATATATAAAAGATATTGTTAGTGGAAAGAAAGTCGCCAGACCAAAAGACATTTCACGAAATTTTATGATTTGGATATAAAGAAATAGAAAATCAAATGGGACACGAATAATTTTTACCAAATGGACACTGGAAATAGTTTAGGAATGCGGTTATAGTAAAATTAAAGGGTTATGTTTTGAGTTTTTTTTTTTTTTAATTAATTGTCGGGGTTTATTGGGCGGAAGTTCATTAGCATCCCGATTCCAAATTTAAGGCATACTTTGAATCTTAATGAGCATTAAAAACCTAAATTAGACTTTTTAGAACAATAATTAAAAAAGCTCGAAATGGACCTATTTAGACTTACAAAGGCTTGAATTAAACTTACATAGACTTATGGAGACATGAATTAGACCTACACAGACACAAATTGTAAAATGAATGTAACTAAACTTAACAGAAGGAAGGACTTGCAAGGAATACTACACTGAAAAAAATAATCGGTAGCTACTACCGATTATTTCCGGTAGCTACTATCGATTATTTCGGTAGTCTCTACCGATTATGTAGGTAGCCGCTACCGTTTATTTTGGTAGCTGCTACCGATTATTTCGGTACTAGTTACCTAATTTTCAGTGACAGCTACCGATTTTTTTTCAGTAGCTGGTACCGATTTCAATCAGTAACGGCTACCAAAATAATCGGTAGCTGATACCTAAAATTAATCGGTAGCTGCTACCGATTATTTTTTTCAGTGTACGAAAAGAGAATTGGTGCGAGTAATAGAATCTCTCCAGTAGAGTAATGGCACCCAAGGGTGGATTAGGTCCCACAGGCAGCCTGGGACTAGCAGAAGGTCGATTTAAAAAATTCTAAGGCTAGGAAAAATCTGCTGCGTGATTGTAGGTTTAATGTAGGTTTCCAATGCTCATTTAGGTTCAAAGTATGTCTACTAGATATATTTGGACATATCAACTAGATGTATTTGGATTATATGGTCTGTCTTTAAATTTTCATAAAAATTTTAAGCTGTTCTTTATCTAAAGATGATCAAAAACAGATTAATAAAAATAATAGGCAGTAAAAGTCTGATTTTGGTCTGGATAAAATCAAATGAGACAATTTAGTATAAGAAAAAAGTCTGATTTTGAAACTCGATTAGATTTCACATGTTAGAAATAATTAGAAATTTGTATTTAACTTAAAACAGATCAAATTTTTTGACCCAGGAACATAACTATGGTAACGAATTTTCGAGATATTCAGAGGTACTAGAGACATTGAAAGAATCGAATGCAATTCAGCGACGAAAATCCTTTAACTCCAATGTTTTCTTTTAAAAATAGTCGCGAAAGCTACATAACACCGCACTGAAAGTTATTGATATAAGAAAATCTATGTGCGCTTTAAGCGAATCAGCTTTCGGATAGAGGCTTAAAGTTATTTGAAGTTTATCTATAAAAATGTTCATGTCCCAAACGAAATCTTTTTTTTTTTTTTGATGTTTGTTGAACTTTTTTCACAGGGATATTGATTGCTGTATATGTATATATATTTATTTGTATACATTTATTTATACAAGTGAAACTAGTAGTATTTTTGATGTCCTGAGGCTGATGAGAAATATTTATATTGGGCGCTTTCATATAAAGCAGTATGGGAATTCATAGAAAGCTTTTGAAAAATCGATGAGAATTCATTGGAGTTCACGGAGATATTGTACATAGAATGGGAAAAAAATTCATGGATTCCTATGGATTTCTTTACCTGAATTTGGCACTTATTACAACCACCATGGGTTCCTATAGGAATCCCAGTAAAATCCATAAGCATGATTGATAACTAGAGAAATTCATAAGAGTTTATGGGAATCCATATGAATCTATTTTAAAACCCATGAAAGTTCATGAAAATTAATGGAGACATTTTCTGAAAAATAAGACATCTCCATAGATCCCCATGGAATTCTTCACCCAGTCTATCGGGTTTTTCCAAAAATCCATGGGAACCCATAGGATCTCAAAAAAATTAATGAAAAAAATATGATGCCAAATACATTTTATATTGAATTTTTCATGGTCTTGCATCAAACCTAAATTATATAGACAATATCTACTGGGGTAAAATGAACAGTATACTTATTATCAGAATTATTCGAGGTAGAAACGAGCCCATCAATAAAAATTTTTTTGTAGGGGTAAATTGAACAACATGTAGTTAAACGATATCACAGCGGGGTAAAATGGGCCCTTTAACAAAAATTGTTCTTCAGAAGTCCATGTACGATTCCATAATAATTCATATGGATTTTTATATTATGTGTACACAGAAAAAAATGCAGGTCGAAATTAAATAATAATTCCAATCACAATGAAAAATTTGCTATCTCAAATAAAAAATTACAATCCATAAAAAAAATTACGATGATTTGTAGAAAATTAATGTTTTATTTAAATTATTACTTTCTAGATTGTAATTTTCACTTATCATAATAATTACAATAAAGCTTCGTTTAATTTTCGCTTGGAAAAAATAAATATTTACTTATTCATATAAAAATAGTTAAATCTTACAAAAAGTAGAAATTGTTATCAGAATTATTAAAAGTTAGCACATTAGTCACAATTTTCGTTTCGTAGTTGATAAATATTACATCTCCAATGTAATTCTACGTAGGTACTGTACATTTTAGAATGTCGGTAAGACAAATTGCTACTCGGGAAGATAAAATTACTATTTGAGATTGTAAAAATTACTATCTGGATTGTAAAAATTACTCGCCAGAATACATCTTTCACAAAGCGCGTTAACTAATATTTACTAAGTACAATAGTAAAAATTACTGGTACATTATAATTTTTATTTGTCGCTAGTAAATTTTATTTTGAATGCAGTAATTTTTATAATCAACAGAAATTATTATTCTAAATAATATGTTATAATTTTTACTTTGAGTTTTGTACAAGTTTTGATTTTTTTTAACGTTTCGAGATTACTTTTCAGATTATAATTTTTTTTTTTAAATTTACTAAAAATCACTTAATTTTTTTCTCCATGTAAAAATCTAAAACCGCGATGTGTTTAACTTTTCCAGATTAAATGTTCCCAAGATTTTACTCTAGTGTTAACCAGCTTAAATGAGGAATTATGGCATTATATTTATGAAGATACACGTAAACTATAACAATATACATATATAAATTAATATGTATATATAATATATTGTAGTTGCTAATTGAATCCATACGGATTTTGTATTCACGCGGTGAACACTAGATAAATTTGCATTTGCTATTTGCATGCACAGTATTCAGTAAATACACGTTACATTCTTCGTGTTATTAGTCTGATGAGTAGCGTGCATTAATGCTACCGTCACAGCTCTGCTGTATGCTCTCTGGTTGGGCGCCAGACTCTACAAACTACTACTACTACTACCACCAACATCACTTCTACTTACTCCTCTTTACACACTACCTGTTATTTTAAAATTAAATAATAATAACGTAATAATACCAACCGAAAATTCTGTTGGAAACATTTTTTCATGTAATTATCAAGTTGTCGAAATGCGAGTGCATTAATTTAAAATTGAAATGTCATGCATACTTTTTACGGACCTATAATTTAAATTACTGCGTCAACATATTTTTGAGTTATTATTATAATTATTATTATTTTTTTTTTTATGGAATCGTATAGAGTTGCAGAGTTAAAATCACGTGAAATATAAATATAAATTTAGTTAAAGTACTGAGTAAACGTTTCAGAATATTTTTTTTATTTTTTTTTTTTTTTCATGATCAAATATTGGTACATGTCGGGTGCAGACCGCACGATGTTATAAGGATATAAAAAGAAATAAAAAAGGGTGTGCTGTTGACGATGTCTTGCTACCCTATCAAATTCCTACTCTTTACTTATACCATAGTAACGTCATGTTCACAAGTCTTGACTTAGTATCAATTTTTTAATAGTTAGAGAGAGACGAAGTGAGTGATGATGCAGGTGACGAAATCCATGGGAATCCATGGAGATATTTCATATTCTATGGAAAATATCTCCATGGATTTCTGTGAACTTTCATGGATTTTGCAAAAGTTTCCTATAAATTTCCCATAGATTTCTATGGATGTTTCTAGTCATCAATAATTTCTATGGGTATTACCTAGACCCCATGGGAACCCATGATGGTTGTGATGAATGATAATCCGGATAATGAAATCCATGGGATCTTTTCCTTTCATGGGAAAGATCTCCATGGATTTCTATGAATTCTCATGGATTTTGCCAATGTTTCCTATAAATTCCCATAGATTCCAATAGATGTTTCTAGTCATCAATAATTTCTATGGATATTATCTAGACCCCACGGGAACCCACGATGGTTGTGATGAATGATAATCCAGAAAAAGAAATCTATGGGATCTTTTCCTCTCATGGGAAATATCTCTATGGATTTCTATGAATTCTCATGGATTTTGCAAAATTTTCCTATAGACTCTCATAGATTTCTACGGTATTCTCTAGCCATCTCGAAAACCATGAGATCTTCGTCTTCTTATGGAAAATATCTCCATGAGATCTTATGGATTTTTATAGATTTTGAAATAAATTCCTATGGATTCCCATAGGTTCCTAAAGATTTATTTAGTTATCAATCATTCCTATGGATTTTACATAGACTTCTATGGAAACCCATGATGATCGAATTGAATGATAATCCAAGTGAAGAAATCCATAGAAATCCATAGGGTCTTTACCCATTCTATGGGAAATATCTCCATGGATTCCTATGGGTTCTTACGAAGTTCGGAATAGGGTCCTATGGGTTTCTTTAATCACCAATTATTCTTATGGATTTTATCTGGGTTTCTATAGAAACCCATGATGGTTGTATATTGAATAATCACTTAGTTAAAAAAAACCCCATAGAAATTCCTAGAGACTTTTTTCGTCCTATGCAACATATTTCGATACTCCTGAGAATTCTCATGGATTTCGAAATATTTCCATGGCTTCCCATAGTAATTTTTTTAAGAGTAACAGATATATTAGTAACCTATTCTAACCATACATCGTGAGCTATAATTTTAGCCTCCCATAAAAAAATTTTGTGGGAGGCTGAAATTTACTTTCGCACGATCTGATAAAATTAACAAAACTCTTAATTTAATTAAATCGCACATCCAATCAATACTTTTAATTAATTTCGCTGTTTTTAATTACAAATGCACCGTTAAGTATTGATTACCGATAATTAATTCATTAGTAAGACAATAAATTAAAATTATAACCGATTAATTCGTCAGCAATGATAATAAGGATGATAAACGTTGTACACGAGTACAGTGTCAAATAGCTTGATCAAAACGCGGGAAATTGGCCGCAACAAATCATAACTCACTACCCCCTTTAGGGCATCGCATCTATTATATCCTGATGCTTCGAATTTTAGTCGAACATACCAAAATATAGACCTGCGTACATTATTCATAACTATGTGTACACATGAACGAATACATGTACGTAGGACGGGTTGTAAGTGAAAGTCGAGCTAGGCTACATAGTCTACATTATAGGGAAACTAGTGGATAACGAACATAAATTATGATTTATTATCTTTATAATCACAAATCCATTGTAAAATATTGCTATTAAAAACTAAACCCATAACTTGCCGCCAGTGTCAAAGGGTAATGTTCAATATTTCGCTATTACTGTTCAAAATAATTATTCGAAAGATATTTTAACGGACTTATGTTTATAAATTTGATGTTCCCTAGGAAAAAATTATTGACTTTAACGACTGGGAATATTTGGGATCAAAGAAATTTAGAATTTGGCATCGTAGTAAGATCAAATTTTTTAAAATTTTGAAACCTATATTTTTAATTAAATCTTAATTCTTTCGAAATAAAAATTTGAATTTGCCGAAAAACTATCAAATTCATCTAAATATTGATGGCATGCTTGGTAATCGACAAAGCGTGACAGGGGGGGGGGGGTCACCACTTTTCAACAAAAAAATTTATTTTTGTATTTGTTTCTCTACAGTTTCTATAAAAATATGGGGTGAGTAGGTCAGTATGAATCGTATAATTTCGAAATTTTGACCAAAAAAATTTGGGTGTTTGTTTAAGGTATTTTTTTTCAAGTCGGCAAAAAAGCTGACTGGACATTAACTTTATAAAAAATTTCTTTTTTTGTACATAAAAATTTATAATTTTCCACAGAATTAAAGAGATTTTTTTATTTTTCATACGAGTATTACTATTTCACTATTTTTAATTTTTAATTTTAGTGAACACAAAACATTTTTTTTTTTTGGTCAAAATTATAAAATGGTCGTACTATTCAGAGTGACCAAGTTACCTCGTTTTTTTCTAGCAACTATATATATATATATATATATATATATATATATATATACAGTAATTTAGACTAGGTCTGATAAAATATAATCTATAGATTGAAATGTTCAATTCGCGTAAAAAAATATAAAATTATGTAAGCTCATATATAATTATATATAATCTATAATCCGATCAGCAAATATCTGGTAATAAATGGCGATTGATAATGAATTTAAAAAAGCCGTATTAGTTTACATAATCAGCAATGAGTATAAGTCTGCTTTGTATAAAAGCATTATATAGAAATATTTCATCAAAATAATTGACAGCAAACATTTATGTTATGTCATGTATAGCTACTTTGTCATACTCATACGGTACACGCTACTTTTACACGTATATACACTCATAAGTGTAACAAATAGCATCATATTAGCAAGAGCCTCTAGCTATTCGTAATTAAGAATACATGATATGAGGATAACAACTACACTATTATATGAAATTATAACAATAGAAAGTTATATATTATTCCATCAATCCAAAGTTAATAATGCGCGGCCATTAATAATTGGTTCATATGACTTCGATAGCATAATATGTATGGTCATATATTTTTGTATATTCAATAGGTGGTTTCATGGCTTAAAGTCTTGGCTGAATAATCCAATGTCAGAATATTAGTTCGCGTACTGTTTCAACACACGGTTGGATATTTAATCCGCGGTAATAAAATATGAGTTTAAAATAATGTAAACAAACATTTTGAGGTTATCGTATCAAATATCAAGAGGTCATGTTCGATGATGTATATTTTTTTTAGAACTGCTTGTAGTGGTCTTAATTTCAAATTTCCTATGGTAGATCAGGAACCCGGAATAAAATAATTTAGATATTTGATCTATAGATCTACGGAGATCTGATGTTTTCTAAAAATAGATTTACGACACTTCTAGCAGATTTATGGAGACCACGGTAGATCTCATGTCTGGGCTTTTTTCCAAGTGATCTACGAAGATCTGAAAAAGTTCACGGAAATCATCGAAGATCAGCGACTTCTGTAGCCTTAATAAGAAAAATTGATCTTTATCACTTATCGATCTGCGTAGATCTGCAATAATCCAACTAGATTTCCATTGATGTTATTGTGAAATCTTCGATCTGCTGAGATCAGTAGAGATCTTGAGATCTAAAATCATCGAAGCTGCTGGGATCAGTGGAGATCTTTAGAGATCACCATACTCTAAATTTATTTACGATCTTCTAAAATCATTAGAGATCTTCTAAAAATGACTTCAATTTTTAGATCTGAGTAGATCTACATAGATCTGAATTATTTTTCCCTGGGTCATAATAACTCAGATGAAAAAAGTTACAAATTACTTTACAAGCAAATTATTAGGATTCTAAATTCCGAAGTCTGAGCTGCAATTCCGTAGGAATTTTAAAACGCAGTAGCTTATCAAACATTTGTCTTCATTAATTTTAATGTGCCCGGTATAAAACGAAGTAAATGCTATTTATATTATTCTATTTTTTTTTTTTTCCAATTGTCGCACACACAAGACAGGTATAAAAAATGCTTACTCTTAACTGCGGCACTTTGTTTGCTCCGTAAGCCAGTAGAGGAGCACGTGGACATGGTCTACCCTCTGTCCGAGGGTAGGAATAATAAAAAACTCCAAGTGAAATTGCTGGATTTCAAGCTTTTTTATGTGCTTTATTTCTTCTTGTCGCACCGTGTGGTCGTTTCATTTCTTTTTGCTGGGGGTACACATGGCTAGATGCCTGCTAGATTCCTCTCATGGTCGTTAACGGTAATCCTCCGACGAAATACGGGCAAAGCTAAATGCGTAAATTTAAATTGATGTTTCATCTGGTGAAACTAAACTGTTATTAAGGAGCACGAACGATGTAACCTGAGCCATCGGAAAAAATATCAAGGCTTCATTGAAAATCATTATGATTTTGATACTTTTTGCCAAAATTGTTATACAAAAAAGCAAAAAATACTGCGCTCTATCATCCAGATCCAGATTTCCATACTGGAAATATTTTACAGGTAAAAAAATATCCCGTTGATTTTCTTCTCGTCTTTTTCTTCTGTCCTTGACTCGTCTGTTTTATTTTCATTGGAAAAATTCCGTATGCATGAATATAAAAAAACCTTAAAAAAGGTTAAAAAAGTAGGGTATGATCGACGAGTGCAATCTTTTTCATGCGCCAACGACAAGTGAGACAGACACGGAATTCACACAGTGAAACGAATGAGCAGTATTCGAGGTGAAGGATTTTCAACAGAGCTCGAAACCGGAATATAGGCTGTCGCAAGCGCATCCTTCCGGTCCTTCCGGGCTTAGAATAGTAGAATATGCCTTGGCTTGTAGTTATATACTCACTCGCCCTCTTGAAATACTTTTTATCTGTCTATTGTGTTGAAGAACATCCGATTTATGGGGAGTACAATAAACGGGCTTGTTGAGTTGTACATTCAGAAATTGTTTTGTTTGAGAAAAATGAAATCGGGTAACTTTAGGTCGTTGGTAATCGATCCTTCAACTATAACAACCAACCACAGTCATCTTTCTATTGAATTCCATGACAAAACGGATGAATTTCATTGTACAAATTACCAACATTCATCATTATTTTTGTATAAATAGACACGAAATTTTTAACAATTGATTATGAACATGCCGCTGTCAAAAATCAATAGGGGTGTTCATAAAAATCTATTTCAAAATCCATAAGAATTTATAGAAATCCATAGCGATATAGAATGAAAAATTTCCATGCATTCCTATTTATCATTCCATACAACGATCATGGCTTCCCATAGAAACAAAGGTAAAATTTATAGGAATGGTGAACAGAAAAATCCATGGGAATTCATAGAAATCTATTCCAAAATTCATGAGAGTTCATGGGAATCCATGAAGATATTTTACATAGAATCGGAACTGACCCCATGGATTCTTATGAACTTCTTCTGGATTATCCTCCCATACAACCATCATGGGCTTCTACATAAATTTGGGTAAAATCGATAGAAATCTATTAGAACCCATAGGATCTATTTTGCATTGACTTTTTGCTGCTTTCTCGCAAAAAAACCTAAATTATATAGACAATATCTACACTATTAATTTGAATTATCGATAGTTACAATTAATCCACCAATTCTTCATTAAAAATCGATAACTATAACATAGCATATGTAGAAATGTTGTATAGAGATATATCTAGTTCCTGTATGGATTTTTTCGATTGTGACATTCGAGATAACGTGAGTATCCGTCCATTAAAAAGATAGCAAATAAAAATCAATGTTGTATTATTTGAAAAGTTATTATCTTTTTCTATGTCTCTAATCTTTACATTGTTCCACGTATCGTACGTTAACAGGCAAACTAGTATGCACATCAACTGAGGGAGTAATATAATCCGCGTGTATTTGCGCGTCAGATTAATGCCGAAAAGCGATGGGACAAATCCGATTTAACGTACCAGTATCTCTCATCTCTAGCTATACACAACACCCAACCGATCTCTATATACATATAATGGCGGAGGCGCATCAGTGTAATTAGGTTTGCCCATTACGCTTCACGGATTACGCACTGTCTCACTTTCTCATTCTGCTAGTCATTGATATCATCAACCACGAATTCAGAGACTGTGACTGTATCCTTTTTCACATGGCTATCCTCCCGTTTGACTATTTAACATTATGATGGATAGCTTACAAATGTAAACACGTATTCATTTAATTTATTTTGAAATAACAATTAGAATATTGTCGCATTTGATTGCCATTAGTAAATTATGTAAATATTTTATTACACCCAGACAACTATTCAACTGAGGGTTCAATGATCAATGATAGATAATTGTTGACATTAAATAGTCGATAGAACATTGAGCTCGGGAATCGAAAAATTTTATCTGATTTTAGTGTAACTAGATTTGTTCAGTTCGTAATAATGTTTTTTTGGTTCCATACCTGATGAACTTTAAAAATTGAACTTTACCAATTTGAACTTGACAATTTGAACTTTGGCAATTGGAACTTTTGTAAATTTGAACTTTGGCGATTTGAACTTTGGCGATATGAACTTTGGTAAATTTGAACTTATCTTTCTTCTCAGGTTTTGTGTGCGTGGACACACAAAGTTCAAATTTACCAAAGTTCAAATTGTCAAAATTCAAATTGTCAAGTTCAAATTGGTAAAGTTCAATTTTCAAAGTTCATTAGGTCAGTTACCAAAAAGTTTTTTTATGGTGCGAACTGTCCTTACTTTGCGTTTTACCGAATTATTTAAGACATATTTAAATTTTCCTTTTGATTTTATTTAGATCTAAAACTGTGTTAAAGTGGGTGGTGTCACAAAATAACAGGTGTAGATCAGAATCAGTCTTTCACGACTGATTCCTTCAGTGTGTTGTTCTAAACTGACCATTCCAATCTCTTTTTAAGGCCGGCAAATTTTCGCAAAGCCTTCTTGGCCCCACAATCAAGCGTAGGGACACCGGTGGGAAGATGCATTAGAATTGGTAAAAATTCAAAAATACGATAAGCTCAGGAAAGTAGTAGACTGGTACCATAGGTTCGAAGTATGCACAGGTTAAGAGATTGAAGAGTAGTAGCATAAAAAAAATCTTACTTAAGTATGTGATTTATGATGCAATAAACTGGGGAAATTTCAGTTGTAAATTTTCTAGGATTAAAAAAAATTCAACAGTAAAAATTACAAATTTTAAGTTTTCAAAAGGGATTATAGGACAGTCTAAGACGGATAGTAATAAAAATATTTTCAAACAGTAAACGCTGTAAACAAAAACTGTTTTAGGTATTCAACAAGGATGTATTTGAACTAATTGGTCTGTATTTGAAGTTTTATAAAAATTTTAAGCTGTTTTTCATCTGAAGACGATCAAAAAGAGACTAATAAAAATAATAGGCAGTAAAAGTATGATTTTAGAAAAATTTTCGAAAAATAGTCTAAATAAGGAATAGTACAGACATAAGTCCATTAAATTGCCCATGTTAATTAAATACAAATAAAAAGTAAAATTGAATAGAAATAACTTAAAATTTTCATTTGATTTAAAACAGATCAAATTTTCTGACCCGGGTTTCTAGTCTCAATATTAAGCAAGAATCAGTTATTTCCACGGAATGTTTAACATCGAGCAAGATATTCAATTAAGATTTTATATCGAGTAGTTGTTGTAGAAGGGAACCATGAGATCTTTACCACCTTGATAAGGAAACTAGGATGTAGTGGTACTTGTACTTCTTCTGGTGCAAGAGGTTCGTTGGTGGTGAAGCTGCTTCCGATGCTAGTGTGTTGGTTGTGTTCGAGAAGGGTGACCAGGGGAAGGTAATTAATGTCATGGCGCATGTTCTGCGAGACCGGGTTTGTGCCTTTGGCAAAGCGGTACCGCGCGACTGGAATATTTATGGGACGCGCTCGGTAGATGGAGATCGATCGTTTCGAAGAGTCCACGAAAAGCAATTAAACCTGGGGTGTAGGAAGCGAATGAAGAACGAACGGTGGAAAAAGAATGGGAAAGATTAAAAAATGTATAAAAAGAATACAGTGGCCTTGAGATGGTGAAATCGTTTGTGATCTTACCCAGCAAGCTTCTTCTTCGTAATTATTACTAACAATTTGAATAATTTTATTTCATTCCTTCTTTGCTTTGGGGTAAGCAGACTTAGTAATGAAGGTAATGGGGCAATTATCCGTAAGAAATATTCAGCAGAAGATGGGGAGGACCAAGTAATAGAAAGATTCAGCATGAACGAAATGATGAGACTGAATGTTTGTTCAGTAGATGACTAGGCTCGGATGCCGGATGTTTGTGGTCACTTTTTTTGTTTTCATCTGAGTAATGGATATGGAAGTATTGCTTATTATTTGCTAAGGATACTTGTAGGATCAGATGTCAATTGACATTTGGAGCAGCCTGATACAGATCCATCTTCAAAGGGACGTTAACTTACACAAATGTTGGAAGTTTTGTAAAAAGAAAGTCACTTTGATTTATAGTGATCCAGTAACTTTAAACCACAGAAGCATTTTTATAAATAATTTCCCTAATAACAAACTAAAAACCCATAATTCAAGTTTGAGTTAAGTGTACCGTGAAAAGGCGGGCTCGACCCGGCAGCAGAATCGCTAAAAAAAAGTATTAAAAAACAAATGAACGGCAAAAAGCTAGCTCGTTATTGAGGATCACTTACGTTTAAAGGTTTTAAATTTGAGTGGATGCATCGACATTGGAAAAGCTAAAGTTAAACGAGCTACCGTGAATGGGCGATGGGCTGACGGGTTGATGCTCCAATGGGCGTATTTAGTTTATGGGAATAGGAGGATAGAAATTGTGATTCCGATAAGCCAGAAAAGGGGAGATATTGCAGTAACTGAAAGTAGCAAACGGCACGGGCTTTCGGTAATTTATTTGAGTGGCTGTGTTGAAGAGACAGCCGTTTGTGAGGAGCACTTTCCAGCAAGCAGTCGAGTCACTGAAAAAGTGGTTTGCCGGCGTTATGCCACAGCGTAGTAGCTCTTTCATATTATACACATCGTGACTTTGTTCAAGTGCTTTGATGTTTAGCGGCTTGGTTAGTGTTTTAAAATTTTCGGCTCAAGCTTGTGTAAGCTTCGGATAACTGCCATTGGCCTCTGACTAAATTCGTGATAGTAGATAGAGATGTTTCGAGTAAATCAATTGGTCAAACGACAAGTTTCCTTAAAGTGGATGCTATTCATATTAATTTATCGTTTGAGATTAAGGTAAATCAGATGAGCTGCTTGTGTATTGACGTGTTCAAACTTTTGGTAAGTCATCTTTCGTGTAGATCTAAATGCGAAACATATTGGCGAAGAGCATTATTGCATCAGTTTGAAACTATTTTATTGCTGTGCTTTGAATTTTCCTGTGCTTGCTTCAAACAATGACGTGATCCAAAAAGAAAAAAAATAGATTTGATTGTGCTTATTTTTTTTTTTAACAATTTAATTCTGCCCATATCCTAACCGTTGAAAAACAGGTCTTCCAGTCGTCACTTGAGCGGAAGAACCCAAGAGCGATGATTCGCCGACAATCCTGGTAAATTGAATCGCGAGCCGAGTCGTCATCCGGTTGAGGTTGAGTCAGGCTGCTGAGAATGTATACTAGTGGAATAAAGATATGTCTGTGAAAGATAGAGAAAGAAAGAGAATGAGAGAGATAAAGAGCGCAAAAGCACACGCATGTATGACTACGGCATTACACGGATGCCCGCGTCTCATCTACATGCAAATTTGTGATTGAATGAACGTCGACCCGTGTGCATTACCGCATCTCGTAGTTTAACTTCAGGCCCTTCCGAGTCGAGAGGAGATATATAACAGCTTGAAAATGATGATCAAGTAAAAACAAACGTTTAATTTAAATAGGAAATTAATTCAACAGATTAACGTTTCGTTTTCGACTGCATGTGTGTAAATCTGTATATTCATCATCTTTGTGATGACGTCAAGTCTTTTGATAACTGCTAAATCATCTGCTTATATTTTGAACCACTCGAGTTAATTAAAAAAATAATCATCTAATAATGAAGAGGGTTAAAGTGGTCAAGTCGCCGTACTTTAAAAGAAATTATATTATTTAAATTATTTCTTGACGGTCATGTGGGGTCCAGACAATCCCAGACAACTTCAAACTCGAAATTTCGATATTTGATTTTTGAAATTTTAAACTCGAAATATCTCGATAGCTATTCAGTTATTGAAAAAAAGATAGGATACCTTTTTTGTAGAGAATTTGAAGAGCTGTAAAAAAAGTTTCTTATAATTTTTCGAATAACTCAGTATTTACAGAGATATTTTCAAAAAACCAATTACACTTTTTTATTGACATCTTAAAATTGTCAATGGGAAAATTTTCCACTCGTTTCACTAAAATACATATACTTTTTGAAACTAAACTTTTCCATCGATTCTATGTCAAGGTATAAATACTTTCCAATAATTCGCCCCAGGATTTAGTTGAAAATATAAAAAATTCATAAAATAGTCTATTTTTTGATGCACAGTAACTTTATAAATTTTTTTCTATAGCTAAAAATTTCGAATCCAACAACCGATCAAAGCCGTCAGGGTCCTATAGTCCCCTCGCAACCGTTACAATTCATGAAAGTATGACCATTGAAAGTAACAATACTATTTTCCATGTACAAAAATGACACAAGTTCAATGAATGATAAAAATTTCTTCCACTGTAACAAGGGGCATTTGTAAAAGTTAATGAAAACATTCCAATCTCACCACAAATCCATCTTGGAACCCTTAGCGTAACATGTTTTCACCAAAGACGCCATAGAAAAAAAAAAAAAATCAGTTTACTTCCATCACATTGTCTGCGTCAGCTTAAGAGGGTGATGTATAGTACAATGATACTAGCTAAATCCAATGGCAATGGGGAATGTAAAATCAAGATAATCGCTCGATAACTAATAGCCAAAGCTCGTGCTATACTGACAGTAGGCTAGGCTTGAGGGTGAGATTTGTTGCTCATGGATTATCTCTACAACATGATTTAAATAGGCAATACACTGATTTATTTAAAATACCAGAAGAGGTGCGATCACTGTGCTACGATATATATATATATATATATATATATATATATATATATATATATATATATATATATAGATCGTTAATGCATATGGGTTCACGTATACTCACTTCTACTCTCGCTCATTCATTTATAGAGATGATCCTATACATATATATATATATGTATATGTATAGACTACCAGCTATTATCATTTGTATGGTGACGTGTCGACATACGTGATATAGAATCCGGTTTTGTGTGTACCCAATAATACAAGTAATGAGGCAGCATTTCGAATTCACAATTGATTGCATTGTATTATCACATATACCCCAGACTAATGATAATAAAATACATATATTTATATATATATATATATATATATATATATATATATATATGTATGGATGGATGTATGTATGTATGTATATTATTATGTATATATCGACGTTATATCCCATAAATGATTTATTTTACTTTATTGACATCCAATAAAAATATTTACTATGGAGTTATTAATGAGATACGATACGTTATTAAATGGGGATAATAAAAAATCACTCAGGGGAGATAGAAATAGGATGAGCGATAAATAGACCACGTAAATGTATTTAATTTCAGTGTTATTAAAATAAAGGCACGGGTATATCCGTGAGAAATATTTACTTGGAAAATAAAATATAAAAGGCCGATTTTTAGATTTGATTGGAAATTTTTTAAACTTATGATAGGGGGGGGGGGGGTGATTTTTTTTTTTTTGTTAATTTTGAGTGTGAATGAGATGTGAAAAAGTTACAATAAGTCAAATATTGTAAAAACAAACGATTCAAAAATTTACGAATAATTTGAATTTTTTAAATTGTCCATATGAAATAAAATTCGAATATTTGTTTTGAAATTTGAAGAATATGACAGTTTTCATATTATGAGTAGATTATTATGGAATTTTTTTATACTGTACATTAATAAAGTTAATATCGAAAAGTAAATATCTTCACAATACAGTCACCGAATTACGTGCCCATGTTACCAAATAATTTATTTAAATAAAAAATTAAGACACCCTATTCTTTAAAAAGAAAAAAAGAACCAATTCATTCCCTCGATTATTTTCTTTAATAAAAAATTATCTCTTTCCCTCAATTCTTTCTTTAGTATTTTAGTAATATAAAAAATCTCTTGTCGTCAAGATAGCAATCTTTCGAATTGTAAAATAGTACAACAGAGAGAACTAAAAGTACTTGTATAGAATCTCATCACGTTTTCTCTCTGATGGCGGTGCGATAGTACTGATGGCAATACTGAAGCCGGCTTGATCTGAAACTCGAGGGTTGTACTGGATAACGTTTTTTTTTTTTCACGATCACGCTGACGATCGTAGTCTTATCGTTTTACGTTAAAATGTATCAGCAATATATATATATATACATACATATATATACGACACAACTATTGAATGGCAAGTCTAGGGGACTTGATCGTTGGGAATACTCGCGTTAAACTCGACATTTTTACGAGCTTCAATCGTGAAACATTGGCATTTGGCCTATCGACACTTTACTTCTATACATTATGATATTTTTTATTTTTTTTTTTTTTTTATTTATGTTGTTGTATCCAATAACCTAAAGCCGGATTATTTTTTGGAATCTTTATGACGCATAAAAAGTTGTTATTAAAAATAACGTTATAAAAAAGTTTAATTGTTTTTCTTTTATGAAGAATGGGGCTTTCAATTTTATATATATATATATATATATATTTTTTTTTGTTTGTATTACGAGTCATGCGACAGAAGGTACGATACGTTTCGATAGTAAGCTTCCAATTAGCGTCTTTAAACGCTACAAACTATAATATACGATGTTATGTGTAAGTACGTTAGTTATGGTTTTATATACATATATATATATATATATATATATATATATATATATATATATATATATATATATATATATATATATATGTGAGGGAAGGGTGGGCGAAACGAGACTGCTAAGGAAATAATGAATTTTTGTGCATTTGACTTCTATTTTTAGTAATTAAATCAAATTTCCAATTGCCATAAAAAAAAAATTTTTTCATATGTGGGCAAAACAGACCATTCTCAAAAATAGTAAAATTTCCTGAAAAAAAAACTTTCGGACACTCGAAATCGTACAAAAATGATAAAACTCGTAAATTTTGGTTAAAAAAATTTTTGGAGTGGTTCGTTATACCCACCCAGGCCCATTTTGCCCACTCTTCCTATATATATATATATATATATATATATATATATATATATATATGTATATAGGTTTGGATGTGAATAAGTATATAAAAGGAAAGGAGGAACCATGAAAATTAACCGAGAAATTTGTACCCGACTTTACCTTAGGGTTATACAAGTAAAGAGAAACGATGAGTAAGCAAAATTATCAAGTTTATATAGAGATAAGAACCTGTAAAAATATATCAGATTTTTTTTTATTTATTTAAGAGAGATAATTAACTTTTAATTAATTGATTATTTTTCTAATGGTATTTTTTAATTTTTTTTTTTTTTAATTTACAATTTAAAAAAGTTTTGGAAAGTAATGAAATTGAAGAGAAATTTTTGAAGAGTGTATGCTAATGGATTTTATGAGTACGTTAATTGATATTTTACAGAATTTATGTGATGTGAACGGAGAGAATAATTATTATATTAATATTATGATCGAAGGAAAGTATGTAAGAGGTATTATGATTTTAATTATAGTGGGGTTGAGTAAGTTTTACTCTCATTTGTAAAGTTTTCATTGATCCATTGAAGGTTAGTTCTGTCTAAGGTTTATATGCGATAATAATACGGTACAATAAGGGTGAGGTGAAAAAGGGATTACATTAATAAAGTCTAATGATATATTTAAGCGGATTAATTTGTGCGCGAAAATATTAGCGTCACAAAAATTGTAGAGTCACGGAAATTTATTAATATTTAATATGTTTTTATTATAAACCACTAATGTCAATAAATAAATGCTTTACTTTTTTTAATTTTTACCGAATGTATGATAAAAATTACTGAATATTAATAATACCATATGTTAATTTGGAAAAGTTTTAGATCATTACTCTAATTACTACCCGGGTCAAAAATAAAACTTGGTTTAGACTTGGTCGTCTTATTTAGTTTAAATTTAAGACGACCAAGTCTAAACCAAGTTTTATTTTTGACCAGGGTACTATTTATTCCCGAGTCGAAATATTAGACGTAAATTGAACGTTTTCAACGTTTTTAACGGAAAATGGAACGTTTTGAACGTAAATTGAACGTTTTGGACATTGAAAACTCAATTTGACAGCTTTCAATTTATTCAAAACGTAGATTGGAGTAAAATGAATCAAAAACGTAACTAAAACCTACTAAGACTTACAATAAGAAAACATAAGCATACCAAAAATTTTTTCATCGATTTTGAAATCCTGGATTATAATTACGTCAATTTCCTAAAATTTGTCGCCGCTTTTCTGGCTCTTAGATAAAAAATTTGTATTTTGAAAAAAAAATTTTTCAGTTTCATACTTCGATCTTTAACACTATATATTTATCTGTTCATATATTATGATATAAAGGTTATTAAAATTGTGATTACAAATATTGAAATAAATTACTTAATGTTATCATTAAACTAGAATCATAACTTATGAAATTACCAATTTTTTATGAACCAAAATACAAAAAAATCGTTCAATTTACTTTCAAAACGTTAAGAACGTTCAATTTGCGTCTAATATTTCAACTCGGGTTGGTACATAATCTTTTCTGATTGAAGAGCATTATCTATCAAAAGTACATTAAATTATTGTCAAAGAATGAGTAGTATATTTAACTATACGATTTACCCATTTTTATTATCAGGGGTTAAGATATTTTCGGCTGAGTTTTTTTTTTTGAAAATCGACGAATCGAAATTTTTTCTTTTGAAAATCGACGAATCAAAATTTTTTCTTTTGAAAATCGACGAATCGAAATTTTTTCTTTTGAAATCAAAAACATTTTTTTTTACTCAAGTACGCGCCATTTTTTTCTATTTTCAATATTTCAAAAAAAAATCTAGGGTTCCTGCCGGAAATAAACTACTTGAAGATTTTTTTGGTCCCATAAGTGGATTTTCCAAAAAATATTTTCATTTTAAAAGATGAATAATGATTTTTTTTGAAGAAAAAAAAAATCAATTGAAAAACTGTTTAAGATCGAAATGGCGCCCAGTTCAATTTATGGGTTAATTTTATTTTATTTTATTCTAATGAAGTAAAATAAGTTCTATTAATTAATAAAATATTCTACGCTATAGTAAAATTCCGTCCATAGTAAAAATTATGAAATTCCAATAATGTTTCAACATAACAATATAAAATGACCGTTCAACCCATAGCTCTAAGTAAAATTTTCCAAATATCTTTCTCCATCTATCCAATCAATTGTTTCGAAGTTCGATTAATCTAGTGTTCAAGCGGGAAAAAATTGAATGCAGAATTTTTTCATTGGATTATAGGAAAATGTTTGTAGCAGCTTTTTAATTTTTTAATGTTTATCGACATATAATATATATGCATATTTATATTTCGAAACAGGGTAAAGCGTTGGGTGTACAACCAACCCCTCGGTGTTTACCCAATTAAGTGAAACGTAATGCGACGTGCTTGATAACGAGATAGAGGAAAATATGATGAATAAGAGTGAGAGGTTATTTTGTACTACGTTGAGTGTTATATATATATGTATATGGATATAAATATATATACACAGTGTAGTATAGTCTAGTGAAAAGCAAATGAGAATGTGAAAAGGGAATAGATGGGATTTACCTTCATGGAATTATCCAGCCTCCAGGCGATCATATTTCATTAACTTGAAAGTACCAGCGTAAATATTATCCTTTACAAAGAAGAACAAGAATAAGAAAACTAAGGAAAAGATACTTGGCGAGAGAAACTCTTTCTTGTTACAAAGAAAAAAAACTAAATATACGAAAATCGATAAAACTTATGTATTTTAAACGTAATATGTGAATTCTACGAAGTCATAAAAATTATTGCATTTTTATTGGTTTATTTTTAATATTTTACTTCCTCTGTTATTTCATACGTTACGTGCACTGTCACTTTATGTTTAAAGCAATCTTTCCATTTCCTTTGTTTAATTTTTTTTTAGTATTTATTTTAAATTTTGTATTGACATTCTCATGTCCTATTTTTAATTTTTAGAAAAAAAGTTGTGACTTAAAAATGTTTGGATCGGAATTCGAAATTTGTTGATTAATTTCGATATGAATCGCGATTAAAATTTTTATGTTGATCGATTTATTCATAATATCATACCCATTAAAATTTTTTATCGATTTTAACTTACAAATATCGATTTTTATGTATCCATTCAATTTTTCAGATATAAATTTATTTCGATATATCGTTATTTACTTTAACGTGAACTGATAAATCTATAAATCGATTGAAAATATAATAAATCGATTTGAAATTCGATTGAAAGTTTGAAAAGTCTATTGTGATTTTGATTTGAACTTCGATCCTCAGATTCAAACTTCAATATATCGATTTAAATTGCAACTTAAATTTCGATAAATCGATTCAAAATTTAAAAAATTTCATTGAACTTCATTACGTCGATTTCAACTTCAATAAATCGATTTGTACATCAAAGTTTCGATTTAAACTCCAGTTTAAACTTCGATTAATCGGTTGTAGTTTTAATTCAAATTTCGAAAAATTGTAAAATGAATTTCGTAACCAACTTCGATATCAATTTACATGCATCGATTTAAATTCTATCAAATCGATATCATCGTCTTCCAGCATCTCAACTAAACACAACAATGACTCCCATAAAAAATAAAAAAAAGCAATTTTGCTTTTTATAGACTGTTAATTTACGTCTTAAAAATTTTTTAACGGCCATGGTTAAGCAAACATTTATGTTAGTTATTGAAGTATCTTCACTCACTTGTCTTATTCATCATGTCTTTTTTTAAAACAACTATGAAAAAAAAAGGGTAAAAAGAAGAGTCTAAGCTAATTCAGTCCACCAAGAGTAGTCTCAAAGTTTAATAATCCAACCCCTTTATATATAAATATATATACATATGTATACATACACAAGCATAAGAAAGCACTTGACTGCATTAAAGCAGCCAATTTCCGACAGCTGAGATCATTCATAAAATTCTATATGTACGTACTATAGTAGATAGATTATAGAATAGAATAAGAAGCAAGATCTGTTGAATTTCAACGATGACGTTCCGGACATCTTCAAAATCACTATACTAATGTACTTATTTTATTTCCTACTTGTCATTCTCTTTCATCCCACTCCCACTTTATATCTATGTATATATTTATAAAGACATATAAGTGTGTGTATGTGTGTATAAGAGAGTAAAGAGTCGTCTTCATTATCCAGTAAATTGACGTTAGTACAATGAATAAATGTTATTCACGATGGTAATGCAAATGTTATGAATGTTCGAGGAGAATAAACATAGGGCCACTGAAAGCTGTCCTTAGAAATTCCTGACACGAGTAGGCGGAGTAGTTTACCCGGCTAGTTTGGACGGCACGAGCCTACCTCTTTTTTTTTTTTTTTTTTTCTGTTGCTCTTTTTACTACGTACGTTTGCCTCTTTTACTTTTTTTTTTCTTTTTATTCTTTTTGTTTGCGTTCGCTCACCCACATAAGTTTCAATTTTTTTTCTCGACGTACCGACTGTTTATTTTCTATCTACAAGAGAGTTAATAAAAAAATCAAGGGATTTATTGAAATTGAGTAAATTATTTTTTTTAATAATAAAATGGGTTTTATTTTTATTTTATGGAGTATATTGAAATTTAATGTGAAAAGTGAATAAAGAAAAAAAAATCATTTTTAATGTAGGCACTTATCCCTGATGCACTCAAGCAGATTTTTGGTTCACTTTTTTTGGTGATTTTTTTTAAAAACTGAATTTAATTTGATGGAATTCAAAGGGATTTTCTATGGGGGGTGGGCGAGTCTTCTAACGAATTATTAGTTTCGGATTGGAAAACTGAAATTTTAGAAAAAATTCGAAATATTTGAATTAGCTGTCAATTTTTGAATCATTTATAAGTTTTTGAAAAATTCAAATTATTCGTAAGTTTTCAAATTATTCCGAGAATTCGAGTTATTCTTAAGTTTTCAAATTTTTGCAAGAGTTCGAATTTTTCTAACCATTCATTAGTTTTCGAGCTGTTTGCAGATTTTCGAAAAATTTGAATTATTCGTGAGTTTTTCAAGTATTCGTAAATTACTGGGATAAATTTTTTTTTATAATTTATTACAAGTAAGATATGAATTTTATTTTCCAATTTCAAACCAAATACTCGAATCCCTACCGAATAATTGGAAATTTACGAATAATTTGAAAATTTTCGAATACTTCGAACTTTTTGAATAATCGGAAAACTGACGAATAATTTGAATTATTCGTCAGTTTTTCGATTAATCCTAAAATTTCGAATCGATTAGTATTTTCCGGTTCGAGTACTATTCACCCACATGATACTGAAATTAGCCGACTTCTAATAATTTTTGAATTTTTTAAAAAACGATAAATTATAAAAAAAAAAATATTTTGAAAAATTGCACTTGTAGTCTTTTAAATTTTCTACATGTGCATATTTTTATTTTTTTTTTTTCTTCAAATTTAATTGTTCAAAAAGAATCCAAACATATTTAATTGTCTGCTAACTTCAGGATCGTTTGACCCACCCCCGATTCGAATTTTCTAGTGCACTATTTATGTATAACCATTATTAACACACAATAAAAGCAACTGCCAGTCAATAAAAGTATAAAATATTAATGTGAAATATCGACATATTAAAAAACATAAATCTTAGTAATAGACATTGATGGACACTAATAAACTTTAATAAGCATTTATTATCAAGTTGTAAACATATGTATATTTTCCAAGGGATATAATTTACTAAATTTTCTTCTCAATTAGTTTACAAGTTTTAATTAAATAATAAATACACACATTGAGGTAAGGACTGAGTTTAATATGTAGAATAAACTGTAGTAATAAAATGTTAATATTCTGTAGTAAAACCACAGACACACATTATTAAAGTTTATTTTTCATCGGTAACCACATAACTGTTGTAAACTAATATATAACTAGATCTACAGTATAATGATAGAATAATATATATAGGAGGAAAAGCTATGAAGATGAAATTGGAGCAGGATTGCAGAGCTCTCGTACAATTCACCACTACACCATTGGACAGCAGTTATCTATACACACGATTTCCTTCTGCACTTGCCCGTTTATATAGTAGAGTATTATGTAGTAGTATATAGAGTAAGTAGTCGGCAGCATCTTACCAGCTCAAAGGAGCCATTCGTTTTCATTGGGTCTCGTCGCGGAAGAGTTAATTACGCGCCAGGGGTTTTACGGCTCTTGCACTCGCTTAGTTAAGACATCTCTATCCTTTTCTTTATATAATATACAGCATCTCGCCTTCGGGGGATTTCGCAATAAACTATTTTATAGAACAAGTGCGAAAATATATACATTTAATATAGACGCCAGTTCTATATTGCACTCGATAAAGAAAAAAAAAGGAATAGTTTGTTTAAGGAGGGCTTATAGTTATTTTTCGTCGATCTTTTCTCTCAAACGTATCCTCTAAACGCAAAATTGAGAACAAGACTCGATGCATTATTCTATAATCTATACTATAAAAAAAACGGGGTAAGTCTAGGCGATGTAGGTGTTAAATTTTAACACCGAAAGAAAGAATCTATCACGGAAAAAAATGCAGGTCAAAATTAAATGATAATTACAATCACAATGAAAAATTTGCTATCTCAAATAAAAAATTACAATCTATAAAAAAAATTACGATGATTTGTTGAAAATTAATATTTTATTTCAGTCATTACTTTCTAGATTGTAATTTTCACTTATCATAATAATTACAATAAAGCTTCGTTTAATTTTCGCTTGGAAAAAATAAATATTTACTTATTCATACAAAAATAGCTGTATCTTACAAAAAGTATAAATTGTTATTAGAATTATTAAAAGTTAGCACATTAGTCGCAATTTTTGTTTCGTAGTTGATAAAAATTACATCTCCAATGTAATTCTACGTAGGTACTGTACATTTTAGAATGTCGGTAAGACAAATTGCTACTCCGGGAGATAAAATTACTATTTGAGATTGTAAAAATTAATATCTGGATTGTAAAAATTACTCGCCAGAATACATCTTTCACAAAGCGCGTTAACTAATATTTACTAAGTACAATAGTAAAAATTATTGGTACATTATAATTTTTATTTGTCGCTAGCAAATTTTATTTTGAATGCAGTAAATTTTATAATCAACAGAAATTATTATTCTAATTAATATGTTGTAATTTTTACTTTGAGTTTTGTACAAGTTTTGATTTTTTTTTAACGTTTCGAGATTACTTCTCAGATTGTAATTTTTTTTTCAAATTTAGTAAAAATTACTTAATTTTTTTCTCCGAGTAGTTATCAAATTGTTAACTTATTATCTTTGAAACATGCTTTATAAGTTATGAAAACCATCATGGTTACCATGAAAATAATCATTATTAATTTTCATAAAAACTAACATTTTTTGTGTTTTATAAGCTTTCCAAAATTAATACTCTGAACGGACGCAGTTTACCCCGTTTTTACACCGGTATTATTCCGCCTTTACACCAATCTAACACCACATACACCGATTTTAATTCATTTTAACACTACGCGGTGTGAAATTGAGTTCATTTTTAATGCAATCCCGATTTTAAGGTTATTGGTGTCAAATTCAACCCAGAAAACGGTGTTAAAATAACACCGGAAACGTTGTTTAAAAAAAAGATAAAATTCTCTATGGTACTCAATGTAAAAAAACCGATAGTTTGTTCCAGATAATTTTTTAATTGGACAAATTTACTGCATGTCCATTTCGCCTTCTTCTATTCTTTATAGAGCATAAAATATTAACGCCCCTATTTAACTAGTCTTTTATATAACAAGTGATAAAATCGGAAATACCGTTCACTGTGCGTAAATAAAAAACGAAGCCTAGCCAAAATGTTTAAATGTTGAATGGGTTTAAATGTATCTAACATTTGTAGGTCTCTGAGTTGTCGGCTATTTATCAGAAATATTTCGTTGAGCATTGCGGCTAGTCATGAATAATCCCTGGCACCCTTGGGGTAAAGAGGGATGAAGATCATACTCCATGTGGTTGTATATGTAACTATACATATATATACAACTACATATATATATATGTGCGTAAAATGTTTGAGTAAAAGAGGGCGTAAGCTTTAAGAAGGGTGACACTGCGGATCTGGTAAACCTCGTGGCAGTCGTTCCAACAACGTCTGGATCCTCGCCAAAACGAATTCAGTAGTAGTATATATCTATCTACCTACAACTATACTATATATATATATAGTTAACGTAACGTCTTGCGACGTTATACTTTTCCCTACGTTTTGGAGTTTACCGACCCTTATACAGCTGGAACATCGCCATACCTTTATATGTATATATATTTATGTGTGTGTGTGAAGGTATATATATGTGTGAAGAACTCAAAGCGCGAATACGATCTTGTTGCGTCTGCAACGGCACTTGAGAACCCGCTGACGCGAATACAACCCAAGACTTTATGCCACGTGTTGGATATAGCTCTGATGCTTCCTATTCCTTCTTTTCTCTACACCCAACTCCCTTAATATTCTGTTTCATCCTTTATGACGACTGCGGAAAATATGGAAATTTTATCTCACTGATACAATACAATACAAAATAAAATTATCTGTAGATTTGTAATATTTTTATTTTATTTTTTTATCATAGAATTGGCGAAGCTGAAATTGAAATCTGTTTAAGAAATCTGGATGATAATAAAATCGTCGATAATAAGAGGAAGAGGATTCAAACTGAAAGGTTGTAAAGTGAGTTTTGAGAAATAGAGAATCAGACAGTGATAAGAAAAGAGTTTTTTTGTTACTTTTAGTGGCTTTAGATTTTTTAGATTTCTTTGATCTGTTAGAGAAAATTTGTGAATAATTTGCATTATTTTCGATGTCACTTGCGAGAAATTATTTTGAAAAATTTTATTTCTAGAAATTTTTAAAGTGGGGTCAATAGTCGAAAAGGCGCCAAATATGACAAAAGTTAACAATTTAATTTTTTGGTTCTTAGTTCAACTTGTCATTGAAACTCAAAGTAAATTCCGTTAGCTATGACACAAGAAGCAGCTTAAAAAAATTATGATGATCTTTTGATTAGTTTTCAAACTTAAAATGGTATGGCGCCCAATTGAGAATAACCGAAACTAACATTTAACGTTTTTTATCATTGGGGTTAGCAAATAATGAATGAATTTCCGGTTCCTTGGAGCGTGCGAAACGTAATTAGAAAATAATTAGGCAAGGGGGCAAGACGATCCCCTATTCTATAATGACCCTCCTTTAAAAAATCCTGAAGACGTTTTTGTTTGTCGTTTTTTTATTTATGCGGGGCTAAATCGTTCATCAGTTCAAGGTCCCTGACCGGGGCAAGTTGGACCTGGAGACTTTAGTGAACCATTTTTCAGAGCGTAACAGTCCTCCCCCCCTTATAAAACTTTCGAGATCTGATCCTGATAAGATGTGCTCGGTAAAAATAAAAAATATCTTGGCCCCTCCCGTATAATTAACTTTTGAACAATCACAATATAAATTACCATTAGTCTCTTATTTTTCTTACATCGGGCAAAAAATAACCGAAAATAGCATTAAACGCTTCCCTGGTTCTTCTGCAACAACAAAAAAATTTCCCAGATATCTCCATTACATCCGAAAAAAAACGTATTTTCCGAAGAGTAGAACAAAAAAAAAACAGTGAATTAGCACCCTCTTCACCGGAGCGTGAATTTTCAATAGAAACTCTGTCGAAAACAATTCTATTGTTCGTCGTCTTCCTATAGCTAAAATAATGTTTTTTTCTTTCTATTTTCTTTTTATTTAAAGTTTCGTAAGCTGATAAACAGCGTTTCTTCGTATTCGATGGAGCAAGATTAATGAATTACCTGCCTACACTACTCAGAATGATGCAAGAGGGTAAAGTTAATCACCGATGCTATGCAGTACGCGCCGTGGCATTACTCTTTACCCCGCTTTAGTTGTCGATGGCTAATTAAGATCCACCAAGTGATGCCGTTGCTGATTCAACTCCATCCTACTTCATACTTCCTACTACTTCAGATCCTCTAATAGCAGTAGTTTAACCGAATTCCAAAGCTTTCCATTATTCGACTTAGTTTGCGCTGGATTGTTATGTCGGCCCGCGCACATCCCCATCTATCCTACTGCTGTTTAACTTTTTATCTAAAATACTTGCCTACAATTTTACATACAAGTACTTTTTCTCTTCTGAGCTGCCGTAGATTCTGACAGAACTCGCGTATTATATATTATTTTCAATAGAAAAAGTATATGAAACTAAAAGCGATAGGTAGATTTACGCATGAAAAATCTCACAAAAATTTTAGATAATATATTATGTATATATATAATATATAATATAGAATATAGTGTATAAGTAAAAGTATAAAAATAAACGAGGAACAACTTTGAACGAAACTCGTAAAGTCTTGGCATTTCCTTATATGTAACATTCCCCTACCCATCGGAGGTCTTTCTCATTTTTTTTTTATCCATCTCCGCACAGATGCGGGTGACTATATTCGACCAACTTCTTTTTACTCTTCTCATTCGTCTTGTTGTGCTATGTATTTTTACCTTATTTATTTATTATTATTTATATATATATATATATATATATATTGTCCTTCTCTTTTTATTTTTTCATCATCTTTTTCTTTAACGTATACAGGGACGCACACTTTTGCCCTCATTTTATATCGTCCTTTAAATAAAAACGTCTTTTTCTTCGCTTTTTCATGGTAAATTCATAAACTCTCTTTCGTTTTTCCGACAACGTGCACTTAGTGTCCCTGCCGATGGCATCAATTTTCTTGAGGGGAATAACCAAAGAGAAGACAAGAAAAAAATAATAATAAAAAAAAAAAGGTTGTAATAACATCGCCGTACTGATGGGTCGTTCCTCCTCGATTCCTTCTGATGATAAATATTTACCTATACTTATTCATTTATTTATTCACTGATTTTGAATTTACGATCTTTTTAGATAAGACATAACATCGCTGATACATTTGTCAACACAGTGTTTTTTTTTCATGCCTAGTGGCATTAAATAATAAAAGTGATTCTATAATTACAGATTATTTTGTTGCTTTAATCTCAAACATCAATCAAGATATCATCTATTGATTTTAGCTACTTAATATAGTCTTTGAAACCAGAAATGAGATTATATCTACTAATTTTTTATTTGGATAAAAAACCAAACTCTTGATTATCATTTCTGTTTTGAAGATTATGCGTGAGAATTCAAACTGTAATTCAAGGACTAAAGATAGCGACGAAATTTCTTTTTTGGCACCTTTCGGAGGTTGTACAGAATCTGAAAACTGCTTAAAGTAAGCAAACTTTCATGATTGCGACAGAAAATGACATGAAAATTGAATTTGACGCTGCATTAGAAATATGCAGATTATGATGATTTGCTTAATTGGATTCTATAATTAGATTTCTGTTGATATTTTGTGATAGAAGAGCTCTGAAAAGCTGAAATTTAATGATTGTTTGCTTGATTAGAATAAAAAAACCGTCGAAAAACAAATTTCGCTGTTTTTTAGAAAATGGTGACTTTTAATTTTCTTATCTATTTCGAGAATGGATAGAAATATTATAATAATTTTTTTTTAGCTTCCCCTGAAGATAGTACGGAACTTGGAAACTACTTTGCATTTGCTAACTTACACCATAATCGTAAAAAAAAATTACGAAAACGAAATTTGTCAAATTTTATGAAATAAGAACCTTTTAATTTTCTAGTTCGTTTCCAAAACTGATTAAGAAATTATTGTGATTATTTATTAGCTACTTGTCAGAAGTGCTAAAGAATCGATAATATGAATAACATTGATTAATTTAAATCATAGTAACAAAAAACTACGACTTGTATTAAAAATATGAATTGATCGAATTTAGTCCGTTTTGGAAACTAATGAAAATTTCATCATAATTGTTTTTTTGCAAACTGTTGATATGAAAATCACTTGAAAATAGTTTATTTTTATTAAAATATAAAAGAATCTAATAAAAATAAAAATTTTATTAGTTTTCAGAAAACGGTACCTGCCACTATTCTAACGCAGCCTAAAAAATCAATGAAGACGTAATCGGATATTTTTTCCCGCAACTTTTTGCAGATTCTCAGCATCCCAAATAACTCAATAATTCAAGATTTTATCCTAAAAAAATTCAAAATCACCTGACACCGTAATTTAAACAAACCCTAAAAAATCTGAAAACGCAATATCTACAATATTTATTATTCCGTATATTACAAATACGTAGAATAATATATTGAGGATCAATTTGAAAGTTTCTGGCAGTTAGGGAGAAGGTTATAGAATGAGAGAATTTAGATATTGATGTTACTATATATGTATATATATATCTATATATATACATACATAATACTATATATATAATACTCATTCCACTTTATCTGTCTATAAGAAGCAACCAAGTGACTATAAGCCGGTTATTTATAGGAATTAAAAGTGTCGCGACAATCGGGGCTGAATGAGGGTGGGCTTTATCCTACAACTACTACCTTAGGGTCGTCTACAAACGATCAACTTTCAAGTTTTCGTTATGAGAAAATAGTTGAGCCAACTTCAAACTTGTGTTTTATAACGTTAAACATTCAGATTGCTTTTTATACACTAAAAATAACAATAATAATGATAATAATAATAATATTCTAAAATACAAAGTTAGAAATTTTTCATATTTATGTTAAAGAATAATTTGGTTAAGTTTTTGTACCGATATTTAACACAGAAATCTGTTAATTCAATACAAGCAGTTAATGTTATTAACAGATTTTTTATGTTCAATGATAAGGAAGTTAGGAATATAGCAGACTTATTGCGGGATTCAAAACTCCCGCGCATTTCTTCATTACTAACCTAACAAAGCGTTGCAGCAGCATTGTTGGCAAGGAAACGGTTTATAGTTGATTTATAATCAAATAAAATAATTATAGATAACTTTCATATTTTTATGTTTAGATTTAATGATTTTTAAATTGACATTTTCTATGATGACTATTCATAGCTTTGTTTTTTATAAAAATCATAGAAAATCGAACTAATCGTTTACTACCCTTACGGAAAATGACTAATCAGCACTAATGAGAAACAATAATGCCTTAGTTTTTTCGCGCTGATGGTTTAGTGTCATCAGTGCGTTTAGTCATTTGTGTGTTCAGTGTCATTAATTTGAATTTCACAGTAGAGTAGTACCGACTATTTGGATTACTAATGAACACTATTGAAACCTGATCAACACTCATCACTTCCACTAATATTGTAAGATTCACTAATCAGATTATTAATGATCGCTAATAAAACGCTATTCAACACTAATCACTTCCAACAATATTGCAAGTTTCATTAGCCAGAGTACTAATGAACACTAATATATCACTATCCAACACTAATCACATCCAATAGTGTTGCAAGATCCATTAGTCGAAGTACTAACGAATACTAATAGAACCTTGTTCAAAACTAACCATTTCCAATAGTCTTGCAAGATTCATTAGTACTCCGACTACTGAACACTTATACAACACTAACCACTTCCAATAGTGTTGAAAGATCCATTAGTCAAAGTACTAACGAATTCTAATAGAACATTGTTCAAAACTAACCATTTCCAATAGTTTTTAAGATTCACTAGTCAGAGTACTAATGTTCACTAATGATCACTAATAAAACACTTATCAACACTAATGAATTTTTAATAGTGTTCATAAATGTTCATTAGTTTCTTTCCGTAGGAATACATGGGGGGGGGGAGGTTGATAATAAACTGATAAATAAAATTCTTAAGCAGACTATCTAGCCCCGACTTCCCTAAGAATATAAATTCAAATTTTTTTTTATTACTTGTTCCTCTCTCTTTCTCTCTTCCTTGTTAATTTTCCAGTCTCTTTTGACTTGAACACGAATATCAACTTAATCTTTCTAGAATATAAAATAAAGTAGGTAAGAATCCTTTCGGAATCTTGTATGAATTTTTCATGTGGTTTATACACGAGCCCAACTAAAGAATTATAGTCACCTCGATCCCGCGAGATACCGAATAGTGAGAATATAACCTCTTCGGCGGTTAGTATATAGTAGCAGTGTCCCAGTGAGTGGAATCATGATCCATATGATAATAAAAAAAAAAAAAAAATAAGGGAAGAAGAGGAAAGTAAAAAAAAAAAAATTGAGAATAAGGAAAATAAAGAAAATAAGAAAAAGAAAGATTATATAGCTGGTAAGACGATTAATTTTGTGAAAGATAAGACGGTACCGGCTTTCTTTTATAAAACCGCGCTCGTCCAAGAGTAAACGACGAGATATCTCGTGCTAACGTTTTTATATTCTGCGAAATCTAACCATTATCTACAATCATAACGACGCCATTACTGACATATTACAATACAAGTTAAAAAAAAAAAAATAATAATAATACATTTCATTAAAACTTAATTGTAATTTTTTTTGTTTTTTTAATATTCTTTGAGGGTAAAAGAGAAATGAGGATAAAGAATATTTTTATTATGAATTAAATAAAATTTTTATTTAAATTGAATATTAAAATTTTCATTATTTTTCTGCCAAGAAAAAGATCGGGGAAAAAATAATTTGATCTGGAAAAATGAAATTTTTGAATTATTGATGTATATATGCCTAAGGAGATCTATAACGATCAAAACTGAAAAAGGCGGGACAAAATTGTACGAATTTTGAATGTTGATTTGAAAAAAAATTTCGAAGCCTCATTTTTTTTTTTTTTAATCTACAGATTAAATCTCGCTAAATAATGATTTTTTTCCGTGTGGTGTTAATTAACATTAATATTAATTTTCAAAATTTCTCTGTTTGATTTTATCTTTCCAGATTATAGAGTACAGATAGTGAGTAATACAAATAATTTTTTTTCGCTTCTCTACAACGATTTTTCGCGAAGAAATGCACAAACCCACTAATTTTAAAAAAAATTATTGAACCGAAAGTCTCGAGTTCGAACCCAACTCAAGGTAATTTTTTTTTCCAAAAAAACAGGGAAATTTTTTTCAACTTCTACTTTTCGTTTACACACTTCGATAAAAAAAAGTCAATTAAATTAAAAAAAAATAATTATTTTTCACAAATTGCTAAATGAATTGAAAATAATGTAATGAAGGGGTATAAAATGCACCATTGATCACATCAAATAAATTCATTCGCTTGAATATAACGCTGTTAATGACCACGAGACGTGATTCGTTAACGATTGATTGGACCATATATATTTATATATATATGCCTCAAAAATACGACAAACAAGTGCTCGATATCTATGACTCGTTAATTAATAATTATAATTATTATTATAATTATTAATTATTTAATTTTCCATCACATATATTTCCAGTCATATATTTATTTAAATAATAAAAGCAACATCTGTGATTTTTAGATGAAATGTTAAATCAAAGGTCATTGACACCAAAAAAAAAAAAAAAATATGGGGTTCGGCAAATTGATTTTGTAGGATCAATTAAAAAAAACGTTTGTATTGGCTTGCTAATAGACGTACTACAACCGTGCCAACATCAACAGAAATAACAAGAAAAAAAACAAGTGGATTCGTTATTACCAAGCGCGTTGATGCATCACATATGCACAACATTTTTTTTATTTTAGAATTTGTTTTTATACTGGCTACTGGCTATTGGATAAACTAAGCGACGAAAAGAGATGTATGATAAATAAATATCGATAAATGGTTGAACATTTAAAATATTAAATTTTGAACAATAAAATAGCTGTGGTTATATTTTTATTTATGTTTTATTATAAATTAAATTACAGCCGATTTTATATGTATGTAGGCGCGGATGTGGGTTTGAGTATGGATGTATAAATTGCGGTATGGTTTTATTTTGAGTTATATAATGGCAATATAGACGTGAAATCATCTAGAGACCGTGTATTCTCTAGGGTAAATTTAAGTTACCGAGAAAATCGTATACGGACACACGAAAGTATAAAGATAAAGACGTAACGGAGATAAAAGTTTAAGGAGTTTGTGTAAAAAAAAATCTTATGTAATGCTTAAGGGACAATTTAGAGGTTTTAGTTATTTATTTTTTTTTTTTTTTGTTTAATATGAGTTTTATTCAGAGTGGGAGACTTGTGAGTGGTTGTTTGACAAGCAATGACGCAAGTTTTTTAATAAATACTGAGAGAAATTTTTTAAAAAACCAACGGGTTGAATATGGAATAAACTCAAAGTTCTCACGAAATGTTAGCGAATATTGGCACTCGTTAAAATTTGTCGTTATGGATGTGAATAATTGTTATGATAACTGAATTTAAGGGGTGGGGGTGTATTAAATTTTTTTAATAGCAGACTTGATGATATTTTTTGTAATTGCTCATTATTAGTGAGTAGAAATTACTTGTATGAGATTAAAACTTTCAAAAATAGAAAAATATAGGTGGAAGTAGAAGAAAATAGAACAATGGAGCAAAATGAGACACCATTTTTTAAATAGAAAACAATTTTTTTCTTAGTGTATTTTATTACCACGTAAACTTTGTTGCTGATCCTGATGTTAGCAGACAATTAGTAACTTTCGGGTTTTTTTTTTTCAACAAGTAATTACAAAAAATCAAAAACTAAAAATATGCACATGTAGAAAATGTAGAAAACTACAGGTGAAATTTTTCAAAATATTTTTTTTTTTATAATTTATTGTTTACAAAAATAAATCCAAAAATT